>BLSH010025828.1:1371502-1402529 GCA_018402905.1 Glandirana rugosa
TGCCTAGGCCAGTGGTTCTCAACTCCTGTCCTCAGGACCCACTAACAGGCCAGGTTTGCAGGATAGCTGAAATACATAACAGGTGATATAATTTGCTTCTCAGTGATTGCAGCATTCTAGTCTGCATCTCCCCAAGGTAATACTTAAAATCTGGCCTGTTAGTGGATCCTGAGGACAGGAGTTGAGAACCACTGGCCTAGGCAATTCAGTGGCGGCTGGTGAAATTTTAGGATGGGGGGAGCCAGACCCCGTCCTTCCTTTTTGACCCCTCCCACTTCTCATAAGCCCCATCCCTTATAATTTCCACCCCTTGTGTCAGGAGTATACAGCCCAGCATCACCAGATAGGGTATACAGCATCACCAGATAGGGGTATACAGGGCCCCAGATAGCAGTATACAGTCACCAGATAGCAGTATACAGTCACCAGATAGGGGAATACAGGGTGCCAGATAGAGGTGTACAGGGTGCCAGATAGGGGTATACAGGGTCCCAGATAGGGGTATACAGGGTCCCAGATAGGGTATACAGGGTCCCAGATAGGGGTATACAGTAACCAGATAGGGTATACAGGGCCCCAGATAGCAGTATACAGTCACCAGATAGGGGTATACAGGGTCACTGATAGGGGTATACAGGGTCCCAGATAGGGGTATACAAACCCCAGATAGGGGTATACAGAGCCCCAGATAGGGGTATCCAGGGTCCCAGATAGGGTATCCAGGGTCCCAGATAGGGGTATACAGGGTCCCAGATACGGTATACAGTCACCAGATAGGGTATACAGGATCCCAGATAGAGGCTCGCGGCGCCCCCCGAAGTTGGGACAAGTCCCGCACTTACCCCATCTAATAAGCAGGCTTGGCAGTGTGCAGAGATCGGCTTGCGGAGAGCAAGCTGATAGTGTGCAGAGGCAGCGCTTGCGGAGAGAATGCTGACAGTGTGCAGAGGCAGCGCTTGCAGAGACCATGCTGGAGCCTGGCTGGCAGTGGACTGTCCTCCCCTCGTGGACGGTCTGCGGAAGTCCCGGTGGAGTGCTGCGCCTGCATGAGTAATCACACAGCCAGCACGTCCGCCATAGTCCCGCCCCCGCCCACAGCATCCCATGACAGAAAGTCATTGGCTCTGATAGCTCAGGGGGCAGCCAATCAGACTATGTGTCAGTGGCGGCTGGTGAAGTTTTAATATGGTGGGGCGCCAGGCCCCCGCCCTTCCTTTTTGGCCCCTCTCACTTCTTAGAAGCCACACCCCTTATAGACTCCACCCACTCAATGTACAGTATAACTCAGCTGTCAGTCCTAATTCTCAATAAAATATTGCTGGCTCATTCATCCATTAAATCCCAAAGGTAAAGAACTACATTAGCTGTGAAGTCTGCACAGGAACTCAGCACAGACTGGTATTATGTGGGTTTTCATGTATGTGGTATGCCATCAAGCTCCATCCTAATTCCTTATTTTATAGTAGGAATGTTGGAAATCCTCCACTAACCCCTGACACATGGTGAGCCATAGAAATGTCCCTGGTTTTTGGAACTGACCAACTTCACTAACATAAATCTTCATTATCTGTCAAAAAAAGTTCAAAATGTAACTATAAAATCAGGCGATTTAAGATGGCATTCATTGGAAAGCAGTTATTTTAGAGAAATTGTCATGACTATACATTCCTCTTGTTCTGTTGTTTGATGCTAAGGTACACAGAGGCTGAGCAAGGCTCTATGAAAACCGACAGCTTCAACCAACACAGCAACAACTCCACTCCTGGTGACTTATTGGTCCCTGCATTGTAAGTCATGACTCATTACCTACAATGCACTGAATGCAGGGATGAAGAAGTCACCAGGAGGGGAGTTGTTGCTGTGTTGGTTGAAGCTGCCTGTTAAACAGTAAAGCAGAGAAGAAGAGCCGAGGGTGTGCGGTGCTGCTGAGCTCTGTGGTTCCCCCAATGTCAGCAGACTAATTGCAGATCAATTACTGCCTGTGTATCCCTGAGAACTCCCTGTGACTTACATGCCAGCTTACTGCCTGTGTATTGCTGGGAGCTCCCTGTCATGTATGGTCAGAGATCTTACCTTGCAGATACTGCTGAGCTTGGATCTGATTGTCCCTCTGAGCTTCTCCTTCCCTGCAGCTGTAGTCCCCCATGATGATTAAATCCAGGCAGGAGATCTGCTGCTCCCTCTCCTCTCCTCCATTGAGCAATCACTCATGTCCTTCTCCTCTGCTCTGTACAGGATGGTGGGCGGAGGAAGGGTCCCTGGGGGAGAGTGGAAACACTGCTGGAGGTAGAGACTAAGTGTCAAGAGTGCGACTTGTGGAGGGGGGGGGGGGGGGGACATGGCTGGGCAGCAAGCCAGAATGTGTAACTGCAGACAGAGAAGGTCTTGGCTCCCCCCCAGGCAGAGACCAAATGGACTAGGCAGTTTAAGGTCTGTAGTTTCAGACGCCCAAGAAAGCTACTATTCTCAGAATAGAATATTGGAAAGCAGCCAATGAGGGTGGAGAATTCATTTTACTGTGTTCTAGATAGAGCTTTTTAATGAGATTTGGGATGGCTGCCCTGTTGCTAGGTAGATTACACTTCTATTTCTTATCTAATCTATCTATTCTAGCAATTAGCAACAGAAGCACAGCTAGAGAGAGAAATTCCAAAGATTTCTTTTCTTTGGAGTTTCTCTCTAGCTGTGCTGCTTTTGGTTAATAATTATAGTTAATTTTTATTTCTTACTTATTTTTTTGGTGGGGCGGTGCCCCAGGAGCCCTTATGGGCGAGCCTCCACTGCTATGTGTGTGCGCCTATTCAGTGTACACATAATCTTTTATGACTGACCAATCGGCTCACTACTTGCTGTCAGCCAACTTTCTGGGGCATGCCACAGGTCCCAGGTGGCTCGGGGCCATTCACACAGCGCAGCGCCGCTTGGGCATGTGCAGTGGGGAACTTCACAGCCGGCTTCACACACTAAACATGGCGGTGCCGGGGACCCGAAGTCTGATGCAGAACTGGCCTGAGTACAGCACTGGATTCCTGGATAGATAGGTGTCTTATTATTAAAAGTCAGCAGCTACAGTATTTGTAGCTGCTGCCTGTTCATTTTTTTTAAAGTGCCTGAAGAACTGCTCTAATATGAAAAAAATAAACCTATAAAGATACGTTTTGCTAATATTTCACAAGCCTCATCAGAAGTTAATAAGACTTGTTAAATTCCCCCAGGGGACTTGAGCACCTAACCCCATTAAAATCAGTGCTGTGTTTCCTAGGCAGCAGTGTTGGATAGCTAGCCCCTCCTGCCACCCACTTCTATCTGACTATATCTAGCTATACAAAGGAGCATACCTCCCAACAGTTCTGGATTGTGTGGGACTGTTCTGCCTTTTCAGTCCCATTGTTTTGTGTCCTGTAAAGGAAAATACTGCTTTAGAAACGATCATACGATAATAGGCTCGTTAGCACAGAGCTTTTCGAGAGCCGATCATGACATGCAGGAAAAATTTTCTTGCACGGTGCCTGATCGTACAATTTTCGTTTAATTGGTACAGTTTTCGTTCGAAAATGCAATACAAATACACCACAACACATCACTTACGATTTTTTATTCTGTCGTACGAGAGTTTTCTGAGTAAAGTAAACTCTTCTGATTCGATCTGAGATTAGCATGCAAAAAAACAAAAAAAAAAACGGACGATTATTCGCCCGATAATTTCATTGTGTGTACCGGGCATTAGTGTGCCTAGTGTGTACAAGGTCTAAATCCTAACAATAAACTCCTCTTATTTGCTCCCTCTGAAAAGTATTTTGTTACATTTATTCAATAAGTAAAAGAAAAACAATCTATTGATTGTGGCAGAAACATTGTAACACTCTGCTGACTGTTAGGGCTGGTTCACTCCTAGGCGACTTGCGATCAGACTTGTGTCTCTTCAAGTCACTCGACATCCGAAATCCCATTGAAATGAATGGGAGCTGTCTTAATATACACTACTGAAGTCGCTCTGACTTAAGGCGACTTCAGAAAAGGTTCCTGTACTACTTCAAGACGGCTTCTATCCGACTTGTGCCCATAGAATTCAATGGAAGTCGCCTCCAAGTCGGATCCCCCATCTATATTGAAGTGACTTTGAAGCGACTTTATAGGAAAAAGAAAATTATTTTTGAAGGCAACCCCTCTCCTTCCCTTCTCTGATTGACCACAGGCAAAGTCGTCTGGCATGGAGGTCGCTTCAAGTCATCCAAAGTCGCACTGAAGTTGACTTGAAGTCGCATTCAAATCGCCTAGCAAAGTTGCCTCTGAAGTCGGATGGCCTAGGTATGAACCAGCCCTTAGTAGCAAGCTTTGTTCTCAGGTCCCTCTCTGAAATCTCTCTTCCAATGTGTGCTTGTTCCCTCCTTTTCCCCCCTTCCCTGGGATTTCCATAAAGTATTATAAGGTGGATAAACCTTGTAGACTATTTAGTTTTGTTATCAGGCTTACTAGGGTACCTAAATCCTTTTTGCTCATATGTGTTAAACATACTAAGCCCTAAACCTAGGAGTTCATGCTCAAGACTTCCTGTTAGACTTACATCAGCAGCAATCTGTCTCTAACCAGTTGTACTGGGGCTACAGAGGTATTAGCCAGTTTTGCCATATAAGATCAAACTTTTGAGATGCATTGCGGCGACGGTAAGCCAGCTGTTCTCTAAGGAGCGTGTTGTTGACGCAATGTATCCATTGGGATTCAGTAGGGGAGGAATGTAATATCCATGATCTTGCTATGAACTTCCAGGACCAGGTGAAAATAACAGAAATAAGGAAAATCAATGAAGTTACTACACCTAAAAGTGGGTGGTGAAGTGTTACAAACCACTGTTGGTAGTTTTTCATTCCTGATATTTGCACAAGAGCATATATTACCACCTCATGCTAGTTACAAGAAAGATGGCCTGGGCATTCTTTTACAATGTACCTACATCCTTAACTTATGTGGTTGAAGGGGGAAGAAGATACCTCAATAGTATGCTGCCATGGAGAAATGCCAACAAAGTAAACGGGTAAGGACAACAGTAACAAGTAAGGACAACAATTTTCTTATGAATACACATTCAATTATTTACTTAAGATACAAGGGAGGGAAAAAAACCAATATTAACACCCATTATAATATCAGATGCCTGCAATGATCATTTTATTTTTTATTACTGGATTTAGGTAAAACCAGAAAGACTTTTATCACCGGGTTTGCAGGATCTTTGTGTGGGTTTTTTAGTAACATTAAAAAAAAAGAAAAAAGAGAAAGATAGTGGTACTTGTAGAATTTTCTTCCTTGTAGACCTAGTGAGCCTCTATCTCACTAAACAGTGGGCCTCTCTGACACAGGTCACTGATGCATTGCTACTGCTTGGATCCCTCTGGTGATACTGGAAACCACCGTAGCTCAAAGATGGTGGATCTAGATCTGCCATGTCCCCTCTATGCTTTGACAAGATTCATCATGCTCTTTCCCCCTGCAATCTAAATACCAACAGATGTGATTCGATAATTCCATTACTTTGACATCAAGGTTATGTGTAAGCTCAGAGATGCACCTTCTATTGATGTTGATGGCGCCAATCTGATAGGGTTTCCTGGCTTGGCTATAGAAACTTTGAAATAGCATAGATGATTACACCCTCTCCAGGGTAAAATATGCTAATATCCATCACCCACGATGAATTCCAGCTTGTCTAATCACTGGAAATGATGTACGATTCTATACTCTCTGATATGCAGACGATCTTGAGAATTCTTGCTACAACCTTTAGATTGAGGCATCTGAATTACCTGGATGGCATGACACCATTACCTACCCTCCTGAAGCTTGCTGAGGACCAATGGCAGCCCTCCACAGTATGACAGAGATCAAACACACCCGCCTCTTCTCCATGATCAATCTGGGGTGATTGCTCCTTTTCTGTTGACTGTCCTGTAACCTTTTACTAGTAAGCCAGTTTATTTCCTAAAGCTATTATGGTACCCCTTCTGCTTCTCGTGCAGGGAAGGATTGCATTCTCCTCTGTGAAGAACAGAGATTCAAATTTGATTAATGTTTTCCCATGTAATTGTTACTGCTGCTTGTCACGACTGATGTTTATGAAGTGGAATTTTTGCAAGACAGACATGCTCTTTTTAAAGTGCTCCATATTCAGTCTGGATTGCATGTTATGGAGCCTAGTGTCTGGGTGCTGTCCAGGTTGGACTTCATTTTGGTAACAGACTTGCTTTCTTACTATATTTCTGGCTTAGATATGTTATCCCTGGCCAAGCCCCACACTTACTGTCACTCACCCTGAAGAGAGCGGCGTTAAAAGCTATCTAAAAACAAAACAAAACACAACTTTCAGTCTTATCTCACAAAAAAATACACGAGTTGTGCAATAAACTAGGCTGAAGTCTAGATAGATCACAGAGAAAGTCATTCTTTGTCTCTAAAATAAAATCTCTATCAGATACCATATTGCATATAACCTCCGATATTGAACATATATTGAAAGATTTTTTTAACAATCCCACCAACCCTCCCCAACTCGCACAATGGAGAGGGTACCGACAACAGGCTGACTTACCCACTTTACTGAGAAAGTAATTTAAAACTTTAGAAGGGGATATGTTGGTGGAGAAATTGTACAGGTTTTGTCACAAATACCCAATGGAAAGACTCCAGGCCCAGATGGTCTGACTCTGGCCCAATATAAAACCTTGTGAGTTTTTAATTCCTAATTTAGCCACCATTTAACTCCATTACATATAGCAGGCATTGTAGGCCAGATACATTGCAAACCATTTTACCGTGCTCCCTAAACTTGAAAAGGATCTGACAGTGTGTGTGAGCTACCATCAAATATCTTTACAAAATATTGACTTTAACCTCCTTGATGTATTCCCGAATGTGTGGCTCGGGGTATGTTTTTATTGCAAATAGAGGTAACCCCGAGCCACACTCGGGATCACATCGCTGGATCCAGGCAGCGTTACTCACCTTGTCCCCTGTATCCATCGATGTCCCCCCGCTGTGTCTGTGTCCTCCGCCCGAAGCCTCTGTGTGCCGTGCTCCGTTCCCTGCGAGTGTTGCATCGCACAGGGGCGGAGCCTGGCGGGAAATTCAGAAAGTGAAACACACAGTAAACTGTAATCTGTAAGATTACATTACTGTATGAAATCATTTCACATCCCCTTTGTCCCTAGTGCTTTGTCCAGTGCCCTGCATGCACTTTTATATTATATATGCCATGCTTTCTGCCTGGAAACTTGAGAACGTCCATGGCATAAAAAAGCGTCTTTTTACGTCAACAGTGTTTTTTTGATCAGCTAGAAAACAGTGATAGTAAATAAGAATCATTTGCAGAATTGAGTGATACTGATTTTTGGGGAAATTTATCATCAGACACTGAAAGCGACGACAGCGACAATTCTGCAACTGAGCAAATTTCTGTGTTTTTGACTTGATTACATTATTGAATAAATTATATTATTATGTTATCATCTTTGATAATTATTTATTATATTATATATATTTTTTGCATATATATATTATAATTTATGATTTTGTGTTTCAAACTTTATCATATCCAGGATGTCTATTAGACTCTTGTTTGGACAGATTTAAGTGAGTTATTCCTAAGAATTACAGGCCTACAATATAAAACGCCAAATTTCCATGCAAAATAATGGTACCGCTTTCAGCACCAAAAAATCTGAAATAATCATACCACCAGCATGGGCGTCCGCAGGTAGGGGCAAGGGGGGGCAGTTGCCCCCCCTGGAATCTGGGTTTCCCCACTAGGTCCTTATCCTCTTGTATGCAATCTCTGATTATCTCTTGTGCTATGTCCGCAGTCTCTGACCGTCTCCTGTAGTATGTCCGCAGTCTCTGACCGTCTCCTGTACTATGTCTGCAGTCTCTGACCGTCTCCTGTACCATGTCTGCAGTCTCTGACCGTCTCCTGTACCATGTCTGCAGCCTCTGACCATCTCTTGTACCATGTCCGCAGTCTCTGACCATCTGCTGTACCATGTCTGCAGTCTCTGACCATTTCTTGTACCATGTCCGCAGTCTCTGACCATCTCCTGTACCATGTCCGCAGTCTCTGACCATCCCCTGTACCATGTCTGCAGTCTCTGACCATCCCGTATCATGTCTGCAGTCTCTGATATCTCCTGTACCATGTCTGCAGTCTCTGATGTCTCCTGTACCATGTCTGCAGTCTCTGACCGTCTCCTGTACTATGTCTGCAGTCTCTGACCATCTCTTGTATCATGTCTGCAGTCTCTGACCAACTCTTGTACCATGTCTGCAGTCTCTGACCATGTCCTGTACTATGTCTGCAGTCTCTGACCGTCTTCTGTACAATGTCTGCAGTCTCTGATTGTCTCCTGTACCATGTCTGCAGTCTCTGACCATCTCTTGTACCATGTCCGCAGTCTCTGACCATCTCCTGTACTATGTCTGCAGTCTCTGACCATCTCTTGTACCATGTCTGCAGTTTCTGACCGTCTTCTGTACAATGTCTGCAGTCTCTGATTGTCTCCTGTACCATGTCTGCAGTCTCTGACCGTCTTCTGTACTATGTCTGCAGTCACTGACCGCCTTCTGTACAATGTCTGCAGTCTCTGATGGTCTCCTGTACCATGTCTGCAGCCTCTGATCGGCTCCTGTACTATATGTCTGCAGTCTCTGATTGTCTTCTGTACCATGTCTGCAGTCTCTGACTGTCTTCTGTACCATGTCTGCAGTCTCTGACTGTCTTCTGTACCATGTCTGCAGTCTCTGACTGTCTTCTGTACCATGTCTGCAGTCTCTGACTGTCTCCTGTACCATGTCTGCAGTCTCTGATTGTCTCCTGTACCATGTCTGCTTTCTCTGACCGTCTCCTGTACTATGTCTGCAGTCTCTGATTGTCTCCTGTACTATGTCTGCAGTCTCTGACCATCTCCTGTACTATGTTTGCAGTCTCTGATTGTCTCCTGTACCATGTCTGCAGCCTCTGATCGGCTCCTGTACTATATGTCTGCAGTCTCTGATTGTCTTCTGTACCATGTCTGCAGTCTCTGACTGTCTTCTGTACCATGTCTGCAGTCTCTGACCATCTCTTGTACCATGTCCGCAGTCTCTGACCATCTCCTGTACTATGTCTGCAGTCTCTGACCATCTCTTGTACCATGTCTGCAGTTTCTGACCGTCTTCTGTACAATGTCTGCAGTCTCTGATTGTCTCCTGTACCATGTCTGCAGTCTCTGACCGTCTTCTGTACTATGTCTGCAGTCACTGACCGCCTTCTGTACAATGTCTGCAGTCTCTGATTGTCTCCTGTACCATGTCTGCAGCCTCTGATCGGCTCCTGTACTATATGTCTGCAGTCTCTGATTGTCTTCTGTACCATGTCTGCAGTCTCTGACTGTCTTCTGTACCATGTCTGCAGTCTCTGACTGTCTCCTGTACCATGTCTGCAGTCTCTGATTGTCTCCTGTACCATGTCTGCTTTCTCTGACCGTCTCCTGTACTATGTCTGCAGTCTCTGATTGTCTCCTGTACTATGTCTGCAGTCTCTGACCATCTCCTGTACTATGTTTGCAGTCTCTGATTGTCTTCTGTACCATGTCTGCAGTCTCTGACTGTCTCCTGTACCATGTCTGCAGTCTCTGATCGTCTTCTGTACAATGTCTGCAGTCTCTGTCTCCTGTACTATGTCTGCAGTCTCTGGCCGTTTCCTGTACAATGACTGCGGTCTCTGACCGTGATAATGACATTGTCAAAAAGGGGCAGAGAATGGGTGACCTTAAAATTATGCCCCCCCCCTGAAAAAACTTCTGCGGACGCCCATGACCACCAGGGTGGTTAAAGTGTTAAGTCACCTTTTCAATTTTTGTGAAAGGGTGAATACCACACACCCTTCACACCCCCAGTCCCTACTGTACTTACCTCCGTAGATGCTGAGCTGTCAGTTCCCACACAGCAAGTGCAGCGGTCAAGGGACCTTGGTCCATTATGGTGCATGTTCATTGCTAGTTTCAGCCCACCCTTCCCATTTGAACAGATGTAGAAAAAGCATTTGATCTAATGGACTGGGGTTACCTGAAGGCCACTTTGCGACATTTTCAGCCCTCACAAGATTTAGTATCCTTTCTAATTTAAGATAAACCTCCCTAAGTCCCCTTTCACACGAGCGGAGCCCGTTATGACGGGCTCCGCTGCTAAGCGGGCATCCATCCGTTTATCCCCGCTGAGCCGGGGGATGACAGGACCCTGACCTATCACAGCTCCGTTCTCCTCTATGGAGGATCTGATGAACACGGAACGTCTGTCAGTGTTCATCCGATCTGATGGATGGAAAATAGGGTTTCCATCCGTCTGTTTTTGGCGGATTGGATGTCAGCGGACATGTCACCGCTAACATCCATCGCTCCATAGAGGACAATGGAGCGTCCATTCGGGTCCGCCTGAAAAACTGACAGGCGGACCCAAACGATCCTCTGGTGTGAAAGTACCCTTATGCCCCGCACACACGGTTCGACGATCGCACGTACGATCGTGACGAATCGTATGTTGGCTGTTGTATGCAGCATACTGACTGCACTACACGATTGTATGTCCGCAGAAGAACGTTCAGGTGCATGTAATTAGCATCTGGCTGTTCCTGACTTCGGAGCATGCGTGTTTTGCACAATACAACTTTGTTGTACCAACTGCTCTGTACACACGATACAACGGTCGTATGAGAGCTTGTTGGTACAACCAAGTTTTCTAGTCTGCTCATACAACTCCCTTGTACGACCGTCGTATGTCGGCTGTTCAAAATCGCGCATACGAAAGATCGATTCCACATACAACGGTCATGAGTAAGACCTGTTGTATGCGATCGTCGAACCTGAACACACTAAAATAGTTAGGCATCTTCCCTACACCAACCATCTCTAATCTATTCCCAACAGTGCCTTGTAAAAGTATTCATACTCCTTGAAATTTTCCACATTTTGTCATGTTACAACCAAAAATGTAAATGTAGTTTATTGGGATTTTATGCGATCGACCAACACAAAGTGGCACATAATTGTGAGGTGGAAGGAAATTGATAAATGGTTTTAAACATTTTTTACAAATAAATATGTGAAAAGTGTGGAGTGCATTTGTATTAAGCCCCCCTGAGTTAATACTTTGTAAAACCACCTTTTGCTGCAATTACAGCTGCAAGTCTTTTTGAGGAGGTCTCTATCACCTTTGCACATCTAGAGAGTGACATTTTTGCCCATTCTTCTATGCAAAATAGCTTTAGTAAATAAACCCCATAGTGTTTTGCTTTTAGGCCAAAAAGTTCAATTTTGGTCTCATCTGACCAGATCACCTTCTTCCACGTTTGCTGTGTCCCCCACATGGCTTCTCGCAAACTGCAAACAGGACTTCTTATGGCTTTCTTTAAACAATGGCCTTCGTACCACTCTTCCATAAAGGCCACATTTGTGGAGTGCATCACTAATAGTTGTTCTGTGGACAGATTTTCCCACCTGAGCTGTGGATCTCTGCAGCTCCTCCAGAGTTACCATGGACCTCTTGCCTGCTTCTCTGATTAATGCTCTCCTTGCCCGGCCTGTCAGTTTAGGCGGACGGACATGTTTGGGTAGGTTTTCAGTTGTGCCATACTCTTTCCATTTTCGGTTGATGGATTGAACAGTGCTCTGTGAGATGTTCAAAGCTTGGAAACGTTTTTTTATAACCTAACCCTGCTTTAAACTTATCCACAACTTTATGCCTAGTCTGGTGTGTTACTTGGCCTTCATGATGCTGTATGTTCACTAAAGTTCTCTAACAAACCTCTGAGGACCTCACAGAACAGCTGTATTTATACTGAGATTAAATTACACTCAGGTGGACTCCATTTATTAATCAGGTGACTTCTGAAGGCAATTGGTTCCACTAGATTTTAATTAGGGGTATCAGAGTAAAGGTGGCTGAATACAAATGTACACCACACTTCAGATATTTAATTTGTAAATAATTTTGAAAAACTATTTATCTTCCTTTCACTTCACAATTGTGTGTCACTTTGTGTTAGTCTATCACATGAAATCCCAATAAAATACAGAAGATTAATGATTCCTCTTTTTCTTTCAAATGTTACCATAGACCTCCTTTTTTCACTACCCTTCGTTGCTGTCCCCAATCTTAGGCCTTATTTCCAGGCCATTACCATTATCAGGATAATTTGGGTATATGCATGTCACTCGAAGAGATGGGTTGAAGTAGAATTTCAATGGAGTTTCTAGGACTTAAACAAAGTGCTGGAGATTCCCTCCAAATACAGATTCCTTTCACCTTACACCTCTCTTACAACATTATCTCTAACAACTTAGAATTCCAATGCTACCATGTAATCCTAACAGGACCCTACTCGCACTTGTGGATCAGCTTTTAAATCTTTACCAGCAATTACAGACCCCAATAGTGCACAAAAAGATGGATCAATAGAGGTACACTCAACTGATACATTTAATACATTCCTCACCAAAACCGCTCAATTGTTATGGCGAACTAAAAGTGGTTGCTAAGCCACTTGTAGAAAATAGCATTTTATAGAAGTGCTTTAACAACCCCTTTAAGTTCACCATAACAATTGAGTGGTTTTGGTGGGGAATTTATTAAATGTATCATTTGAGTGTACCACTATCCATTTTTTTGTGAGCCAACAATAAGTTCCCTTGTGTCTGTGTTATATTATATATATATATATGCTTATCTGTACTGATAACACAGCGTCTTCCTGTGATCAGTTGCCTTCTCCCTGCCTAGCTGACAGTTCAAGCGGGCAGGGCCGAGCACTGCAGCTAACATCAGCCAGAGAGGAGAGACAGAGCCCAGGAGTCACGTGATCAAAGGAATACACTGTGTTATCAGTACAGATAAGCATATTTATGATAGAGGGGATGGGGGCTTTTAATGTTAACTATGAGAGCAGCAGAGGCGGGGCTGACACGAGCAGACACATGAGGGGGGAGAGGACACAGGAGACAGAGAGCAGGGCTGCAGCTGACAGAGGCACAAACTGACTCTGGTGTCAGAGCTCTGCAACCCTGATATATTGGAGTCAGCGTACAAGGGGGAGGGTAGAAACTGGCAGGATGAAAGGTATTACAGGGGCCAAATGACACAGCACAAGCACTGTGCTGTATAAAATGCTTTAAAGGGAACAGGATCTGTTTTTTTTTTTATTTTAACAAACGCTTTAATCCTCTTGAAAAACTTTTGTCATTGTCAATCTCCAAATGAATTTCTCAGTTAAGTTCCTCTTACATACAGGCTTTGTGCCATACTTACCACATTTGTCTGGGTTTCCAACTGATGATCAGAAATAAAGAATCCTACAGCTCTCATGGATCTTTTATCTTGTGTAAAATGGTGGGTTTTAATTATAAAACTGCTCAGGCTGGGCTTCCTTATTTTGACAAACACTGGACTGTGCCTGTGTAACGTGTTAAAATGACCAGTTATTTACATCTTCTTTAAAAGTCTGCTTTTGATTAGTATTCCATTCTTCAGTCAGCTGTCAAGTTGCACTGGCCCCAACTCTCATATGGTTTTTCTATGAGTTAATATCCACCTAAAGCCCTAGTGATTAACATGCAGCAGCCCTCAACTTCCCAATCAATGCCTTTTACGGGGAAATGCATCGAGTGGAGCTGAATTCTGTGACGTCACCACGTACCAGTTCTGTGGCTGTTTGTTTTTCACCTTCTTACGTTCATCTTTTTGTAAGTGCATTAAGATATTTTTAAATAAATTTTTTACATACTACACCATGAAGTTTCTCCCTTCTTGAAATACCTTATGCTGGAAAGCATCTATAGCAGGATGATCGGTGGAGCTGGAGATATACGAGAAAGAATTGTATCCAGGCAAAGTCAACACCTTACCAAGAAAGAGCTTTTTTACCGGAGCTTTGGGAGTGGAACATCTCAGCTGGCTTAAATTAAAATGAGCTTGTTAGGTCCCTATAATCTGGCATCCAGCCTTTCTGGTAAGAGGCACATAGTTCTTTTTGTATTGGAGAGAGCACCGCATGGAGCATGGATGTTTTAGGAATCCACTTAAAAAGCACTTTATGGACATTTTTTCACTGGGGTTTTTCCTATGGATAGTTTTTATGTGGGGACTTCTTTCTTTGTTGAATATTTAGCACTGCATTTTTTTTTAGGTTGCACACTCATTTCTTTTGTATATATTTCAAGTTGAGCATTTAGACTTGTACAAGTTGCAGCACCTTCACATATGATTAAATTGTCTTGAGCGCAAGGTACATATATTATATACACCATTATAGTTTGGTTATTAAAATTACCTTTCCTTCTCAAACTACAGCCCCTGTAATTTTCTATAAAATCCAATGCAATATGGCAACCTGGAGGCATTCTGTACACAGTTCATGTATGGTACACCTCCAGAAAAGGCATTTCCTACTTCAGTGAAGAACCCTGTACCAAGATACAAATCGGGTTCTAGGCAACCTCCGAAACAAAATATAACTGGTGAGAAACTCCTCCAGTGTTAATCAGTTCTAAAGGGATACAGACACTGCAACTTTCCTCATCAGAACACTCAAAGAGCATCAACTGCTTATAGTAAATTAATCACGGCCATTCAGAATCACCCTGTATAGGACATGGTCTTAACACAGAGCTATTCCTTCACAGCACAAACAGGTTGGAATCTGCAAAAAAAAGGTTGTTAAATACCTGCAATGTACATTGATCACCCAGAAGGGAATATTTTTTTTCCTCAAGAAAAGTCAATTACTCTTTAAGGCCTGGTTCACACAGGGGCGACCTGCAATCCGACTTGAGTCACCTCAAGTCGCTTGACACAATAAATCCCATTGAAGTGAATGGGAGCCATCTTTATGTACGCTACTGAAGTCGCTCAGGCTTCAAGGCGACTTCAGAAGAGATTCCTGTACTACTTGGAGGCGACTTCTATCCGACTTGTGCCCATAGAATTCAATGGAAGTCGCCTCCAAGTCGGATCCCCCATCTTAATGCAAGCGACTTTGTCCGTGAAAAGAACAGAATTTATTGTGGGGCAGCCCCATCCCTCCCTTCTCTGATTGGCCAACAGGCAAAAGTCGCCTGGCATAGTTAAGTTTGAAGTTGCTTCAAAGTTGCCTGGCAAATTCGTACCTGAAGTCAGATCGCCCCTGTGTGAACAGAGCCTAAGACCCCTCTTTACAATAATGTAATACATATGTCAGAGAAAAGGGGTTTGAGGCTGAATTTGCGATAAAATGCAGGGAAAATGGATGTACATTTCTATCCATTTTATGCACGGTTTAATGCATGTTGATCTGCGTTTTAGTGCATTTGTAAAATGCAGGGTCAACGCATAGACACATAAAAAAACGATGGTTTCTTATGCATTCTGTTCACACTACAACGCTGCATTGACCTGCTTTGCGCTAAAATGCAACGTATGCATTTTAACGTAATGTAGGTCAACAAAGCATTGTAGTGCGAACAGGAAACAGAAAAAACTATTTTTTTTTATGCGTCTATGCATTGACCCTGCATTTTACAAGCGAGCTAAATGCAGATTAGCCAATTAAAAGGCGCATATAATGGATGGAAATGTACATCCATTTTCCCTGCACTTTATCACAAGTTGGTGTGAATTCAGACTGAATTGTGGGTGTTTACAATAAATGGCTGGCCCCATCTGAAATGTAAACTTTCAACCATCAAGAAAGCCTCTAGGGTTGTCTGGTTATAGAATGTCTAAATCCAAGTGGTCCCATTTTACTAGCTTTTGATAAAAGTAAAAATACTTACCAGAGTTTTTTATGTAGGGATTATTATTCATAATGGGCACAAGGGTGGCAATGTTACACATTCTGATACGGTCTAAAACAAATGCAGCGTCGGCTTTGTCAAAACACGCACGTTTGCTGGTCGGACTGAAAAGGCCCAGAACACTTCTATGGACAACTCCACCATGCACCCACACATCGAGATAGCAACTGCTTTCAGCTTTTTATTTTAATATTTCAAATGTGTACGTGCAATAAAGTACTAATTAATGACAAATACGAGGCAGAAGTGCTCAGTAGCATGATTTTATTAAACACTAAACTCAGCACACTGCTGACAGGTGGATTATACAGCAGGAGATGAACCTTCCCCTAACCACACCACAAGCTACACAGCTGCCCAGAGAAGACACACAAAGGATACTCATACTGAACACTGTAGAGGGACAGTAGGAGAGGAGTGTGAACACATACAGCACTAACATTTTTCCCTAAGGAGTAAGCAGCACATATGGAGACTAATGGCTATACTAGGAGTGTGATGAGCAGCAGAACAGTGCCATGTACACACACACACTTAACGCCTCTGTCCCGCACATAGAAGATGGGATTTACAAGTGTAGCCACAAGTGTGTGCTTATGCAAAGGGCAAAACCGTTCTAAGTGCAGATAAAAGGAGTGGGGTGAATGATAGCTGCAGGAAGATGGTCAAGTTTAAGGAACTGGTACGACACGCATAGTGTTGGTAAAACCGGATCCTGGCTGCCAGCCAGTTAGAACGATGACACAGTCGCCAGTCTTGAAGAAACCACGGGCTTTACCTAAAATGACAAAGAACACTAAAATCAGATATGTACTTTACATATGTACAGTATACATAAACTGGCACCAACCCTAACTAAATCTAGATGCAATTTTAGCCCATTACTTGTGCTTACACCGGCTAAATACGCACTAATTACATTATAAAATGTCTTCAAATATTTATTGAAACACAGTGGCCAAAATTGTGTTTGGGTACAAGTGTCAGGGGTGTATCAAAATGTACTATTTTAATTGCCACTATCAAAAGGGGGCAACCGTAAGTGCTCATACACTGCTCAAAATAATTAAAGGAACACTTTTTAATCAGAGTATAGCATCAAGTAGATTAAACTCCTGGGTATTGATCTGGTCAGTTAAGTAGCAGAGGGGGCTGTTAATCAGTTTCAGCCATTTTGGTGTTAATGAAATTAACAGGTGCACTAGATGGCCAACAATGAAACAACCTCCAAAACAGGAAAGTTTTACAGGTGGAGGCCACTGAAAATTTTTCCCTACTCTTTTCTGACTGTTCTTCACTATTTTTTTGGCTAGGGCCATTGTCACTACTGGTAGCATGAGGCAATACCTGGACCCTATAGAGGTTGCACAAGCAGTCCAATTCCTCCAGGATGGCACATCAATATGTGCTATTGCCAGAAGGTTTGCTGGGTCTCCCAGCACAGTCTCAAGAGCATGAAGTAGGTTCCAGGAGACAGGCAGTTACTCTAGGAGAGCTGAACAGAGCTTAACCCATCAGCAGGACCGGTATCTGCTTCTTTGTGCGCAGAGGAACAAGATGAGCACTGCCAGAGGCCAACAAAATGACCTCCAGTAGGCCACTGGTGTGAAGGTTTCTGACCAAACAACCAGAAACAGTCTTCATGAGCGTGATCTGAGGGCCCGATGTCCTCTAGTGGGCCCTGTGCTCACTGCCTGGCACCGTGGAGCTCGATTGCCATTGAACACCAGAATTGGCAGGTCCGCCACTGGTGCACTGTGCTTTTCCCAGATAAGAGCAGGTTCATCTTGAGCACATGTGACAGACGTGAAAGGGTCTGGAGAAGCCATGGAGAATGTTAGGCTGCCTGTAACATCGTTCTACATGACCGGTTTGGTGGTGGGACAGTGATGGTCTGGGGAGGTATATCCATGGAGGGACACACAGACCTCTACAGGCTACACAATGGCTCCCTGGGTGCCATTCGGTATCGGAATGAAATCCTTGGACCCATTGTCAGACCCTACGCTGGTGCATTGGGTCCTGGGTTCCTTCTGGTGCACAACAATGCCCAGCCTCATGTGGCAAGAGTATGCAGCCAGTTCCTGGAGGGTGAAGGAATTGATACCATTGAATGTCCCCCGATCCAAATCCAATAGAATACCTATGGGACATTATGTGTCTGTCCATCTGCCGCCGCCAGATTGAACCTCATTGGTTCAAAAGCTCAGTGATGCCCTGGTCCAGATCTGGGAGGAAATACCCCAGGACACCATCCATCATCTCATTAGGAGCATGCCCAGACGTTGTCAGGCATGCATAGCATGTGGGGGCCATACAAACTATCGAGTACCATTTTGAGTTGCTGCAATGCAATTTCAGCATAATGGACTAGCCTGTTGCATCATCTTTTCACTTTCATTTTCGGGGTGTCTTTGAATTCCACCCTCTGTAGGTTGATAATTTTAATTTCCATCAAACGATGTGGCATCCTTTTCGTTCCGAACACATTACCCAGTCCATATCAGTATAGATATCCAGCATATTTTTCCCCATTGAGATCTGATATGTTTTCAAAATGTTCGTGTAATTTTTTTTTTGAGCAGTGTATATGCAGGTTCTGTTTTTTTGGCTTTGCTGGACTACACAATAGTTCCTTACTTCTACTACATTGGGGCTAATTATAACCTTTTTCAACAGAACCTTTGAGGCAATTGCTGTACTCATTTTGAAAATACTTATTGCCTGGAAGTTATGTCTACCATCTGGCTTCAACACTTTCTAACTCACTGACCTGAAACAAATCCAGATGAGGAAAGTCAGGGAGAAGTAAAGATATACAAATGTATGATTAGTAATTTAACCCTTTTGCAAACAATTTTTTCATCTGTCACCCACCCACAAATTGCAATGCACATTTTTTATCTAAATTTTATGCCCCCAAAACACATTTTGGGGAAGTAGAAAGCCTATAGAATGGAATGGTGTTAGTTGCAAATTGTTAACCTGCACAACATTTTCAAACCTATATTTAAAGTGGTTATATACCCCGAAAACACATTTTTACCTACAGGTAACCCTATAATAAGACTTACCTGTAGATAAAATGAACGGTTTAGGAGATATTCCAGTTGCATGCAGCCGCTGACATCAGTGGCTCATGCACAGTGATGTACCGGCGAAGGCTCGGCACATAGCACCAGACCTTGTTGGAAAGTCTGCCGGAAAAAAAAGCAGGAGTAATGTCTCGCGGCTCCAGCCACTCACAGCTCCGGAGCCGCAAACCCAGAAGCAACCCCCGCAGGAAGATGTCAGCTTCCTCTGTGAGGACCAAGCAGCCCTGTGGGAGCTTTGTTCTGAGGAAGTATTTCATTATGCCTTTGCCTTACAGGTTTTTTTTTTTTCTTAAGTATACAACTGCTTTAACTACTTCAATACTGGGTACTTTCACCCCCTTCCTGCCCAGACCAATTTTCAGCTTTCATCGCTGTCACTCTTTGAATGACAATTGCGGTCATGCAACACTGTACCCAAATACATTTTTAAAAATTTTCTTCACACAAATAGTGCTTTCTTTTGGTGGCATTTAATCACCGATGGGTTTTTAAATTTTTTTGGTGCATACTAGCACATTATGACTAAAACCACCCAGGGGCATTTTTTTTGTTGTTGCGGTTTACCATTTACTACCGCTTTAATGTACTTTAGTTTGCTGTCATACCACCAACATTATATTTTGTTTACTAAAATTCATTAGTGTATTTATTTTAAAAACCGCTGCGCAAATATTATGTGACATAAATTGCAACACCCACCATTTTATTCTTTAGGGCCACTGCTTAAAAAAAAATAAAATATATATATTTATATTTGGGTGTTCTAAATAATTTTCTATGAAGAAGATGCAGATTTTTGCATGCATGAGAGAAATGTCAGAATTGGCCTGGGGGTCAAGTGGTTAATAACGACACCGCAATACATTTTCACATTTTTGTACTAGGATAGGAGGAGTTTTGGGCCAGGCGCTTCTTACAATATTAGATGAATGTTGATGTCACTATTTGATATGGGGTGTTGACTCCTAGAGGTGCTATGGGGTTAATAACCCAATTAAATGCGGAATGCTACCCCCTTACATTTTAGGTAATTAGGTGTCTATTTTGCCCTTCTTAGGGGAGAAGAATGCTTGGTGCAATATATGATTTTCCAATACTGTGCAATGTTTAAAAAATCCTGGAAACTTATCCCTATACAATGACCTCCTGTATGTGCTATATATTAGTAAATAGATGCCATATCTGTTCACAGTCTCTGAGTGGAAACAGTGCTAAAAACAGAGTATAAACCAACAAGAAAGTCCAAAAGGTGCCCAATATGGTGGGGTATTTTGTGACAACGGTCCTTTCAATTTTTAAACAACCATATAAGATAGTGTAAACCAATAGATTTTAAAATAATATTATTACTTAATCCAACAAAAGTGCTCAGTGCAATCAAGTGTGGGTGTTTTGTATTTTTCAGTTCCAGCAGTCTCTCAATATCAATTATAGCAACCAGTGTAGGTCTTCAGGTGTTTCTATAGGTGCAGCTCACACATGCTCCCCTAGGATACCCCACTTACCGGACGGCGGTGGTTAAATGCATGGACGCCTGTCAGGCAGTAATTAGGGTTCCCCGTGTATCTAGATGGCGGTGGTTCCGGAAATCTCAGCCGTGGGTGTCATCATTCACATATAGGAGGGAAGATGTAAAAATGCCCATAGCGTAATCCTTTTTCAAACTTTATTTGTGCAAATGCCGTTTAAAATGGGTTATTCCAATAAATTGTAAAATATAAAGCAATCCGTTCTAAAACCATACAGTCCTGGTGGTCACTTTAAGGATTCAGTGTAAAACAATATGAACATGGCCTGCAGGCTCGGGTAGGAAGTGGCTAGGACTTTGTCAACACCACAGCAGGCCACGTTCATATTGCTTTACACTGAAACCTTAAAGTGACCACCAGGACTGTATGGTTTTAGCATGGATTGCTTTACATTTTATAATTTATTCGAATAACCTGTTTTAAACGGCATTTGCCCAAATAAAGTTTGAAAAAGGATTAGGCTATGGGCATTTTTACATCTTCCCTCCTATATGTGAATGATGACATCCACGGCTGAGACTTCCGGAACCACCGCCATCTGGATACACGGGGAACCCTAATTACTGCCTGACAGGCGTCCTTGCGTTTAACCCCTGCAGGGGTGACACTGTCCGGTAAGTGGAGTATCCTAGGAGAGCACATGTGACCTGCATCTATAGAAACACCTGAAGACCTACACTGGTTGCTATAATTAATATTGAGAGACTGCTGGAACTGAAAAATAGAAAACACCCACACTTGATTGCACTGAGCACTTTTGTTGGATTAAGCAATATTATTTTAAAATTTAAAATATATTGGTTTACACTATGTTATATGGTTGTTTAAAAATTGAAAGGACCGTTGTCACAAAATACCCCACCATATTTGGCACCTTTTGGACTTTCTTATTGGTTTATACACTGTTTTTAGCACGGTTTCCATTCAGACTGTGAACAGATATGGCATCTATTTACTAATATATAGCACATACAGGAGATCACTGTATAGGGATACGTTTCCAGGATTTTTTAAACATTGCACAGTATTGGAAAATCATATATTGCACCAAACATTCTTCTCCCCTAAGAAGGGCAAAATAGACCCCTAATCACCTAAAATCTAAGGGGGTAGCATTCCGCATTTAACTGGGTTATTAACCCCATAGCACCTCTAGGGGGCAACACCCCATATCAAATAGTGACATCAACATTCATCTAATATCGTAAGAAGCGCCTGGCCCAAAACTCCTCTATCCTAGTGCATATTTACTCTTCAAACCCATAAGGGTGAAGAGTCTTCTGGGCGTCACCAAACTTACACATCCTAAGTGCAGTACCCACATCTCTTCCTTCACATTTTTGTAAACAAAACATTTCTATTTTCTGTGCTTTTTTTTTTTTTGATAACAGTTTTTATTAAACATGCATTATATACTGTAGATTGTTATTTATGAGGCAACTATTTTAATCTGTTCCTTCTCTTACCAATGTCCATGGCGAAGTTCACTCTGCGGTCAACATCCTCTGCCCAGGCCTGATGCACTGGCTCCTTGTACAGTACAGGGAAGATGCCACGGTACAGATGTGCTTGACGGGCTGTCTGTCCATTACGAGTCACAGCTATGATTGGAGCACGTGGCCTATACCTGGATACCAGGTGTGCAGATCTGCAAAATGCCAGTGTTAACACATAAAATACATGACACTATACAGAATTCTGAATATAGCAATTAACCCTGTGAAAACATTGCTTGCAAACCCTGTTGTCTAAGGAGCCATTTGAGACAGTAAGAACACGGTCTGTTCTGGTAACGCATGTTGCAGTAGGGCAGCCCCTTTATTTTGAATACGCACACAATTCGATTTTAAAAGACCTACAGCATTTTTTCCCCAAAACAATGCAGCACAATGCAGAGATCTGTGGATTGTGTGCTTAAACCGAACATACATTGTTGTGCACTGACCAGGTGCATTTAGGTGCCATTCAAAAGGGGCACCAAACTTATTTTCACACAACACAGAAACACAAGGAATTCTGGTGTACATTACGGTAATGGTCTGGTCTTTACAATAGACCACTGACTTACATCTTATTAG
The DNA here is from genome assembly GCA_018402905.1 of Glandirana rugosa. NCBI lineage: Eukaryota > Metazoa > Chordata > Amphibia > Anura > Ranidae > Glandirana > Glandirana rugosa. The sequence continues at coordinate 1,394,050 of BLSH010025828.1, forward strand.
TGCTGTGGTCATATTAAATTTTCACGACAAAGCATTTTTTTGTCACTGTGAACCTAAAGGGCATGTCCCCCTTTACACCAAAAAAATAGATGAATTCTCAACACTCTACCTGCTGCACCAATAATCTTCTGCCACCCACATCTGCTGATGCATCAATCAGAACACTTTTAAGCTTCGTGTGTATGGATCCATACACTTTTACACAACCCCCGGAGGCTCTGTAGTAGCATAATGCTGGCAACGGCTAGTGGTCACTGGTCAATGCAGCCACATGACAGCGCTAACCACTTGCCATTGCCAGCATTATGCTACTACACAGCCGCTGAGTCTGTGTATGGTGTTTAAAAAAAGTGTATAAATCTGTATGCTGGCAGACCTGTGCATGAATTCAGCTTTCATTTTTTTGGGGTAAAGGTGGAACTATCCTTTAAAGTAGAAAAAACATCACAATAACTTACCTGTTAAATGTTTTCCCCTTTGCTCAAAACTTTCCTGTATACATTTTCTAATAAAATTCTTTCCTCATTTTTTTTCTTCAATCCAGTCACGTGACCACAGAGGGGAAAAAAGTCTTCAGGAAGCAATGCATTAGAAAATGTATACAGGGATGATCAGAGCAAAGTGGAAACATTTAACAGACATGCTATTGTGATACACTTCTGTTACAAAAAAAATTCACATAATTTTAAAGGCAAAGTATGATGTATTCTTAACTCTTAACAGTCAAATTGCTCAGCTGACCAAGCAAGAGTGCTTCTGCAGCTAGACAGACCTGAATATAGAGCAGAGAACATCCTTCGGTGACAGAATCACAAACACTTTACATGTGGCACAAGAATCAAGCATGATCCTGCTTTCCTTCAAAACTGCACTACAGCACAGAGCAAGTGTAGAAACAGGCATCAAGGAAAACACTTTGGGGTTGATTCACTAAAACTAGTAGTAAACTAAAGTAGAGTGCAAAGTCTGGTGCAGCTCTGCATAGAAACAAATAAGCTTCCAAGTCTTTTTTGTGAAAGCTGATTGGCTACCATGCACAGATGCACCAGATTTTGCACTCTCCAGTTTTAGTAAGACTCTTCACACTGAAGCGCTGCTAAAACAGCTGCTAAAGCGCTGGTCGTTTTTGCTGTGCTTTAGCTGCGCTTTCTTTTAAAGGTCACGTGACATAAAAAAAAAAAAAATAAAACACCCAAAAGGCCCCGTTTTGCGTTGCATTCAAAGGCACTTTAGAAACGCTGCCTATTCATTTCAATGGGCGTTTTACAGCGCTCCAAACATGCTGCTTGCGGGACTTTTTCTACCGCCTCACAAGCGCACCGCCCCAGTGTGAAAGCACCCATTCAAATGAATGGGAGGCAGTTTCCAGGCACTATTTTTAGCGCTGAAGCGCCTGAAAAATGCCTCAGTCTGAAAGGGGTCTAAATCAACCCCATTCAGTCTTCAGTTAGTTCCTGTGTAATACAACAGGCACGTATATTGCATATGTGTAAAAACTGACCCGAAGGGAAACCAATACCAAGGCTGCCACTGCTGACAAATGTTCCTTTCCTGTTTGTCTCTAGCATCAATATATTCTATCTGACATAGAACAAGCATGCAGCTAGAAAAGAGTAAACTCCTGATCTGCATAATTATTCGATGTTCAGAAATGCAAAGCACTGAAGACCAGCAGCAAGCATTTTCAAGAGTTTAGCAATGGCAGCCTTCGTATTCTAAGCACTTTTTTCTACACGCAATACCACTTATAGTGCCACTCAAGGTGCTCTGATAGATTCGGTGTCTCACAGGAATATACGAGTGCCGGCTGTCTTATGCTTAATCCAGAAAGAGGTAAATTATAAGGGGATGAGAGAGACCACACACCACTAGCTTGATAGGTGAAGAGAAATGTGAATGGCCTCAGTCATGAGGTCCTTCCCGAGCCCCGTCTCTGCTGTTTTTTGCCCAGCCCATGGGGGGCTTAATCAGAGATCTCTATGATTAAGCCCCCGATGGGTGGGGCTCAGAAGGAGCTCATGGCTGAGGCCGTTCTCAGTTGTCTTCACCTGTTGAGCTAGGGGTGTGTGGTGTCTCATCCCATCATAATTCACTTTTTATCTACATGTTCAAACATACTAAAAATTACCCTAAAATACCTGTCCTAGCAATGCCACTCCACCAGGATCTTTCCCTCCAAACCTGACGCTTTGGTCACACAACCCTAGCCTATAATCCTGCAGCAGTTTTTTTAAGACAGGCAAGGATATTGGGATCAGGAGGAGATGAGGACTATTTACCTTCAGGGTTGCTTTAAAAAGGAGAGGTAGGGCCAAAGCTCTTTTGGCTGTACTTCTGTGGGTCACAGGAGTGCACTTAGTTCTGCACTCCTGTGACCCGTAATCAGACGACAGTGGGGTAAAGTCCGCTGTTGGCTGATGTCACTCAGCCGGTGCAGACTCTAGAATCCGACTTAATGTCAGGATCTGCCCAGATACCCGACCAGAAGCTGGCTCAGCCTTTCAGTGCACTGCTGAAAGCCTGAGCCAGATGCTCCTACCCCCTCCACAGCCCGGTGGTCCAGTGAGCAACGGAGGGGCAAAGCACAGAGTGATGAAGGGCATTCAGCGGCTCTCTGCTCACTGCAGACAGAATTGAGCGATCAGCAGTCTAATTGCTCAGTTCTCAGTCTAGAGTCAGCGGGGGACAAATGCAGCATTGGACTGATGTTTCATCCACCTAGGTGAGTATGCATGTATGTATGTATGTATGTATGTATGTATTGTTTAAATCCTGCACTTCTCTTTTGAAGGGCATTAAAGTAAATACGCAAAATAAAAAATACATTAAAAAAAATAGCTCTCTCACACTTTTCTGCTGATCTTTCCTTTGCATTGCTGCAATGGAAGACCAGCAGAAAACTATTTGCAAGCTTATTTCAGTGCTGCCATCATATCTAAGGGCTGGTGGGCAGAGAAGACATCAGGTTACTTGGGAGGTGGTCTGTGTCCAGAACAAGTTTATGTGAGAATGTATTCCCGTCTCAGAACATGCACATAATGGTGGCTACATGACAGATCTAGACAGACCCTAAAAGATAGCATAGCCACCCTATAGAGAAAAGTGTAGTTTGCAAAAGACTCTGAATATATGGCCCTGGGAAGGAAAACAGCATTTCTGAAAGCTTGCAAGTGATGCTACAATTATTTTACAGGTTTAATAACACTTTAAAATATAAACCAACAATAATCAAACCACACACATTGAGGCATCCCAAGGACAGAAAGTGCCAAAAGAACGTACGTTTTTTTATGTGACCCTGTAATAGAAAGCCGCTGGTATCAGCTATAAATACCTGCAAAGAAAGGTCACAGAGTGAAGGATCAACAAGAGAAAAGGTCATATGAAATAGGAGCAGCAACTTCAGCTGTCCTGAGTACTAAATGCAAACCATCATGACCGGTTTCCTCTGTTAATCCCTTCTCAGGCAAGAGGGCTGTTCTCAGGAATCAGCAATCTTTTAATTAAGTCAGTAATTGGTCTAGTAACACGTTTACCTCCCAGACTCCTGATCCAATAGGCACATTACACACAGCTTGAACACAGAGCTTATTCCCCTCCTACCTGCCAGATTTGGTAAGAACGATGATGGCTCCACTACAGCATTTGAAAGATGCCTCAACTGCTCCAACAGCAGTCGCTTCTGTTGGGTCACTGGTCAGCGGGGACACACGTCGAAGCTCCTCAAACAGTTGACGGTGGTAAATGGCTGCTTCTGCCTCACGAGCGATCTAGCAGTAATGGGATAGGATGTGCCGCAAATGCCCAGTGCAGGGAAGTAGGGGATGAATGAGGAGGGGAAACAGGATAGGATGGGAGACATTCACATCAGTCAGGCTACATGTTTCATTGTATGACAGAGCCTATCACCTGAAACCACTCACGCAGCATTCACACTCGCGACCTGCCTGAACCATGGCGTAACCGAGAAGTCGCAGCATGTTAGAAGCTAAGGGATAGTGGTGCGGACAGAGCCCTACCTGCCGGACTCTGTCAGAACTATCAGCGCCCTTGCTAAACATTTAAAAGATGCCTCCACTGCGCCTACAGCCATCGCTTCCGCAGGATGCCTGGAGCTAACCGTGAGACGGCAAAGTTCCTCGAAGAGTTGGCGGTGGAAAACAGCAGCCTCGGCCTCCAGAGCAATCTGTGAGCCGAAGGAAAGGAGAAAAGGAACCAGGGCAAGGAACAGGACAAGGAGAGAGAGGGACATATAACAAAAGAAAGAAAATAAAGCAGAGTGATTCTCTGCACCAGTAACCAGAAGCCAAAATGTTAGTGTGAAAGAGTAGGAAGAAGTAGGGTTAAAGGAAAGAAAAACTAGGAGTATGGAGAAAGATAAAGGAAGAGAAGGAGGACAGTCACTACAAATCATCAGGCTGCTGTAAAGATGATACAAAAAGGTGATAAGCACTGTTGAGAAGACTTGGAGATTTCTAGCATGTGATGACAACTCCAATGACCCAACAAACTATGAAAACTATATTACTTCTTGATTACAAAAATGTTTCCACTAACAGACATTTTCAATGCAGCCTGATAACTTTGTACATTAACAATCCGTAAAGCTATTTGTATACTGAGAATATGTGAAGCTGTTGTGGCTTAACTATTAGACTAGGACATTTTTACCAACTTTTCATTGATCTATAAACCTACAGTAACTAATGTCTGCTAGTTTTACATAATAAAGCGTGGTTGTGGAACTCAACATATGGTACAGAAAAGGCTTATTTAATCATGTGAAAAAAATGACTGATCTAATAATAAAGTATTAGAAAATCATAGTAATTACCAGTTACATGTAATGCAGGGTTAAACTACTGTTATGGAATGGCTAAAACGTGTATGACATAACCGTAGCATAATATGCACTGCCTACAATCAAGCTTTATCTAGTGCAAAGCATCTACCTTTTCCAAAATGCAGTGTACAAATGTTTGATATATAGAGATGCTGTGTTACATAAATGTGGTTCCCTCTCCCTCTTCTTTTAAAAAAGGAAGCAGAAAATTATTTTGTGGTTAATACTCAGTATGGGATCTGCTCCCCATAATTCCTTATGGGAAGCCTTTTTTGGACTGAATAAGAGCTGCAGCCTTAGACAATTGGTTTCCCCATTTTGCTCACACTGTAAACACTAACTTAAAAACATTTCCCAGGTAGTTCTCTTTGCATTTTCTGAATGAAAGCATTTTGATTTGACAAGGTGGCAGTCAAATCACGCTCGCTCTTGTCCAATGCAAATCATTATCTGAATAGCGCTTGTACTGAGCTGCTGACCAGTGTTCACAATGTAGCAGGCCAGCCGCTCAGCACAGGACTGGGAAGCTAGTGAAGATCACTGGAAAAGCAGTGTCTTACTTCAGTAATTTATAGCTTCCAGAGGGATCAATCAAATGTGGTATATACATAGTTGCATTGGTCCAAGCTGGAACAACAACTATTTATAAAATGATCCATTCCTGGAATGCTCCTTAAAACGGTAGTAAACCGCTTTAAAAAAAAAAAAAAAAGGGAAATAAAAATGTGCCCTCTTCAGGTTTTCACTTTCACATTATTCACTTTCAATGTGCTAGTATGCACCGCACAGACTTGCCTGCAAACAGAGCCCTCCAGTGCAGTGGTGTCAGGGTGCTTCCATCTTCAGCCGATCTTCCTTCTGGGTTTGCGGGCTCTGGCTGTTTGAATGGCTGAGGCTGCAATGACGCAATTCCTGCACATGCGTGCGGGAGCCGTGGCACAGCACTCTGCATTGCACAGCCCTGAATGCAGAGCATCACTGTGCATGCACGTGTGACATCAGCTATTGCCGATGTGAATATCTCCTAAACTGTGCACATTTAGGAGATATTCATGTGTGTCATTGCTTTACTAACACTTTAAAAACATACAGGACAGGAGCCAGTATAGATTAAGCAGATTATAGCATACTCACCTCTATGGTTGCAGCATCGGTGTGATGCTTCAGCGGTCCTCTGCCGGCAATAAAACTTGAGAACTGAGCGACAACATGACCGTTGGTTGCTCAGTTCTTGATTAGCTCTGAGCAGAGTGGTGACCGCCAGTCACCGCTCCCTATTCTGCCGCTGCAGCGCTTACAGGAGCAGCTGAGCTCAGGCTCTCAGCCCACTGTTATCCTATTCTGTGTCATGGGAGTGCAAAACTAAGTGCACTGCTGTGACCCAGAAGACTATTATGACCAAAAAAGCTTTGGCCATACTCCTCTTCTGTTAAGTAAAAGGGAAGAAGGACCTCAAGGTGGCAGAATTATAAACATTTTTTTTAAAAACTTGCACTTTACAGATAAAACTTTTTCGGATAGCATGGGAAAGGTTAAAATTCCTCCCACGGTTATCTAAATCTTTGTCCTCATTTGTGAACCCCCCTATTCTCAGTGTCATCAATAAAGCTGGCCATACATTATACAATTATACATTAGGTTTAAAAAAAAAAAAAAAACATAATATAAAAAAGAAGGTCAAACCTAAACACTTTTAATTTGTATGCAATCAGGCAGGCCTTGTACTACATAGTTGAAGGTAAATATAGAGGAAATTTAATAAGAAAATTGTATAACTCATGGTCAGCTTTAAGGAAGCTCGGGCAGTTGATGTGAGGATATAACCCTTTTCTGAGTTTGTATAAAATTATCTCTGTCGCATACATAGACAACTTCAGTGTAATGGAATAACACTCCAGACAACACCATGCAACACACTGCCTCTTCTCCAACCCAGCAAAGAAAGGTCAGGCAGCAGAGCATATGTCAGGAGAGGTGAGGGAATGACAGGATGCAGAACAATACCTAGCTTTGCAATTACTGAAGTGCATGTATGGTCCATTTACAAACCAACCTGCATGTGCGCACAGTACGGTTCAGGTAGTTTTGTGGTTAGAAAAACAGACATATTTAATTTAGGACAGATCACCTGGACTCCACAGAATTAACAACCACCAAAGCCGGTAGACCTTAGAGTCAAAACAAATTAATTTGTTAGGTCAAGATGTTGCATCTCAGAGCATGAAAAGCAAGGTCCCCAGCATTATGGTTTAAATGAGCCATGTACAAGATTTTAAATTGCACATTTCATTAAAGCAGTAAGTAGTGTAACATGTATATACAAATTTGCTACATTTCACAGCCATCATTACATTTAAAATGTTTGCACATGCTAGATGGCAAGCATATAAAAAATACTAAGGTCTGTTTAATGAATCAATACATCCAGGCAGTAAAGAATATCACTTTAAGTGATACAAACTGCGCATGTATAAATTGCATCTCTACTTTACAACAGGAACTACTAGTGTGACTGAGAATAATTTAAATAAGTAACTGGGACAAACAAACTGACTTGCAAATCAGGCAAACTGGAGAACCACACTTTTATTTGGCCAAATATATTCCTTTTAAAATTCTCCAGGTGTGTACAACTTGTAAATGAACACTGTCTGAATTTGTTAATTGTAATGATGATTACAGACATTATAACAGCTGGGTTGGTTTATTAAAAAGGAGAAGTACAGCCAAAACTAATTTTGTCTATACTTCTCCAATGGATCACAGAAGTGCAGTTTGTTCTGCACTTCTGTGACCCATTTTCAGCCAACAGCAGGCTAAAGTCCGCTGTTGGCTGACGTCATTCAGCTGGTCCAGGCTCGGGAAAGATGCCTGGACCGGCACCTGCCTCAACCTCTCAGCATACCGCTAAGATCCTGAGTCAAGTCAACAAAAAGGGGAGGCTGGGGTTCTTTTTCTGTTTTTGTACTAATTCAGTGCTTGCTGTATTGTGTGTTTTATAATGTGTGTATGTCTTACAAACTCAATAAAAATATCTTAAAAAAAAAAGTCCTGAGTCAGCCCCTCCTGCCCCCTGACAATGCTGGCTCTACTCAGAGTGGAGAGAACTGAGAGATCAAGGGTGTGGAGACAATTCCCATTTAACTCTTTAACCACCTCAGGACCGCCCACCGTCAAATGACGGCGGAGCGGTCCTGCTCTTCCAGCGGGTGGACGTCATATGACGTCGTCCCTTTAAGCCGGGATTGCGCGCGATCGGGCGCGCGCATCCCGGCTCTGTCGGTGTCGGCGTGTCCCCAGGACACGCCGCTTCACCGACAGGGGTGAACAGCCATTGGTTATGGCTGTTCACCACGTGATCGGCTGTGACGAAGTCACAGCTGATCACAAACGGCACGCCTGCCGTTCGCACGGCGCATGCGCGCAATCGGGAGCGCGCTGCGCGTGCGTGTCGGTGGCGGCGTGTTCCTGGGGAACACTGCCTGTCACCGACACAGGTATCAGCCGCCGGCCGGCGGCTGATACTTTGTGATCGGCTGTGATCTACTTCACAGCCCATCACATACAGTGTAAACAGAGCGGTAACTCACTGTTACCAGCTCTTCTCTCCTCACACAGAGTCCAGTGTGAGGAGAGA
>BLSH010025828.1:1415902-1429961 GCA_018402905.1 Glandirana rugosa
TGGACTTTATACTCCTTCTTATATTTAGTCGGTTTTGCTAACACACATATATCTATCTATCTCACACACACATATATATATAAAAAGTTTTTTTAATCGTTTTGGCTGATTTATATTCTTCCTCATATTTCAGGTAAAAAAACAAAAAAAAAAAACGCAAATCAGCGGTTATTGATTGGTTTGCGCAAATGTGGCCGCGCGTTTACGGATGATGAGAATGTCTGGGTTTTTTTCACTAGTAATGGCGGCGATCTGCGATTTTTAGCGGTACTGCGATATTGCAGTGGACATGTCGGACCATTTTGACAATTTTTTGGGACCAATGACATTTATACAGCGATCAGAAATGTAAATATCCACTGATTACTCTATAAATGTCATTGGCAGTGAAGGGGTTAACTTGCAGGGGTAGATCTAGGGGCTAACGGTGTTCCCTAGGCGTGTTCTAACTGTAGGGGGGCTGGGCTGTTATGGGCATAAAAGATCTAACTGATCCCAGTGACAGGGATCAGTAGATCTCCTATGTCCCCACAGCTGCGAACCGCCGTGTTTACATCGGTGGTTCCCCGTTCTTTTGCTGCGGCTACTCATCGCGGCTCGCCGGCGGACATCGGGTTCGCCCGAGCCGCGGCCACACTCCTCCGAAGTACGGCAGTTGCGCGCCCCCTAGCGGCCACTCCGCAAATCGCCGTTTATTTACGGCGATTCGCGGGACACATCCACACTAATGCAATAAATATACTGCGCGCGTTGTGGAAGCGGATATACACATACACACACACGTACGTACGTGTGTGTCATTTCTGCATTTACCAGAGCAATCAGTAAACCCGGAAACGATCCAATCCATTGGATGGATAGGCAGGAAGTCGAGTGAAGGCAAGATGCCCCCACACAGCTCTATGCCCTTGGCATCACTCGGGCAGATAGACAGGATTTTTTTTCCCTTAAAATCGAAAATGGGATTTTATTAAGAACTTACCGTAAAATCCTTTTCTCTGAGTTCATTGACAGACGCAGCCTCTATTCATGACACGTGGGGTTATGTACCTTTTACTAGAAGTAGGCTAGGCTATGCAGAACGAAAGTTCAGAAAGCAAAGCTGGCCCCTCCCAGGGGGCCGTCCTTACTCAGCACATAACCCCTCAGCCCTGCATAGCATATCAGTTCGTAACAAGCTGTACAAACACAACACTGAGGGATGGGTGCTGCGTCTGTCAATGAACTCAGAGAAAAGGATTTTACGGTAAGTTCTTAATAAAATCCCATTTTCTCTTACATTCATTGACAGACGCAGCCTCTATTCATGACACTTGGGGACGTCCCAAAGCAGTGTCAAACAAGAGGGGTGGGTAAACAATAACTGTATCCAACAGAAAGTTCTCGGGAGGCGCCAGCCGCGCCTACACCGCCGCCTGCAAAACTTTGCGGCCTAAAGCAGCATCCGCAGATGCTGACACATCAACTTTGTAAAACTTAACAAAGGTGTGCAGCGAGGCCCAAGTAGCCGCATTGCACACCTGAGACACCGATGCTTGGTGTCTAAACACCCAGGAAGTGCTAATCGCCCTGGTGGAATGAGCCGTGACCGGAAAAGGGGGTACTTGGCCCCGAACAGTATACGCATGGGTCACGGTCTGTCTGATACAACGTGAAACAGTGGCTGACGAAGCCGCCAACCCTTTGCGCGGTCCATCCGTCAGTACAAACAGTGCATCCGACTTCCGAAAAGGAGCCGTAGCTGCCAAATACACCCGCAATGCTCTCACCACATCCAAGGAATGCAGAGCAATCTCCTTAGGGTGAGACGGTTGCGGACACAAAGAAGAGAGGACAATGTCCTCATTAATGTGAAAAGAGTAGACTACCTTCGGAAGGAACGAAGGAGACGGATGCAGCACCGCCTTATCCTTATGTAGGACCAAATAAGGAGACCTACATGACAAAGCTGCCAATTCAGACACCCGCCTAGCGGATGTGATAGCCACCAAGAAGGCGACCTTCTGAGACAGCAACTGTAAGGGAATATCACTGATCTTCTCATAAGGTGGTTTCTGCAGTACAGAAAGTACCAAGTTTAAGTCCCACGGCGCCAGGGGTGACCGCACCTGAGGAGCCACATGACGTACACCCTGTACAAATGTACGGATCAAGCAATGCGTCGCCAAAGGACGTTGAAACAGAATCGCCAGAGCGGAGATCTGGCCCTTGAGGGTGCTCAAAGCCAACTTTTGGTCCAGGCCTTGTTGAAGAAAGGCCAGCACCCGAGCAACTGCAAAAGAACGGGGGTTCCAACCCCCCGACTCGCACCAGACAATATATGCTTTCCAGGTGCGATGATAAATCTTGCGAGCCTTAAGCATGGTGGGGATCACTGATTCAGAGACTCCCCTGTCCCTCAGTACCTGGGATTTGATAGCCATGCCATCAAAGCCAGCGAGAGTAAAGCAGGGTGCAAGATGGGGCCCTGCGACAGCAGATCTTCGCGAAGCAGGAGTCGCCAGGGAACGTCTGTTACCATCCGCACCACGTCGGCGTACCAAGGTCGCCGAGGCCAATCCGGAGCCACCAGGATTGTCGGGATTCCCTCCACTTCTATCCTGCGCAGCAACCGCGGTAGAAGCTTGAGAGGAGGAAAGGCGTACACAGAAGCCTGTACCGGGACCACGGGGGCCACTAGGGCATTCGTGGCTGCCGCCAACGGGTCCCTTGACCGGCACACAAAGGTCTTCATCTTGTGATTGAATCTGGATGCCAGGAGATCCACATCTGGCGTGCCCCACCTTTCGCAAATCTGGCGAAACACCTCTGGATGCAGGGGCCACTCTCCCTGGTCCAGCTTCTGGCGACTTAGGAAGTCCGCCTTCCAAATTCTACGCCCGGAATGTAGATGGCGGAGAGTGCTGGCACGTGAAGCTCTGCCCCCTTTAGAATGAGGGCTGCCTCTGCTGCTGCCGCCGAGCTTCTCGTTCTGCCTTGGTGGTTCACGTACGCCACCGCCGCGGCGTTGTCCGACTGAATCCGAACCGGGTGTCTGTGCAGCCTCGCCGACCAGCGGGAGAGACAGAGCCTGATCGCCCTCAGCTCCAACACACTGATCGCAAGTCGAAACTCATGTGCCGACCAATGGCCCTGAGCAGACAGGTGCCCCAGGACTCCTCCCCAGCCCTAGAAGCTGGCATCTGTCTGACTATCGACCATTCCAGCGGGAGAAACGATTTCCCCGTGGTCACTGCCGGGGCCCAAAGCCACCAAGTCAACGACCCCCTGGTCTGATGATTCAGCCGGATCAGCCGATCCAGAGACGAAGGAGACCTGTCCCACTACAGTAGTATTGCACGCTGCAGGAGCCGGGTGTAACTCTGGGCGTACGGTATCGCCTCGAAGGTCGAGACCATGTACCCCAGCACCCGCATGCAGAAACGCAAGGAGGACCACCGTCGTGACAACAGGGTGCGCACCGCTGCTTGCAGCGCCAACAACTTGTCCGGAGGTAGGAATACCTTCGCCTGCACCATGTCCAATATCAGCCCCAGATAGTCTAGGCAGGGGTCATTGTCGACTTGTGCAGATTGATTAGCCAACCGAAGTCCCTCAGTGAGGTCAGCGTGATGGCATCATTGTCCTCCAGAGCCGGAGCAGACTCCGCTCGCAGCAGAAGATCGTCCAGGTAGGCTACCACAGCAATGCCTCTCTGTCTCAGCAGAGCCAGCACCGGGGCCAGCAACTTGGGGAAGACCCACGGAGCCGAGGCCAGGCCGAAGGGGAGAGCCACAAACTAGTAATGAAGGTCCCCTACTACAAAGCGCAGGAAGCGCTGGTGCCTGAGACAAATGGGAATGTGCAGATATGCATCCTTGATGTCCAGGGACGCCAGCCAATCCCCCTGGTGCAGGGCGGCCACGACCGAACGAACTGACTCCATACTGAATTTGTGCGCCTTACCAAAGTGATTGAGCGCTTTTAGGTCCAGAACCGGCCTGACCCCTCCCCCCTTCTTTGGCACCACAAAGAGGTTCGAGTAGAAGCCGCGGAATCTCTCTGCCGGAGGAACAGGCACAATCACCCCTTGTTTGGACATTGACCGTACAGCCCCTAACAGTCTAAGACTCCGGAGGGAGTCTTAGACGGGAAGAACCTGTCCGGGGGCCGAGTACTGAACTCTATCTTGTACTCGGAGGACACCACCTCCCGCACCCACCGGTCGGAGATGCGAGCGGCCCACTGGTCCGCCAACCCCAGAAGTCGGCCCCCCACCCGAGATTCGGGCGGGGGCAACGCATCATGCGGAGGATGACTTATCCTCCGCCTTTTCGGGCTCGCGTTGCCAGGGACGCTTACCAGAGCCAGAGGCAGACTTGCCGGGCCGGGAGTTCCTGCCCGCCTGACCGGGCGCACGAAAAAAATGTTTTTGCCCAGAGGGCGGAGGCCCCTGTTTGCGGCACTGTTCACGCCGCTTGGGTTCAAGAAAGAAACGCACTCTTCCCCCCCCCCCGTGAAATCCTTAATGATTTCATCCAATTGGGGCCCAAAGAGCCGACCACCTTGAAAAGGAAGATCCGTGAGGCCCTTCTTGGACGCGCGGTCACCCGACCAGCGTCGCAGCCACAGCAGGCGCCTAATGATTGCAAAAACCAACATTTTTGACAACATTGGTACCAAGTCCAGAGCTGCGACACAAAGATAAGGAAGCCCTTGCACCAGGTGGTCTGCTCGCTGCATAGATTCAGGCGAATCTACGCCGCCCTGAGCCTCACTCCACAGCACACTCCGTGAGCGACTGAGCTACCATGACTGACGCCAAGGCAGGTCACATGGCTGCCCCCGCCACCAAAAAGTGCCTTGGACACTGCTTCCATCCGCCTATCGGCCTGGTCCCTAAAGGGGGGGGGGGGGAGACCCCTCCAGGGGAATAGTTGTCGCCTTGTTTAGGTGAGCCACTGGTGGATCCACCGCGGGGGAAACCCATTTCTGTAACAGGCTGTCCTCAAAGGGATAGCGCACAGAAAAACGTTTTGGCAGGGTAAAGGAATTTAGTGGACATTCCTTATACACATAATGGTCAAAATACTGGAGGTAGGGAAACACCTTGGTAGCACGAGAGGGCTTTTTGGACCCAAACGTATAGGCAGACGCCTGTGCCTCCCCAGCCTGATCCAGGTGCAATGAATTGCGGACGGAAGCGACCAGGGCGCCCACCAGCACCCTTTCGCGTGCCACCTACGCCCCCTGGTCCTCCTCCCCATCCGAAGGCTCCAGCTCTCCCCGTATAACCCAAAACCCCCTTCCGGTTCAAAGTCCTCCTCAGAGGATTGCGGGGGGGGGGAGGGGGCGCTTTTTGGGACCCCCCCTACACCAGTCCGATTCCCCCTGGGCGAAAAACTCCTCCAAGATGGAGGTTAACTGACCTAGGGGAACCAGAGGTCCCAGCGCGGGCTGTGCTTCTGCGGACCCCTCCGGAGAAGCAACTGTCGGTTCAGCCGCCATTGCACCATCGTTAGGACTCTTGTGAGGCCTACCAGCCATCACCCCACAGAACCACCCCCTGCAGAGCCTCAGGACTGCCCAGTAGGACCCAGCACCCCCGCTCCTGCACCCCAGGGAGAAAGCCAGCAATACTTGCGGAACCCTGTGCCACTGTGCTCTTAAAAGAGGCCGCCACTGTCTGCCAATGCCACCGCTTGCTGTACCGCTGCTGCTGATCTGCAGAGTGCTGCTAATGCTGCCGGAAGGAGGAATGGCGCCAAAGCACATGTAACTTCCCATACAGGGAGACCAACCAAAAATGGCCGCCACAGCCACTAGAGGCCAAAACATCACCAAAATGGCCGCGACCACGGCAAAATGGTGGCGGCCGCGACTCCTGGAAAATGGCGGTGGACCGCATGGTAAACGGAGCGGTCCATACCGCAAACGGCAGCAGCAGGTGATCGTCAGTGCGAGCGGCCAGGACAATTGGGGGGGGAGGGGGGATGAGTAAAGAGAGAAGGTTAGGGACCGGTGCACCTGAACCCCCACCGGAAGGGGCACCGCTACCCCCCCCCCCCCCCCGCGGCACCAGGGGGAGGGGGGTGTCACTCACCCATCCAGACGGGCATAGCGGGTAGCCACCCGGTGCAGACCTTCCTCCCCCCAGATGGGGAGGGATGCTGCCGGCCAAGCGACCCCTGGAGCAGGCCACAGCCTGGATGCTGGGTACGCATGTGGGGCGTTTAACCCACCGGCCGCCCGCACAGAACGGGCAGGATGCGGCGGACCCCGCCCGCCATAGCTAAGGATGGCTCGCATCCGTCGGCCGTGCTGGGGAGATGGCAGGACAAGTATATCCGCATGGTCAAGTCGGCTACTTGATTGCAGTCTTCATCAGAAGGCTTGCGCAAAATGAAAAAGACAGAAAAGAAAAAAACTTCAGGGGAACCGCAGTTCCCAGCAGGGAACCAGGTCTAACTCCTTGCACTAGGCAGAAGAAAACTGATATGCTATGCAGGGCTGGGGGGTTTATGTGCCAAGGACGGCCCCCTGGGAGGGGCCAGCTTTGCTTTCTGAACTTTCGTTCTGCATAGTCTACTCCTAGTAAAAGGTACATAACCCCATGTGTCATGAATAGAGGCTGCGTCTGTCAATGAACGTAAGAGAAATTTAATTTTTTTTTTTTTAAAAACATAACAGACATCTAGTGTCTTTTTGAACCCCAGATCTCTCAATAAAGAGGACCGGTCATGCTTATTTCTATTCCAAGGGATGTTTACAATCCTTGTAATAGGAATAAAAGTGTAAAAAAATAAAAATAAAAAAGTAAAATAAAAAAAAAAAATAAAAAAAAGTAAAGCGCCCCATTCCTCTGTGCTCACGTGCAGAAACGAACGCATACACAAGTCGCACCCACATATGTTAACAGTGTTCAACACATGTGAGGCATCACCATGATCATTAGAGCGAGAGCAATAATTCTACATCTAGAACTCTGCTGTAACTCTGAAAAGGTAACCTGTAAACATTTTTAGAGCGTCACCTATGGAGATTTTTAAGTACCATAATTTGTCACCATTCCAATAGCGTGCGCAATTTTAAAGCATGACATGTTAGGTATCCATTTACTCACAGTAACAGCATCTTTCACCTTATACAAAAAAATTGTGCTAACTTTAGTGTTTTGGTTTTTAATTTAAAAAGTGTATTTTTTCCAAAAAAAAAAAAAAAAAAAATTGCAATTGAAAGATCGCTGTGCAAATACAGTGCACAATAAAACATTGCAACAATTGCCATTCTATTCTGTAGGGTCTCTGCTATAAAAATAAATAATATATCATTTCAGGTACGGTGAACAGCACAGCAGATTCAGATGATTGCACGTGCACAAACGATCAGTCCATCCCACTGGCCATGTATAGAAAGATTCCAAACGAGGATTGTTGCACTTAAATTTAATTCCAAAGTCCGTAAGGACTATAGTAAAACATAGCTTTCTGAATGCTGATTACAAATATGCAAAGATGACTTAGCTTTACTATAGTAAAATTTAAGTGCAACGATCCTCGTTTGGAATCTTTATCTATATTCTTACAGACAGAGCAGGCAAGCTCAATTATAAAAAGGGAAGTTTGTGTTTCAGATTTGTTTTTTTTTTAAATAAAAAAGTAAAGCAGAGTGGAGTACTAACCACATAGCTGGAGAAAATACTATTTTTATAGAAAACAGCTGCAGGGAGCAGATTGGATTTCCACAGTGACCTTCTACTCTACAGCCTAAGAGGGAATAACTGGGATACACTCCTCACCTCATGGGACCCATGGGAAAAGTTCATACGAGCAACGTTCATCCCTGATTTTATCATCTCTTTTAGAGTTTCCACTGAGCGAGATGCTGGGCCTATTTAAGAAAAAAAAAAAGCGTTAACACAAAAACATCAGAACAGTATTACACAAAAATTTAAATCTGTGAAAATCTAATATTTTTGTTTCAGAGGTTATATAAAAGAATACCATTACAATGAAAAAATGGAGTGCAGAGACTAAATACACTGAGTTAATTAACCACTTCAATACCAGGCACTTATACCACTTCCTGCCCAGACCAATTTTCAGATTTCAGCGCTGTCACGTTTTGAATGACAATTGTGCGGTCGTGCGACGCTGTACCCAAACAAAATTTTTATCATTTGGTTCCCACAAATCCCAGCTGTCATTCTGTATATGGCATTAGGGAAGTGGTTAAAGCATAAAGAGAAATGGTCTCTACCATGCCACATAAGCCAAAACAAGATTTATACTTAAAGTGCAATTTTCCCCATGCAAGTTGAATCTAATCCTTTGTAATGAGCTACCTTGTATGATAAATTAGGGTGAATCTGAGAGGAGAAAAAAAATAGGAGCTACCGCTGCCAACTTGGTTTTTAAAAGTGGACATTCCAGGCCTATAATTCTGATCATGACTTCAGTACCTAGTTCACCACCAAGCTCAAATATTTTCCAAAACTCCAATGGGCACAAGATCACGTTGAACGTTAGTGCCTAGCTTATACAACCCAAATTCCAAAAAAGTTTGGACGCTATGTAAAATAAATACAAAAACAGAATGCAATAATCCGCAAATCTCAAACCCATATTTTATTCAGAGCAGAATATAAAAACATTTTAAAATATTTGAACTGAGAAAATGTAACATTTAAAGAAAAAAAATAAGGTCATTTTGAAATTAATGGCAGCAACACATATGAAAAAAGGACAGCGTCACGTTTGACACCGTGTAGGATCCCCTCTTCTTTTAACACTCTGTAAGTATCTGTAATATATTGTCCTGCTGAAAGGTGAACCTTCGTCCCAGTCTCAAGTCTTTGGCAGACTAATAGGTTTTCTTCTAAGATTGCCCTGTATTTGGCTCCATCCATCTTCCCATCAACTCTGACCAGCTTCCCTGTCCCTGCTGAAGAAAAGCATCCCCAGAACATAATGCTGCCACCACCATGTTTCACGTGGGGACTGGGTGTTCAGGGTGATGTGCAGTGTTAGTTTTACGTCACACATAGTGTTTTGCTTTTAGGACAAAAAGTTCAATTTTGGTCATCATCAGAGCACCTTCTTCCACATATTTGCCGTGTCCCCCACATGGCTTCTCGCAAACTGCAAACAGGACTTCTTATGGCTTTCTTTCAACAATGGCTTTCTTCTTGCCACTCTTCCATAAAGCCCAATTTGTGGAGTGCACGACTTACTTGTCCTGTGGACAGATTCTCCCACATGAGCTGTGGATCTCTGCAGCTCCCAGAGTTAACATGGGCCTCTTGTCTGCTTCTCTGATTTAGGCCTCATACACACGGGCGTATCTAAAAAAATAAACAAAACGTCGGGTCCGACGTCAAGGAAAAAAAAGTCGACTTTTTCGGCGTTATGCATTGGCGTTTTTGAGCGTCGGCGTCAATAGGCGTTTTTTTTTTAAAAATCATCCCTCTGCTATTCTTCAACCTAAAAACGTCGGTGTCAAAAAACGCCGGTACAATATTAGGTGGCGTCTGTTGGCGTTTTGTGGCGTCGGCGTCAAAAAACGTCAAAACGTTACAGCCTCAGAACGCGATGGCCATGGGTTCTACTTTCTGCTCACTAACGCCGACGCCACCTACAGCTCAAAAACGCTGACGTTTTTATGGGGCCATTGACTAACATGGAGAGCTGCAAAAAACGCCGGCGTCAAAAAACGTCCGTGTGTATGAGGCCTAATGCTCTGCTTACCCAGCCTGTCAGTTTAGGTGAACAGCCATGTCTTGGTAGGATTGCAGTTGTGCCATACGCTTTCCCATTTTCGGATGATGGATTGAATAGTGCTCTGTGAAATGTTGAAAGCTTGGGATATTTTTCTATAACCTAACCCTGCTTTAAACTTCTCCACAACTTTATCCCTGACCTGTGTGGTGTGTTCCTTGGCCTTCATGATGTGGTTTGTTCACTAAGGTTCTCTAACAAACCTCTGAGGGCTTCACAGAACAGTTGTATTTATACTGAGCTTAAAAAACACATACAGGTGAACTCGATTTACTAATTAGGTGACTTCTAAAGGCAATTGGTTCCACTAGATTTTAGTTAGGTGTATCAGAGTAAAGGGGGCTGAATACAAATGCACACCACACTTTTCACATATTTATTTGTAAAAAAATGTTTAAAAAACATTTATAATTTTCCTTCCACTTCACAATTATGTGCCACTTTGTTTTGATCTATCACATAAAATCCCAATTAAATATAATTATGTTTTTTGTTGTAACATGACAAAATGTGGAAAATTTCAAGGTGTATGAAAACTTTTTCAAGGCACTGTATATACTGTAGATAATAATATTGAAAGTCTTTGCTTTGGACCCTAAACGTTGCCTACTGAATGTTTTGGAGGAGGTCATTGAGGCTGAGCATCCTAGGAGGGCCCTCTTTCTTGCCTGTAGGCTACTTCGGGTAATGTCCCCAGAGCCCCCTACACACAAGTCCTGGTTGGCGTCTGTGGGCAAGGCTTTGCTCCTAGAAAATTACATTTATACATGCTGGGGATGTCTTTGCAAGTTTGAAAAGCTGTGGGGAAGGTGGCTGGATACCCTTGGCCTTAGCCCAAAGGAACTGGTATACCAGAGTGTTGGTGTGTCCAAACAGACCATAAAAGGTTTATTTTTGATTTAGACGCACTTTGGGGTGATGGAGGCATATTTTCAATGTATTAGTATAGCTTTTGATTTGCATTGCACATGTATTTGATTTTTTTGAACTACAGTTGTTGGAGGTGTCGGTGAATGCAATAGAGTAATGCATTATCTTATTGTTGGACTGTAATGTTATTTATCACAATAAACATTTTCCTGATTTAAAAAAAAAAAGTCTTTGCAATCTTACGTTGATTATTCTGAAATTGGTTGACAATTTTTAGACGCAGCTTTTAGGAGGATCCAATAATTGCAAGGTTGCAAACTTGATGATGAATTTGTTAATTTTCACCCTACCTAGAAAGCTATTCTGTTTCTTTATTATCGTTGAAATTGAATGTGTTTAGTTTCTGACTAAAAGCAGTACAAACTCTAGCAACCATCACTGGATTTACCAGCATTATGTTTTCAATTGTATCAACTACATGCTGCACATCAGGCTTACTGAACAGCATTTACTAGGGAGCTTATATGTAGAGATGCAGTAACATCAGCATGTACTCCAAAGCATCTTAGAAGGAAAAGAAACAATTCTACAGACATTTCCATTTAGTGGCAGTTTACACCAGTGTGGCTTTGAAGCCGACATCCCTGCGCAAATTCACTGCGGCTTGCATACGACTTCTTTAACAGAAGTCAATGCAAGTTGTGTTGAAGTCGCCCCAAATTAGTGCAGGAACCTTTTTCTAAGTCTGAGTGACTTAAGTCGAACACATTAGAATGGTTCCATAGCCATTAATGGACTGTGACTTTTACACTAGATGCAGACTGAGCATACTGCAACATTACCCAACTTCAGTCCTAAAGAACCAGCCACAGGACACAGTTTAAGACTGGCCATACATTATACAATTTTCATTTAGGTTTGCCAAAACCATACAATGCGAGGCCTAGCCTAAAGACTTTCAATTTGTATGCAATCAGGCAGGCCCTTGCACTACATAATTGAAGGTGAATCTAAAGGGAATTGAATAAGAGAATTGTATAGTGTATGGCCAGCTTTAGTGAGTTCAGTGTGAATGAACACTCTTCCAGTCTCTAGGATATGCTGCTCTATATATATCCACTTGATGTCTTCAGTGCCAGTGGTCACAAATTAAAAGGGTTGGGGGGTGGGGCCGAGTCCTGTCTGTGTCAATGGTCGTAGCAGCAGGACACGGTAGCATGACTGCACGAGTGCCCCGAGGGAAAGCGCTTCCCTGTCGTGGCACTCAAGGAGACGAGGAGCCAGGAGTGCCGCTGGGGAACCCAAGAAGAAGATTGGGGCCACTCTGTGCAAAACCCTTGCACAGAGGAGGAAAGTATGACATGTTAAATTATTTAAAAAACAAAAAAAAAAAAAAAAACCACCATCTTAAGATCCCTTTCACACTTGTGCGAGTTGTCCTGCGATTTGGGACTGCAAAGTGGCATGACAAGTCGTTCCCCATTATTTCCAATGAGTACCATTCATATCTGTACGACTTTGAAGTCGTGTTGACTTCAAAGTAGTCCCTGCATTACTTTGGCCCAAATTTGATGCAACTTGAGGTCCATAGACTTCAATGTTAAACCCTCAAAGTCGCATACAAATCATAACTGAATAATATAGATGCGTTTTCTGTAATATTTCTGTATGACTTTGTAATATGTTTTCATTGTGTCAAAGTTGCAACAAAGTCGTACTGACGTACGCGGTAAAATCGCGGCAAAATAATTGCGGCAAAATTGCACCACGCAAGTGTGAAAGGGGCCTTCGTTGCGCTTTAAGAATTCTGCACTGCACTCTCAGAAAAAACATTGAATTGCTTAAGCAGATCACAAGCTGCAACTCCTACATCCATTTAGCTTAATCCTACCCATTCCCATAAAATTACAACCTGCCAGTTGTGGATAGAAATTCATCTAAAAACGGAGCCCTGATGCCTTACCTGATGCAGATGACATTAGCACTGTGGGACCTTCTAAGCAAAGGTATATAGACTTATTAATGTTGCCCAACCTTTTCCACAATAATCAAATGCTGGGGGAGTAGGCCATTCATGTCTTATTTGCCCAGATTCCAAACACATACATACCAATAGTGCAGATAATGCCTGTGTTGCGTGCCACTATGGGTTCAGAGTCGATGTCCAGACGGCACATGTGTTCCAAGAAGGTATCGGCCATTGCTGCATGCAGCTGCTGTGTCTGGATGAAGGCACTTCCGGCATCACATACAGGAGACTTCGACATGGTGATCTGCATGGGAAAAGTAACATGGATATCTGCTTCAGTACCACTTCTACTTCTGAATCAAATATATCATATTAAGTTATCAAAAGGAAGTACACTAACTGGACTAAATTTGTTTCAGTGTATACAAGTCATACCGATAACAGGAAAATCACATAGGACTGCAGCCATCCGTATAATAATGTGTAGCCATGCAAATACAATGGTTCACACACACATTCTATAATGGTTATGCTGTATTACATGGTTACATTACATTATTTCTAACATTGCCATTAAAATTACTATAGCGTCTATTCTTTAACATGAAGCCAATATTGTACTTCTAATAGTTTTGTGTTTGCTGATAAATAAAAGATTTAAATTTACTACTAATGAGCTTAAAAACGGAACTAAACCCATTTAACGCTTTCCCAAAAAAATAAACCGAAGGCATGCCATGAAATGAGAACGGTCACAGTTGCTTTTATTCTCAAACTTTTCAAGCCATCAAATGGCTGGTGTTATAACTGATCACATGTGCAGCACCATGGCAACTGCAGACCAAACAGATGCCAAGATGGCAGCCTCCATCACTGTAAAGTATAGGTGGGTTTAGTGCTGCTTAAACATGTTTGCATAATACCACCCTGTTCTGCTGTATTTTCCAGCCAAATTGAATGAAAAAAAAAAAAATATGAAGGATGCAACCGCCTATGGGACACATCAATAATCCTACCACTTTTTTTTTTTTTTTTTGTAGGGCAGGGGATGCGCAGGAACCCCTCCCGTTTTTTACTGCTCTCTTCCTGTCTGGTGACTTTTTCAACAAAAGGCCACAGACAGCAATAAAAACACAAGAGATTCTAACCCTTCCCTGCTGTATTCACAACTTCTGCAGATTTAAGGCCAGCTTAAGACCCCTTTCACACCAGGGCCGCCCGAGCGTCCCGGTTTAGCAATGCCCATTCATTTCGATGGGCAGAGGCGGTGGGGGAGTGGTGTGTGCATCGCCCCAAAGATGCTGCTTGCAGGACTTTTTTTCCCCATCCTGCAAGTGCACCACCACAGTGTGAAATCACTCGGGCATCAACACTGGGGTGGACCGGGAGCTGCAGTTTCATCTTAACCACTAGACACAGGAGAAGCAAGGACGCGTAGGGGACGGGATGTTTTTTTTTTTTTTTT
>BLSH010025828.1:1432962-1448840 GCA_018402905.1 Glandirana rugosa
ACACACACACACACATATTATATATACACACACACACACATATTATATATATACACACACACACACATATTATATATTATATTATACACACACACACACATATATATTATACACACACACACACATATATATTATACACACACACACACACATATATTATACACACACACACACATATATTATACACACACACACATATATTATACACACACATATATATTATACACACACACATATATATTATACACACACACATATACACATATATTATATACACACACACACACACACACACACACACACACACATATATATATTATACACACACACACATATATTATACACACACATATATATTATACACACACACACACACACACACACACACACACATATATATATTATACACACACACACCCACACACATATATTATACACACACACACACACACACACATATATTTATTTATATTATTTTTATTTTTTTTCCCTCTCATTCAGGTAGATCTTTTGGCTGGTCCAATTTATTTCAGAATAGTTTTAATTAAATATCAGAAATTGCAATTAGCTCTACTGATCCAAGGGTATTATTGTTATGAATATGATGGAAGCAAAAAATCTTGCCTTCTACAACTACCTTGTTGGCAAGGCTATAAGTTTATATTAAACTGATGGACAGATTATCAGGTAGGAAGTATTGGGACAACAAAGTGACCTGAAGAATCCCAAACCGGACATTTTTCTTTGCAAATTAAAGTAAGCGGCATTAATACCACAATTCGATTGGAAGCTCTTCATCAGCAAAGCCCTCTAAACCTCTCAGTATTGGCTCATAACCGTACAGTCTCCCTTAAAGTGGTTGGCAATCCTTGCCAACCACTTTAACCTACAGGTAAGCCTATAATAAGGCTTACCTGCAGGTTCCCTGCATATCTCCTAAACCTGCACAGGGAGATATAGTGTACTGTGATGTGCCCACGTCATCTGGCACATGTGCAGTGAAGAAATGGCCTCTGTGCCATTCCTTCACTGAGAGCGTGCCACGATTGGCGGGAGTGATGTCACACGACTGTGGCCAGTCACAGAGCCAGAGATTGCCGCCCTGGAAGGAAGAGCGGCAGAAGATGGGCGCAGCCTGGAGTGGGGACATCGTGGATTTCCAATGCAGGTAAGTGACACATAATGGGCTAATATGCAATGCATACTAGCCCATTATGCTTTTACATTGCAGGGTAATAAAGAGGAAGAGGAAGTAAAACCCATCAGGCTTTACTTCCTCTTTAATATTGTAAAGCACTGAGCACTGGTGCTATATAAATCCTTTATAATAATAACAATTTCATATTTAACCACTTCAGCCCCGGAAGGATTTCCTGCTTTAGGACCGGAGCCCTTTTTGCGATTCGGCACTACGTTGCTTTAACTGACAATCGCGCGGTCCTGCGGCGTTGTACCCAAACTAAATTTGCGTCCTTTTTTTCCCACAAATAGAGCTTTCTTTTGGTGGCATTTGATCCCCTCTGCGTCATTTCTGATCTCCGCTATAAACAAAAGAAGAGCGACAATTTTGCAAAAAAAACCAAATTTCTTACTTTTTGCTAAAATACAAAAAAAATTTTTTTTCACCGTTTTTGGCCGATTTATATTCTTCCTCATATTTGCGATAAAAAAAAAAAAATCGCAATCGGCGTTTATTGATTGGTTTGCGCAAAAGTGGTCGCATTTACAGATGATGAGAATTCATTTTTGGGGGGTTTTTTTTTTTTTTACTAGTAATGGCGGTGATCTGCGATTTTTAGCGGTACTGCGATATTTCCGCAGACATGTCGGACTATTTTGACACTTTTTTGGGACCATTGGCATTTATACAGCGATCAGTGCTATAAAAATGCACTGATTACTGTGTAAATGCCATTGGCAGTGAAGGGGTTAACCTGCAGGGGGCGCTCTAAGGGTTAAATATGTTCCCTGGGCGTGTTCTTACTGTAGGGGGACTGCCCTGGCTGGGGAAGGGAAGTGGTCACAGCCTTCGTATACAGGAAGGCTGTGATCACAGCCCTTCCCCCTTCACACAGAGCGGAGGTCCATGTTTACTTACACGGACCTCCGTTCCTCCACTCGGGGGGGCCATCGCGGGTAGCCGGCGGCAATCGAAGCCGCCGCACCCGCTCCCTGGCCCTCCCCGAACACAGTGAGCGTGCGCGCGCTCACTAGGCTCGTGAGCGCGGCCGCCGTCATATGACGGCGATTTGCGCTCACGAGCCACCTTGCCGCCGTCAATTGCCGATCAGCGGTCGGCAAGGGGTTAAGATACCCACAGGCTCAGATGATACACAGAGTAAAGTGGTTGTAAAGGCTGAAGGTATTTTTAAAAACCTTCAGTGTGCATCTCCTCTCTCAACTACCCTAATACTTGCTTAAGCCAGAACCTCGATCCAGCGATGTGCATGAGACCCGAGGCTCTCCCGAGTCTCTCCCTCCCGATTGGCTGAGGTGCAGAAGTAGGAGCCATTCGCTGCTTTCAAACAAAGCCAGTGAGACGGAAGCGTCAGTGGGGCTGGGCTGCGCTCTCTGTCTTATGGACGCAGAGAGCTGGCTCAGGAGCGAGCACGCACGAGTGTCCCCACACCAGGCGGCTAGCTAGGAGGGCACTCAACGAGGGGGATGGGCCCAGAGCACCGGTGGGGGACCAAAGAAGAGGAGGATCGGGGTTGCTCTGTGCAAAACCATTGCACAGAGCAGGTAAGTATAACATGTTTGTTATTTTTTTAACAACTTTTTTTTTTCCTTTACGATCACTTTGAGGTAGCACAATAAAGTGAGGTGTGAGGTTTTGTGAGCCATGCATCACTATTTTGATTAAACATTGCAATAAACTGTGTTTCATTAACATATTTCTCCTGTGGTAAAGTGTTCTTATTCCTGCTTGAGTAACAAGTTTGGGGTTGTTTTTGTTGATGGTCTTAGTTTTGTTTTTCTTTGTATTGTACCTTTTGTGAGCCGGGGTATGCCAAGAGGCTCCGTTTTGTACCTATTGCACTAAAAGTAATAAAAGAATTTAAGATTTAAAAAAAAAAAAAAAAAGTCAGTGAAAATAAATTGTTAATGTCACCTGAAACACGAGAAGCTGCAACCCAGAGTAACACAGACCGTGACTAGTACTAGTACTTTCCTCCCTTTCATTCATTCCAATACTACACATTTATGGCAGGGGAAGCCCCTCCTCAACATTCTAGGTACGGCTAAGCCTGTTCAGTAGGATATTACTCAGCTATTCCGTTTATTTCAGAAGACGGGAAGTCTCCCTGACTAAGCAGTGAGGATGTAAAGAACTATTGGGCAATATTAACACTTGAAGGATAAGAATGTGCTAGCTGGATACAGGCAATCCTTTTACACATTGAGCAGGTAGCACACTTTTGTTAGTAAAGTTGCCTAGAGGATTCATTTTTTTCCGTTCAGCCTGATAAAAAAAAAAAAAAAAATAATAATAATAATAATAAATTCCTCCATCCGCACATTCGATGTGGATGAAGGAATCTTCCTGTTGTACTTCCCCAGCCGTCAGGATACACGGATCAGCACTGATCAGCAGCGCTGATCAAGTGGCAAGAATCCGACAGGGTAGATCCACAGAAGTCAAACGGTAGATCAACTTCTGCACAACCATCCCACACATGAATCAAAACTCAATCCATGTATAGCCATCTGAAAGGTGATCCCCATCTTTGCTGTCACTTTAAAATAGTTTGTTTGGACCAATCTGGTCCAAGTGAACTATTCCTTCACTAAGTGCTGCATTTAGCTTCAGCTACATACAGTACACAGTGCTGGGTTTCGACTGTAAGACAGACTCCCGTCTCACACCCGGAAACAAAATAGAGCTGGTCTGAGCGACACTCAGCTGTTCAGCTGAGAATGAATACAAAGCTTCCTCTGATTTGTCGAGCCAGAGAGAGTGACGTCATCAGCCCCACCTCAGCCAATCAGAGGCAGCTTTGTATTCACAGAATACAAAGCTGCCTCTGAATAGCTGAGCACCACTCAGACTGATTTTTTTTTTTATTGAGGCTGTGAGAGGGGAAGTCTGTCAGCTTAAGGGCTCCCTTTCTGGATAAACACCAGTCATCGATGGGGCCTATAAAAATCAATTGTTTTCTACAGGCTTTGTTCACATGGCAATGCAGCTAGGAATTGCTGTGCAGCAAGTTGAGGTAACAAGCAAAGTTATAGCATTTTAGCTCAGCACACAGGAAGGCACTGCATGTCAAGTCGCTGCTGTGCAGGGGACACAAATAAAGTTTCACTTTATGACAAAAAACAGAACAAAAACATAATCCGTGTGATGCGCTGAAACACACATCACACCGCCAGCGCACTGCAAAGGAAATGGACTGTGCATTTAGCGTGCGGGCAGCAAGAACGAGCCCAAAGAGTTTTTTCAGTTATTTTTTTTAATTACTATTAGTGGTGCACCGAAATTTAGGCTGCAGAAAATGGTGTTTTCTGCAGGTGGGCAAAAGAAACAAAAATGCAAATAACCAAGCCGAAAAGGGGGCAGGGTCCACCCCACCGGGTGCCACACGTGTCATCCTGGCATGCCCCTGGCAGAGTCCTCTCCTCCTTGTGAGTGTCAGATGCAGCCTCACTAGTGCCTGCTAGTGCCATCTCACACTGTCACGGAGCTGGATTGAATTGCCGGGCAGCGCAACAATGTCCCGCCTCCTCAACCGCCTCTTATGATGGACAGCACACTGATCTATGCTGGGAATGATTGTGCCGTGTGTCATAGGAGGTGGGACATTTTTACAGCGCTGCCCCGTGATTCAATCCAGCTCTGTGACACAGCGTGAGATTGCACTAGCAGGCACTGATGAGCCTGCATCTCATGGGCACTGGGGAGCCTGCATCTCATGCATCATGTCTGCAGTCTCTGACCATTTCCTGTACTATGCAGTCTCTCACCATCTCCTGTATCATATCCGCTAGAGGTGCACCATGGAAATTTTGCCAATACTATTAGCAGTGTGTTTAAGTAAGAGATTGCAGACATGATACAGAAGATGGTCAGAGACAGCAGACTGCATTTTTTTTTCTGAGCTTTTTTCTTGCACTAAAAAGTTGCCAATAATGGCCAACAATAAATTAATATTAATTTAAATTGATATTAAAAGTGGAATATAATACAATAATATATAAAAACAAATATTTTTTAAAAATGGTAATTTTCGGTTTTCGGCTAACTGCATCCTACATTTTCGGTACCAAAATTTCCATTCAATGCACCCCTATTATGACAGTGGGAAACAGAGCATCTTAGGTTTAATGTTCCCACCTGGGGAGATTTCCCACGGGATCAACAGAGGCAAAGACATCACCAGATACTGTAAAACATTTTGCCTGGTGTTCCACTTTCAAGTATACCTGTCAGAGAATTGTGTGGGCTGTCTTTGCTGGCCATCTCCTGGTTAAATTTGTTTCTGTGTTTTTGGCTTCAGTACCAGACCTTGGACAAGAATGCAGCCGGTAATGTCAGAGCAATGTCAGGTGGGTGCATTGATGGATTGAGTAGAGACCAGAAACTCTGCAGACAAGATTTGGAGCCGGAGGGTTTCTGTTATACAGTTGGGGGGGAGGGGTAGGGCTGAGGGGTACTCAGATTCTAATATACACATGGCAGGTGTGCTTGATCCCTGAGAAAGGTAAGCAGTTACAAATGTACCCAGAAAGCCAAAGTCAGACTCCAGTAAAGCATTGAAACTAAGGTGCTGCTGAAAATCAGGAAATATAATAAATTCCAACTATCTAAAGCCTTTGGCTTTAAGTTTTGAAAAAAAAACAAAAAACGGAAGGGTTAGGACCTCTGTCTGTTTTATTTTTTTTATTTTTTATTTTTTATTTTTTTGCCGCAGGGGTCTACACTGGGAACATTCAGCCAGTTTGTCCTTGTTATCATACAATACAGTGATGACACATCTTATTATAACAAGAGGTGAAAGAACAAGTTTCCTCAATGCTAAATTTTTGACTACTAGGGTGGATATATCCTTTATTTAACCAAATCTCTTTTTACTTCCTGTTGTATCTGTGTGACAGGAAGTGTTGAGAAATCTCCACAATGGTAAATGGACATCAAAAGAACAAGAAAAAAAGAAAAAAAAAAAGTCTACAGGGGTCTAAAACTCTCTCTACTCAATCCAAAACCCAGAAATTGGTTTGTAGTTCATTGAGCCCTGAGGTTCCACCAGGGGCTGCAAGGGATTCCTTGGGAAGAGAGAAGTTTCCTCCTGCCTACACTGACCACCAATGTAGGGAACACCACAATTTTCACTCTTTTCTGGCAATGGTCATTATTCATTTCAAGGTTAGGGGAACCCCATTCTCTATGCTTCCGCGATACCTGAAAACGATTTTACAAGTTCCTCCATGCAAGTTGAAGGAAGACTGATGTAGAGCACACTAGGAGATACTTCCGTAGGATATCCTACTGCAGGTTTTCTCAACCAGGGTTCCTACTGAGACTGATAGGAGTTCCAAGAGCAATGAGAAATTTCTGCCTCTCAGATAAGTTCCCACTGACACCATTGATCTTTTTAGCCATCTGTAAAGCCTTGTACACACGGTTCAACGGTCGTACGACCGAACGGACCAAATCGCATGTTGGATCATGTAACTTGCGTATTGACATGCACTACACGATCGTATGACCAAGCCGAACGTAGTGACGTGTTATGAACGTATAAAGAGAAAGTTCAGGTGCATGTAATTAGCGTCCGGCTGTTCCTGACTTCTGAGCATGCGTGTTTTGCACAGTACAACTTGTTGGACCTACTTCTCTGTACACACGATACAAAGGTCGTATGACCGCTTGTTGGTACTACCAAAGTTTTATAGTTTGCTCATATAACGTGTGTTGTACGACCGTCATACGTAGGCTGTTCTAATCGCGCGTACTAACGGCCGGATGATCATACAACGAGCGGTCATACGACCGTTTGCATACGACCGAACTGTGTGTACAAGGCTTAAGGGGGTAATTCTTCCCAATGAAAGACAAAACCAGAGAAAAATTCCAAGCCCAACCAGTCTGCTGTCCAACAGTAAGCATTAAAAACAGGGGTTTAGTTAGCACACATTGGCAAACGCATGCATTAACTGCAAGTATTGGTAGGACTGCAAGCGATATACAGGGTGCCGTGAAGAGGCCTTGCAGCTTATGCATTATTTTGGAAATGCATGCTAACTAAACCCGTTTTTATCGCATACTGTTGGGCAGGTTAATTTGGTTGGTTAGCGCAGTGTTTCAACTCCAGTCAAGGCACCCCAACAGGTTATGTTTTCAGGATTTCCCTCAGATAAAACGGCTGTGGTAATTACTAAGGCAGTGAAACTGATCAAATCACCTGTGCAAAATAATGGAAAGCCTGAAAACATGACCTGTGGGGGCGCCTTGAGGACTGGAGTTGAGAAACACTGGGTTAGCAGACTGGTTGGCAAGTTGAGCTTGGAATTTTTCTCTGGTTTTGTCTTTCATGAGTTTGCCCTTCCATGTGCTCCTTGCTGTGAAGGCCAGTTATAGGTGGGGCCGGGGCCATCTCTTTGTTACTGGTGTAAATTTGGTCAGGGGACACACTGGGTACCTTTGCTGCCATTGTGCTATGTGCTGGGTGTCCTGTTCAATGTGCCAGTGTGATTTTAAGGGGGATTGCGCTACTTCCAGGCCACCTGTCCCTCATATATCCATTAGAATGCATGTGCTCCCACTAGAGCTGCACAATTAATCGTAATAAAATTGTGATCTTGATTCACCCACCCCTGCGATCTCCATCAGGCATTTCAGTGCAGTTAATGGAGTCCGACTTGCAGGGTGACTCAGCACGACTTGACTGTAATAAAAGTCAATACAAGTCACCTGAAGTCTTTTCTAAGTCGGAGCGACTTGAGTCTCTGGGCAGATAGCCAAGATCTGAGGTCACTGTTGATAAAAGAAGCTAGAAAGATACAATGTAATTACTTCAAAGGAATGAACTTGGTGTATAGAAGATGTTTAGTTTAACCATTTAAAGACTAAATCTTTTCTGATTTGCTGCTTATAAATAAAA
Source organism: Glandirana rugosa (assembly GCA_018402905.1). Taxonomy (NCBI): domain Eukaryota; kingdom Metazoa; phylum Chordata; class Amphibia; order Anura; family Ranidae; genus Glandirana; species Glandirana rugosa. Next base: position 1,441,065 of record BLSH010025828.1, read on the forward strand.
ATCCAGTATTTTTTGCTAGAAAATGACTTATAACCCCCAAACATTATATATTTTTTTTTGCAGAGACCCTAGAGAATAAGATGGCGGTTGTTGCAATATTTTATATCACACGGTATTTGTGCAGCGGTCTTTCAAGCGCAATTTTTTTTGGAAAAAAATTACCCTTTCAAAAAAAATAAATAAATAAACCGTGCGGTTAGCCCAATTTTTTTGTATATGTAAGATGTTACGTCGCGAGAATCGTGATCTTTATTCTAAGCAAAAAAATTGCGATTCTCATTTTGGCCCGAATCGTGCAGCTCTAGCTCCCACTGTTAACTAAATTCAGTAGTGGTAGGACTCAAAGCGATACACAGGGCGCCATGAAGAGGCCTTGCAGCTTACGCATGCGTTTGCAAATGAGTGCAACTAAACCCCTTTTAACAAATACTGTTGGACAAGTAATTTGGTTAGACTGGTTGGTAAGTCAAGATTCGCTGGTTTTGTTTTTCATGCGTTTGCCCTTCCAAGTGCTGCTTGCTCTGAAGGCCTGTAAGGCTGGATTCACACCACTGCAGTGCGAATTCCAGCTCCGTTGCTGCCGTCAGCTGCCAGGGAGGGAGGTGCAGTGAGGAGGATCCCCGGTCAATGCGGAACACATCTGCGAATTAGATGCGTTCCCATTGAACAAAATGGGGCTGGAATTCGCACAGCACTGCACAGAAAACGCACGCGTGCGAATGCACCGCACATATGTGAACCGGACACATTGAAAACAACATGTTTTCAAAGTGTCCTGAGAATTGGATGCGGTGTAATCCAATTCCCATAGGTGTGCCCAGCCTTATAGGTGGGGCAGGGGCCATTTCTTTGTTACCGATTCTTCCCAATGACCACAAGTATAAAGAGCATTGTTCACACTGACCATCACACTAATGCATTGAGTTGTAGATATAGTAATTTTTAGCAGGGGTTTCCCTAACACCACAATATTATTTCAAGGGTTCTTCTGTGTTGAAAAGGTTGAGAAAGGCTGTCCTAGTGCATCATGGAAACTGCTCTAATAAAGTCCCCTACCGCATCATCTGAAGCCAGATTATTTTCTCATGGCTGGTTGAGACTTGCTCAACTATGACACTGCTCTGCTACATGTAGAATAAAATCCATATCCCCCTACTTGCTAATGAGACTAAAGGAAAAGCTAGTTAGGGTGTACTTGCACAGGGTACTGTAGTATCAAACTGCCACCAAGTTCAATTGTCCCCCCACCCCTGTTGGTCTGCATGCTTACATCATCACCTCTACCAATTAGACAGCAGAGATCCCTGGTCTGTGCTGAGACATGATGCGTACTCACAATTAAACATCCCCGTCTCTCCTTCTCCGAGTGGTCTGGGGCACAGTACACTGAACTACACCCAGGCATGGTTTGGAGCAATCACACTAAACAAATGAATGGGAATAAGACGGGTTTATAACTGCCAGTGTGAGCACACGTAATCATATGAAGATCTAAAGTCCCGAGATTCAATAGTAGCCAGCTGATATTCGGCCCGTGTGTGTACAGCAGCCGATCCGGCTTCTATCAAAAGGGCATGACCGAAAAAGGTCTGCAGATTGGCATCCAATCAGCGCTCTAAATCAATGACTGCAAGCCCTGACCAGGGTGTTCAGGGGGGGCATCCCCCTGTCCAACAATAGCTCAACAGGGAGATCACTGTACTGACATTGGATTGTTAGTACAGGATCTCCTACAGCCCTCTGGATTGAAGGAAAAAGAAGTTATATTGTGTACTAGGCTTTACTAGCGAAACCACTGTGTGCCTAGAAATGTACTCATTCAGAATGAATTGCATTGACTGGTTTAGTCTTCATTTTTTTTTTTTTTCTGCACTCCTGCTCATCTACTCCAGCAAAAGCCATATTGGATTAACAGCTGAGCTGTGGGAGACCTGGATCATAAATGTCCTGCTCTGCTGATTGGGTTATAGACCTAGCTCTTGTTAAAATCAATCACTGACCTGAGTAGCAAATGCTTCAGCCACGACTTCCAATGACCTTGCAGGCGCAGTGCATCCTACTGCATGATGCTAAAGATAGAACAGCTATAGATATCCGAGACTCTACATAGCACTGTCCCTCTGAAGAAGGCATGCATTCATGGCGGTACAGGGAAGAAAAACAGTTTAATGAACATGGGGAATAGGAGAATAACATATCCTGGATTATTTCCTCACGTTACGACAGTAACAGAAGGTTATTGCAGGAAGGGGAGTGGGATTTCATCATTAAGGCGTGTCTGTCATGATGAAAAATACATCAGAAAAGAAAAGCGAGATTATACATAACTGGTATATCATCTCATTCAGAGAGCTGCCACCTTATATGTATGAAACCTGACATTGGATCAGTATGACAAAAGAAAAACCAAATAGAAAATACTAAAAAAATTAAAACCAAATAAAAACCGGGAAAAAAAAATAAAAAAGGAAGAAAAGAAACCTGAAACAATAATTGTATAAATGACACAAACACACAGAAAACATATAGGCTCCATGCACACTGGATGCTCTCTGGGCATCGGATTTCAGTGGCAGGAGACGTTTTCTAAGCAGCGTTCTTTAAGCAGCGTTTAACAGCGTTCTTTTTTAAATTACATTAGCTTCCATTGGCTACAAAAAGCGCTGGACGCCGATAAACGGCCGTTTAGCGGCATCCAGCGGTTTTTGTGGTCAGAAAAACAACTCCTAGACGCCAATTCAGGGCGTTGAGAAAACAGCCCAAAAACGCCACTGCTGTTAAACGACAATAAACATCCATGTGTGCATGAATACATAGGATAACATAAAGGGGCGTTTTTGGGCTGTTAAAAAACGCCCAATTGACCATAAACGGTCGTTTATCAGCTACAGTGTGCATGGAGCCATAACAGTGAACAAGGCTTCCTTTTTTTACATTCAAAGGCTCATGCACACAGGCATTGTCTGGTCCAATCAGGTGGGGATCCATGAATGGATGTCCTGCTGAATCAGAGGATACCAGGATGGATGCAATGTGTGACATTTGTGTCTGCTGAATGGCCATTTTAAAAAAATGGAGCTTTCCAGGCCCATATTTGTTCTCTATGGCCAGATGAAATGTCCCATTTTCAGACTACAGTACCTCTGATCCATTCTTTCTAGGTCAGAAAAGAAAAGAGCTTTCCCCTATTTTTTTTTTGGACCTAGATGGACTTCGGAGGTAATCCGATGCAAGCATTGTAAATCTGTTTAGATCTGCCTGCCCGTAGACTTACATTGGGCTTCTGATCGGGTCTTCACAAAAACTGACAAGTGCACCTGGTCAGAGCGCCCGTGTGGAAGAGACACTAGGTACCTTTATACTTGAGCACTGGAGTCTTTGGTTGATCCTCATGTACACGCGTTTTTAGATTTGAGCATTTATTTTTCATTCTTATTACAAATTAGCACAAATTCCCGGAAGCCTGCTAGGGCCTTACGTTGACCATACATGTAGTTATCTGATCGAACGATTACTCACAGAACTGGATAATATTATCAGATCTGTGGAATAATAATAAGACAGAAAAACTGATTGGATTTAATTGAAATGATTCTGATCCATCTGGATGGAAAAATCAGTCATAACAAACGAGATCATTTGGTATGACTGTAAATGTACAGAGTGATTTTCTGATCAGCCAGTAAAACCCAGTGACATTCAAGCAGAACTCAACCCTCCTACTTTCCAGCCAAGGAAGCTGCAATCACCATGGTGCTGCACATGTGATCAGTTATGATGTCAGCCAATTCATGATTGGACAGTTCGGTTGAGAGAATAAGCAAATCTGACAGTTCTCATTCATGGTGCACCTTGAATGTAACTGTTAAATTGATGGGTTTAGTTCTGCTTTAGGGGACGCTTCACATCAAAATGCAGTGCAGGAAAGGCATTTTGTTCCATGCGCATTTCCCACACCACAAAAAAACACACTGCCCCTGCAAGAGCATGCAGATGCCAATGAATTGTTAATGGCACCCCAAACGCATCTCACAAGCACAGTGCGTTGGAGGCATCACATTTCATGGTCCTGCAGTACCATGCGGTTTGGTGCAGTGCATTCTGGAAAAGTAGTGTTCTCAATGGAACACAGAAAAATGCAGTTAGCATCCCATTCATTTGAGGCCGGTTTCAGACATACTGTGGACACGGCTCACAGCATGGGGTCTAGTGCGTCCCTGTGTCAGATTGAGGTGCGAATCGGGTCTGAATGTCTACCTGAACTTGCACCTGATTCAGAGCCAAAGACACACAGGACCCTTTCCAAATGCGGACTGCGGCCTCCCTAGAGGTGTGTGAACCGGTTCCATTGAGAGGAACCAGTCAAACTTTCCTGTCATGTGAATTGGATGCGGAGAAACCTGCATCCAATTCGCATGAGTGTGAACCCAGCCTTAAAAAAAAAAATAGAAAACCGGAATGCACAGGCCCCAAGTCTGTATATAAATTTGTTCTGAGCACTGGCCACCATAATGATGACCGTTCCATAAAAGATTTATGTCTCTTTACAGAAATGATTGATCTATAGAGTACAACCCATTCAACTAATAAGCCACCCATGGGAACGCAGCTGTCCCTTGATGGTTGGAAGATATGACTGCAAGTTATTGATTGCATTTCGTTCAATCAGACGTTGCATGGGGAAATGCATTCTTATTAGGACCAATGCATCTCAGTGCTGCTGATCGATGCAAATATGACCGATAAGTTAACGTCCTGGGGGACTAACCCAGTTTGATGAAAATTTGATCCAATCGAGTTCTATGCGTTTATTCACACTGGCAGAAAAAAAAAGCTGCATTGTGATGCTTACAGCAGATAGTCCTGTCCACATCTAAACGCAGCGCGATAATGATGAAGATGCCCATACACAGCCACATCTAAGTAGGAAAGTGTGTGCTGCGTTTAGCTGGGCATAAAGATCTGCAGATTTTATACACGCATGTGTGTATTTTACACAGGATCTTGGAGCTCTGCCAGCAAGAACCTCATTCATGTAGAAAATACGAGTCTAAATCACGGCGTCTTTTTTCTGCACGCGTAAATGATCCCTACTGATCAGAAAGGAAGTAATCCCTATCTGATTATGGATTTGCTGGAATTGTATGCGGATTGCACACTGTGATCATGGCGTGTATGGACTCCATTAGAGGACAGTGAAGGGTCCAATCTGTCATGCAGGACACGCCCCCTCCTGGTCGCCTTGGTAACTAGTGATGCAGCACTTTATAGAAGGGGAGCCATGTTCTGCTGACAGGAATCCCACACATCATGTCACCCACCCTTCTCTATGGTATAGGGAGGTGACAGAGCCTGCAGAACAGTGCAATCCCCTCACTAAGCCTGACATCTCTATTCCCATGAATGAATATAGAGGAGAGCTCTGCGGGCTTCTTACCTACACATAGTCATCCCCTATACAGGCCAGTCATCCCCTACACAGGATAGCGGCTCGGGTTACTGATTACCTGTACTGGGAGTGTCCTCACACCTCGCTCTTTCCTCTCTCAGCCGTCCGTATGACACAAGCCGGCGGATACCCAGCACCAAGGTGATCCCTGCAGAGCCGCTTCACCAGCCCACACCTGCCGCACAGATCCCTCCGCCACCCTTCTCCACACCGCTACACCGCCGCCTATCACACAATACAGCCCCGCACCACGGCTCCCACTATCACCGCTTGTGTTCTGTTACTGAACACGGCACAACGAGGGGATAATCACCATTCAGATAGAAGGGGTAGAGAGGAACTATTTCGCGGAGGGATTATGTTGGCAATAGCATTGACTGACGCATTTTCTTTGCCGGCCAATCAGGAGGCGGGAGAGGAACGCATGCCCGGTGCGTGGAAGATGTGCTGAGGCGCGCATGTCTGAATGACTCATCCGCTTCATCATCACCGTCCTGTCATAGAGAGGAAGAGTGCGGGACATTCTTATATTACATGTGTGATAGCATTATACAATGTAGTCACAGTTATGGCATCGCTGTGCGTCTGCTAAAGGACAGCATTCCCATTTCCCACTGACCCCCAATGTAAGGAGCACTCTTCCCACTGACCCCCAATGTAAGGATCATTCTTCTCACTGACCCCCAATGTAAGGATCATTCCTCCCACTGACCCCCAATGTAAGGAGCACTCTTCCCACTGACCCCCAATGTAAGGATCATTCCTCCCACTGACCCCCAATGTAAGGATCATTCTTCCCACTGACCACCAATGTAAGGAGCATTCCTCCCACTGACCCCCAATGTAAGGATCATTCCTCCCACTGACCCCCAATGTAAGAATCATTCCTCCCACTGACCCCCAATGTAAGGAGCACTCTTCCCACTGACCCCCAATGTAAGGATCATTCCTCCCACTGACCCCCAATGTAAGGATCATTCTTCCCACTGACCCCCAATGTAAGGATCATTCCTCCCACTGACCCCCAATGTAAGGATCATTCTTCTCACTGACCCCCAATGTAAGGATCATTCCTCCTACTGACCCCCAATGTAAGGATCATTCCTCCCACTGACCCCCAATGTAAGGATCATTCTTCTCACTGACCCCCAATGTAAGGAGCATTCCTCCCACTGACCCTCAATGTAAGGATCATTCCTCCCACTGACCCCCGATGTAAGGAGCATTCTTCCCACTGACCCCCAATGTAAGGATCATTCTTCTCACTGACCCCCAATGTAAGGATCATTCCTCCCACTGACCCCCAATGTAAGGATCATTCTTCTCACTGACCCCCAATGTAAGGAGCATTCCTCCCACTGACCCCCAATGTAAGGATCATTCTTCCCACTGACCCCCGATGTAAGGAGCATTCTTCCCACTGACCCCCAGTGTAAGGAGCATTCCTCCCACTGACCCCCAATGTAAAGATCATTCCTCCCACTGACCCCCAATGTAAGGAGCATTCTTCCCACTGACCAGCAATGTAAGGATCATTCCTCCCACTGACCCCCAATGTAAGGAGCATTCTTCCCACTGACCAGCAATGTAAGGAGCATTCCTCCCACTGACCACCAATGTAAGGATCATTCCTCCCACTGACCACCAATGTAAGGAGCATTCCTCCCACTGACCACCAATGTAAGGATCATTCCTCCCATTGACCCCCAATGTAAGGATCATTCCTCCCACTGACCCCCAATGTAAGGATCATTCCTCCCACTGACCAGCAATGTAAGGATCATTCCTCCCACTGACCAGCAATGTAAGGATCATTCCTCCCACTGACCAGCAATGTAAGGATCATTCCTCCCACTGACCACCAATGTAAGGACCATTCTTCCCACTGACCACCAGGGGCATCGCCAAGGGGTGGCTATGGGGGCTGGAGCCCCGAATGCCACGCCCTCAGCCCCGAGCCTCCCGAGGGGCCCCCAATGGCGGCATCAAGTCGCCCGGCGGGCGGGAGACCTGACTGAAGCGACAGGCGAGCGGCTTGATAGAGCCGCGAACAGTCGGCTCTACAGAGCCGCTGAGCAGCTGCATTGAAAGCCAAGAGAGAGAAAGGGGCGGGCGAGCAGAGATGACTTCATTTCTCTCTGCCCGCATCACTGCTATCCCTCCCTCTCTCTCCACAGCGCCGCCGACTGGGGGGGTGGATGGTGGGGAGGTGGATGGCGCTGTACTGGCTCTGTGGCTGCATGCTGTGAGGGAAGGAGGAACTTTGCTGAGGGGGAGGGGCACCTGTGATGTAAGGAGGAACTCTGCTGGGGGGGGGCACCTGTGTA
>BLSH010025828.1:1450200-1460715 GCA_018402905.1 Glandirana rugosa
AAGGAGGAACTCTGCTGGGGGGGCACCTGTGATGTAAGGAGGAACTCTGCTGGGGGGGCACCTGTGATGTAAGGAGGAACTCTGCTGGGGGGGCACCTGTGATGTAAGGAGGTACTCTGCTGGGGGGCACCTGTGATGTAAGGAGGAACTCTGCTGGGGGCACCTGTGATGGAAGGAGGAACTCTCCTGGGGGCACCTGTGATGTAAGGAGGAACTCCGCTGGGGCACCTGTGATGGAAGGAGGAACTCTGCTGGGGCACCTGTGATGGAAGGAGGAACTCTGCTGGGGCACCTGTGATGGAAGGAGGAACTCTGCTGGGGGCACCTGTGGTGTAAGGAGGAACTCCGCTGGGGCACCTGTGATGTAAGGAGGAACTCTGCTGGGGGACCTGTGATGGAAGGAGGAACTCTGCTGGGGGGGGGGCACCTGTGATGGAAGGAGGAACTCCGCTAGGGACATCTGGTGGCAGGCGACAGTGGCATGTGACCCGCTCAGGGCTCCCACTGATTCTGCATTATGGTGAGTTGAATGATTTCAATTTATATTACAATGTAATAATAGAAATTATGCGCTTCAATCATCCTGACACCAGAACAACCATGGTGCCGGGATGATTGAAGCACCAACATCAGGTGTTTGGAGTATCTTTATCTGCTGATTGTTAAACTTTCTGGAATACACTTATTGTATTGTGGTGTAGGATCTGGGCCTGCTGTCCCTCCATCCCAACTTCTTTTCCTTCCTTCTCTTTTCTTTCCTTCCCTTCCCTCCCTATCTCTTTCTTTCTTCCTTCCCCCATCCCTTGTTCATCTTAGACATGAGCCACACCCCCAAAACCATGCCCCTTTAAACCATGCCCACTATTTCTTTTAGACCACACCCATTTTCCCCCGCGGCACGCTGTGCGCGCCGCATTTCGTCGGGCTACAGCACCTGGTCTTTTTCCCACCTAGCAACGCCCCTGCTGACCACCAATGTAAGGACCATTCTTCCCACTGACCACCAATGTAAGGAGCATTCTTCCCACTGACCACCAATGTAAGAATCATTCCTCCCACTGACCACCAATGTAAGGACCATTCCTCTCACTGACCTGCAATGTAAGGAACATTCTTCCCACTCACTGCCAATGTAAGGAGCATTCTTCTCACCAGGGCCAGCCCTACCATGGCTCCCAGTGGGTTCATTGGACCCAGGCAGCACTTTGAGAGGGGCAGCAAATTGAACCTACGGCCGCCTCTCCTTCTCTTCTATTTCCCCAGCAAATTGACAACTAAGATTTTTTTTCCCCAGAAGTTTTATGTGTCATGATGTCAACTGCCTCCCAGCCTGCTCCTCCTGCCCCTATACTACCCTAGCCTGTCCATATACTACCCTAGTCTGCCTACAGTATATACTACCCTAGCCTGTCTATATACTACCATAGCCTGGCTATATACTACCCTAGTCTGTCTATATACTACCCTAGCCTGTCTATATACTACCCTAGCCTGTCTATATACTACCCTAACCTGTCTATATGCTACCCTAGCCTGTCTATATGCTACCCTAGTCTGTCTATATGCTACCCTAGTCTGCCTATATACTACCCTAGCCTGTCTATATACTACACTAGCCTGTCCGTATACTGCCCAAGCCTGTCCATATACTACCCTAGTCTGTCTATATTCTACCCTAGCCTGTCTATTTACTACCCTAGCCTGTCTATTAACTACACTAGCCTGTCTATATACTACCCTAGCCTGTCCGTATACTGCCCTAGCCAGTCCATGTACTACCCTAGCCTGTCTATTTACTACCCTAGCCTGTCCATATACTACCCTAGCCTGTCCATATACTACACTAGCCTGTATATATACTACCCTAGCCTGTCCATATACTACCCTAGTCTGTCCATATACTACCCTAGTCTGTCCATATACTACCCTAGCCTGTCTATATACTACCCTAGCCTGTCTATATACTACCCTAGTCTGTCTATATACTACCCTAGCCTGTCTATATACTGCCCTGGCCTGTCCATATACTACCCTAGCCTGTCTATGCACTACCCTAGTCTGTCTATGTACTACCCTAGCCTGTCTATATACTACCCTAGCCTGTCTATATACTACCCTAGTCTGTCTATATACTACCCTAGTCTGTCTATATACTACCCTAGCCTGTCTATATACTACCCTAGTCTGTCTATATACTACACTAGCCTGTCTATATACTACCCTAGTCTATGTCTATACTACTCTGGCCTGTCTATATACACTAGTCTGTCTATATACTACCCTAGACTGTCTATATACTACCCTATACTGTCTATATAGTAGCCTAGTCTGTCCATATACTAACCTAACCTGTCTATATACTACACTAGTCTGTCTATATACTAGCCTAGTCTGTCTATATACTACACTAGCCTGCTTTTAAACTACCCTAGTCTGTCTATATACTACCCTAGCCCACCCCTATACTGCCTTAGCCCGTCCCTTGGAATTGAACATAATGGTATGTCATATAATTTTGCATATACAGTATCTCACAAAAGTGAGTACACCCCTCACATTTTTGTAAATATTTTATTATATCTTTTCATGTGACAACACTGAAGAAATGACACTTTGCTACAATGTAAAGTAGTGAGTGTACAGCTGGAAACAAAAGTGAGTACACCCCTAAGTGAAAATGTCCAAATTGGGCCTAATTAGCCATTTTCCCTCCTCAGTGTGATGTAGCTCGTTGGTGTTACAAGGTCTCAGGTGTGAGTATGGTGTGTATTAGTGTCACTGGTCCCACAAAGTGTCAGTTAGTGTCTGATATGCCCGCCACAAGATCGCAGTCCCACTATGAGTCTCTGATCACCGGCATTACTAGTAAAAAAAAATAAAAAAATAAAAATATCCCATAGTTTGTAGATACTATAACTTTTGCGCAAACCAATCAATATATGCTTATAAGAGCTCTGCACGAACCGGGACTCTCTCGCTCGTTTTTCAGCTGATCCCGGTCACCTCTGCTCATGCCAGGCGAGCAGAAACAACCACCAATTCCCGGGGAGTCTCGGACAGCAAAGATCACTCGATACTTCCTCCGCCAACACACAGTTTCCTCGCCGGCGCCCGCCGCAGTGGGAACATCCAAGATGGCGCCGCCACAAGTCGGGCAGGGATCTCCCGTCCACCCTCCCCCATACCTACGCCGGAGTTTCCCCAGCCGGACTCCCCCACAGACTCCATAAGCTCCTGGGCTTCTGGGCAACAACATGGGGGGGAACTCAGGGACCTGTTGGCTGACCTCCTCACACGTCAAGACATGCAGGCCATGGCTGCATCAATAGTGTCAACCCTGTCTAAAGAACTTCACATCCTAAAGCAGCAGGTGGACAAGGTGGAGGAGAGGGTAGAGACCCTGGAGAGTGGGACAGCTGCAGTGAATGCTCGGCTGGACGCTTTGGAAGCATCCCAGGCCGCATATAAGAAGCACCTCATTGACATCCAATTGAAAATAGACGACGGGGAGAACCGGAATAGGAGGAACAACCTCCGTCTGCGGGGTATCCCGGAGGCCACTATGGGGGGGCGACCTAAGCACCACAGTGACTGCCATTCTTAATATCCTGCTGGACAAAGCCCCCATTGCGGATCTAGAATTGGACCGGGTCCATAGGGTGCATGGCCCCCGACCCATGTCTTTGGGTACATTGGACAATCCACCGCTCCGGGACGTATCGTGCAGGGTGCATTTTTATGGTATAAAAGAAGAAATCCTGCAACGGGCCTGGGCCCACGGCCCCATAGACTTTGACGGGGCTATGATCGGGGTGTACCCGGACGTGTCCCGACAGACCCGAATGATGCGTGGAATGGTCCGCCCACTTCTGGAGACGATTAGAGCAGCTGGGGCCACCTACCGCTGGGGTCATCCCTTTCATGTCATCATACAAAAGCAGGGATCCTCTTTTTATCTGCATTCCCCTGACCAGCTCCCACAGGTGTTTCACTTCTTGGATAAACCTGCCATCGATGTCCCGGATTGGCTGGAATCCCTCCTGCAGGCAGACATAGCCGGTCCCCCTGCCCCACACCCCCATCGGTCCCGCAGGGCCAGGTCCCGTCGCCCAAGTGCTGATCTTCCTAGACGGACCCCGGCTACCTCGGAGGACTAAAACATGCCAAGTAGGCCCATGGCCTAAACCTTTAGGGATTTGTGACATTGGACAATTATCGGTTACAGGCTTTGTTTCCAGAAGGCAATGGTAGTTCAGTGAATAAGCTATACCGGTAGGCAGTGACCTTGGCTGCCTCCTCTCCCCTGCCGTGACTTTATACCCCCCATCATCACTGACCTGATCTCACCATCTCCCCCCCCAATACAGAGACCTTTTGCTGAGCCCACAGGAGCATTTGCATGGGGTCCCCCAGTGCACCCGGATTGACCATGGCAAGTCTCACTTGTTTGCACCTGGGGTCGTGAGGGGACGACTTTACTGCCTTAGACAGGCCTTTCTCGACTCCCTGGGACCCCTTCAGAGACTGGCCTCTCTACCCCCTTGCTCTGTGTTTACTCAGTGGACTGGCGGGGTACACAAGCCCCACCTCAGGGAAACGGATGACGCTTGGCAGCCGCTTGGAATAACCTGCCTTGCCCAGACTCCGGGACACACCTTGGGGTTGGCTGAATCTAGAACATTACTTGTTGCATTTATTTGCTCTAACCTCATATTTCTTTCCTTCTCCAGGTTTTGTTTTTTGATTTTAGGGTTGTATGGCGCCCGCTGGTGGGCCTCTCGTTCCCAGGCCGGGCCGCCCATCGGTACAGTCTTTACCCGGACCCCCCCCAGTGGGGAACCCCGGGGCTGTCCACTGAACACACACCTCCACCCCTCACGGGGGTGGTTGCGTATGCTCAGGCAGCCCGGCGCGCGGGAGGGTACGGGACTCACGGGTTGGGGGCTTGTTGTAAGGGTCATGTTGTTTGGACCTGAAACTTGGGGGCGGAGGGGTGGACTGGTTGGAATGTTGGTACGTATTTCTCCATTGCCCTCACGTTATACTTGTTATACGCCTGTGTAATGTTAAGTGCTCTGCTCTGATCACGAATCCTTGAAGGGATCTAATGGTGTTTATATGTATATTTTGAAATCACCTGGCCTGGCATGATGCAGGACCTCCTGTTAATTTATAGTCCCCAGGTCCGTGCATCTCTCTTTTGCCTCATATCCTTACCACCTCCCAAGTTAGGGCTATCTCCCAGTGGAGTTATAAATACTCCGGAAGGAGATTTGAGTACGTGATACCTTTAGCTTTCCCAGATTTTCCACACATCTATTTTTACCCCACCCGTTTCTCCTCTTCTTGCCCCCCCCCCTTTTTTTTCGCCCCCCCCAATTTTTTTTTCTTTTTTTTGGGTTCCATCTCACCCCCTCTGATCATAGCCTTTGGTGACAGATACTGCCCACCTGGGACCACACTATGGCTGTGGGCACAGTGAAGTTCACCTCCTACAATGTGCGAGGCCTGGGCACCCCCGAAAAACGCACTAGACTTCTGGCCGATCTCAAAAAAAGTAAGCTCTAGGTTGTTTTTCTCCAGGAAACGCATTTTAAACAGGACTGGGTCCCCCGTCTGGGTAATAGAGCGTTTCCCACAGTGTATCACAGTCCCTCCCCAATCTCAAAGTTTAGGGGAGTGAGCATACTTTTGGCACAAACGGTGCCTTGGTCAATCTCTGCGGTTCGTCAGGACCCAGGGGGGGCGTTTCCTCTTTGTAAAGGGGAAGATCGGGGATGTTGTGGTCACCCTGGTGAATGTGTATTTCCCCAATGTGGATCATCTGTCCTTTCTCTGCAACCTGCTGCCAGACCTCCTGGATTTTAAGGAGGGAATCCTCATTTTTTGGGGAGACTTAAACTTTGCCATGGACCCGGCCATCGCTGTCTCGCGGGGCGTGTCACACCTCTCCTATTCTTGCCTTAAACGCCTGAAGGCAGAACTCCATCTAATACACCTACAACACTGGCATTCTCTGACCCTGGCGTGGTTTGGGCGGTGCAGCGCCCTTAAGATGACGACCTTGCCACGAATACTGTATATTCTACAAGCCATACCCATCAGGCTACCCCCCCCCCATTTCTTCAGAACACTCAGCCATATTTTCTGACAGTTCATCTGGTCGCACCAGAAACCGCGCCAGGCATTACACCAGTTGTCGCTTCCTCCCTTCCCTATATATCTGAAGCAAGATCATAGTCTTTCTTTACCATTACTGAGTGTGGTGGACACTTGTGTGTATATTGACGCTTGCACCGGGCATAGAGTAGTAGTTACCTGTTTAGATTGGACGAACACAGGTTCAACCATGCCTATGTAGGTCCACCCTCTGGTAGAGATGTGTTACATGCGATATAAGTGTACTATGTCAAGTATCTTTCTGTTTGTAATGATACTGTTTATTTCTTTGCTACAAAATAAACAAATTATAAAAATAAAAACCCCTTCCTAACCAGACCAATTTTAAGCTTTCAATGCAACACTGTACCCATATGAACATTTTGTCCTTTTTTCCCCCACACAAATAGAGCTTTCTTTTGGTGGTATTTAATCACCACTCAGTTTTTTATTTTTAGCGCGATAAATGAAAAAAGACTGAAAATTTTGTAAAAAATTGATTTATTCTTCATTTCTGTTATACAATTTTGCAAATTAGTAATTTATTTTCATAAATTTTGGCTAAAATTTATACTGCTACATATCTTTGGTAAAAAATAACACAAATCAGTGTATATTATTTGGTCTTTGTGAAAGTTATAGAGTATACAAGCTATGGTGCCAATCACTGATGGAGCATGAATGTGGATGGATGAGCCAGGGACGGAGCATGAATGAGGATGGATGATCCAGGGATGGAGCATGAATGAGGATGGATAGGCCAGGGATGGAGCATGAATGAGGATGGATGATCCAGGGATGGAGCATGAATGAGGATGGATGAGCCAGGGATGGAGCATGAATAAGGAAGAATGAGCCAGGGATGGAGCATGAATGAGGATGGATGGTCCAGGGATGGAGCATGAATGAGGATGGATGAGCCAGGGATGGAGCATGAATTAGGAAGAATGAGCCAGGGATGGAGCATGAATATGGATGGATGATCCAGGGATGGAGCATGAATTAGGATGGATGAGCCAGGGTTGGAGCATGAATGTGGATGGATGAGCCAGGGATGGAGCATGAATGAGGAGGGATGATCCTGGGATGGAGCATGAATGAGGATGGATGAGCCAGAAATGGCGCATGAATGAGGATGGATGATCCAGGGATGGAGCATGAATGAGGATGGATGAGCCAGGGATGGAGCATGAATGAGGAAGAATGAGCCAGGGATGGAGCATGGATGTGGATGGATGAGCCAGGGATGGAGCATGAATGAGGATGGATGATCCAGGGATGGAGCATGAATTAGGATGGATGAGCCAGGGATGGAGCATGGATGTGGATGGGTGAGCCAGGGATGGAGCAAGGATGTGGGTGTATGGGCCAGGGATGGGCACAGATCAGCGCTATGGGCACTTCAGATCCAGCCCACAGCGTTGCTGCACCAGCTCCCTCCTCTCCTCACATACTGTACCGATCAGCTTGAGGAGAGGGGAGGAACCGAACCGGACATGCTCCGGTTTTTTTACAAATGATCACTCCGTCATTGGACGGAGTGATCACGTGGTATAGGGCCGCTGTTATTGGCCCTCTATCCCCATCTGTGACATGTCCGGTCTGGGAGACCCGATGGTCATGGACATTCCCAGGTGCGCGCCCCCAGGGGGCATGCGGGAATGCGATTCTGGGAGGACGTTATAGTACACCCTCCCAGAATTCTCTGACCGCGCTGCAGCCGTTTTCCGGTGGGCAAGCGGTTAAAGTAATGCAGTGCTGTATCGCAAAAAATGGCCTGGTCATAAAGGCGGTAAATCTTCTAGAGGGCAAGTAGTTAAAGTGGAACTTCACTTTCCCAATCAACATTGATTATTTTTGATCCTCATGCTGCTAGCATTAGTAAATATATAGGCATGTATATTTACTTGTTTTAAACTGTTTCTTTTTTCTTCAGTTACATTCTGGTTTCTTGCCTAGGCAAATGATGTCATACATTCTAGGAGTCTTCAGGAGAGGAGGAGGAGCTTTCTCAGCTAAGCAAACCTTCCTGCCTGCATGCTTGAGCTAAGGACAGATGGATTCCTGGAAGTACATGCTACATAAATCAAATTCCCTTACTCAAGATGCGCATGGCCTGAAATGCTAGGAGGGTAGTTTTCAAAGTATTTTCTCAACAAAATAAAGCATGGAGCCATGGATGGATGGGGGAGTTTGCTTTGAATATTAAAAATGAACTAACCACTTACCGACCGCCCACCCTCATTGTACGTCAGTACTTTGATGTTGAATACCGTTGTTATGGAAGCAGATAGCTACCATAACCCCGGTATCATTTTTTTCTGAGGGCGGTCAACTTTCAGATAAAAGTCTCTGCAGCGGGTTCACCGCGAGATCACTTTTATCGGGGGCGGGAGAGGGCCCCTCCCGCCACTTTCAGGTCGTCTCCGCCGCTTACCGGATCCATCCGTAGCAGAGGAGACGATCGGGTCCACTCCCCTCACTGCCTGGATGCCAAGTGAGGGCAAGATGGCACCTGCTCGGCACCATGGCATTGAAGGGCGGAAGCGATGTCAAACGTCACTTCTGCCCAATGCTCTTAAAGGAGACAATTTTTTTTTCAAGTGACTTTTTTTTTTATTATTGCATTTTAGTGTAAATATGAGATCTGAGGTCTTTTTGACCCCAGATCTCATATTTAAGAGGTCCTTTCATGCTTTTTTTCTATTACAAGGAATGTTTACATGTAATAGGAATAAAAGTGATCCAATTTGTCAAAAAGGACAGTGTAAAAATAAAAAGTAAAATAAATAAGAAAAAAATAAAGCGTCCCGTCCCGCCGAGCTTGCGAGCAGAAGCGAATGCATACGTAAGTCCCGCCCACATATGAAAACGGTGTTCAAACCACACTTGAGGTATTGCCGTGATTGTTAAAGTGAGAGCAATAATTCTAGCACCAGACCTCCTCTGTAACTCAAAACTTGTAACCTGTAGAAATTTTTAAACTTCGCGGATGGAGATTTTTAAGTGTCAAAGTTTGTCACCATTCCACGAGTGAGCGCAGTTTTGAAGCATGACATGTTGGGTATCAATTCACTCAGTATAACATTATCTTTCACAATATAGAAAAAAAAAAAACGGGCTAACTTTACTGTTATTTCTTAATTCAAAAAAGTGAATTTTTCCAAAAAAATTGTGCTTTTAAAACTGTTGCACAAATACGGTGTGACACAAAGTATTGCAACGACCGCCATTTTATTCTCTAGGGTGTTAGAAAAATATATATATAATGTTTGGGGGTTCTAATTTTATAGCAAAAAAAATGATTTTAACTTGTAAACACCAAATCTCAGAAAGAGGCTGGGTCTTTAAGTGGTTAAACAGTGTTTTTGGTTTGTTGTGCTCAGTTGCAGTGTGCTTCCGCTTTTTAAGGTTATATAGTTTGTGAAGGTTGGCTGATATGTGTGTGTTTGATTGTCATTTGAAGGGAAATGCACTCTGAATATGAAGCTGTACTGTGTCTGATTATATTAAGGGCTTTGGTTTTTTAGAACTACATTACAATTGCTATATACACTGTGTGCAGAATTATTAGGCAAATGAGTATTTTCACCACATCATCCTCTTTATGCATGTTGTCTTACTCCAAGCTGTATAGGCTCGAAAGCCTACTACCAATTAAGCCTCGGACAGTTCAGGAAGAAAACTGGGTAAAACGGTTTCCTTTCCTTCAACGGATTATTAATACGTGTGGACTATATCCCACAACTACAGTAATTTGGTGTGGGGAAGAGTAATGACTCTACGTGTAGTGGATTATACGAATTAACCATCATCCGAAAGCTCGGATATGTCGAACCTCATTCTGTTGTACGTATTTCTCCTACTACACCACTTTTATGAGTAAACGGATTATTAAGACGTGTGTCACATATATCGTTAACATTACATCAAGATTTTTTGGTTTCGGGAATTATATTAGTCTGTGTCATGTCGAAGTATAAGTCTCACGTAAAGGGAAGTTTACTGTTAGTTTGTGTGTGTATAGTCGGTTGGAAGTGTTTGATATATTGGAATTTTTCGCCTTCGTGTGACGTTGACTCGTGTTGTTTGGTTTTTGTGACAAATTGGTGAATTTCTGGGTCGGAGAAAGACTCTAAACCACAAATGTTCAATTTTAGTAAAAAAAACGATATTTTAATCTTGGGGGTTTGTAATATATATATAAAAAGATTGTGGGATCTCTTATTTTACCGCCAGCAACGTTATGAAACACAGTGTGGCATAAACACGTTGTCAAAATTTTCGTGTTAAAAAAACCTTTTTAAGTGAAAAAACTTAATTCTTTATTGTCATTTCAATCGGGCAAAAAAAAAA
>BLSH010025828.1:1461067-1473463 GCA_018402905.1 Glandirana rugosa
GGTTTTTTGCACGCAATGTTGATGGTGAACAGATCAAAACACTGACAGAATCCATGGATGGCAGGCTTTTGAGTGTCCTTGCAAAGAAAGGTGGCTATATTGGTCACTGATTTGTTTTTGTTTTGTTTTTGAATGTCAGAAATGTATATTTGTGAATTTTGAGATGTTATATTGGTTTCACTGCTGAAAATAAATAATTGAAATGGGTATATATTTGTTTTTTGTTAAGTTGCCTAATAATTATGCACAGTAATAGTCACCTGCACACACAGATATCCTCCTAAAATAGCTACAACTAAAAACAAACTAAAAACTACTTCCAAAAATATTCAGCTTTGATATTAATGAGTTTTTGGAATCATTGAGAACATGGTTGTTGTTCAATAATAAAATTATTCCTCAAAAATACAACTTGCCTAATAATTCTGCACTCCCTGTATTGATATATAATTGCAGCGCTGCTCCTGTTGTGATCATACAAAAAAGAACTCAAAACCATATATACTTGTGAAGTGACAAGACCTATTCACAAGTGTAGTGCCACCCAAACTACATTTTATATACAGAGTAAAATTCCATAATAAACAATTATATCAGTCCCCAAGTGCTAGATAATATAGAACACCTCTTATCACTGTAAAGAATCTCAAGTGAGTCACACCACTCTTCCTCCACCGCAGTTCTTCATTCAAAATGTTTTACCACCCCATGATTGCCCTTCCTTAGCCTTACTGTACACCTGGCATGCTATTATGCCCACAGCAGTACCACCACTGAATGTGACTTATTCAAGTAAAGGGGGTCACACCGCAACTGCCCTGCAACAGTATGCGATGCAAACAGTTGTAGCAGGGTGATATGGGCTTTTCAGTGAGGACGTGACATATTGCACCCCAGCTGCCATTAACTATGATTTGCAGTGAATCGCTTTTCAGAGGGGCGACAAGGGCTGCTGGCAATTTAAATGAACCCAGTGGTATCCTGGCTATAACTTGGCCAATAAATGGCATCACTTAGCCTCCAAACTTTCTATACTTTTCACCAAAAATAACTGACCAAAGAGACCCTTATTTTCAAAGTGCAGTTTCAGTGTGAAAATGATCAGTGCACCCAACTGCTACATGCAAGAATTTGGAAGCACACTGCTAAATGCTTCACAAGACCCAATGCCAAACATGGGTGCAAAGGTTAGAACACTTATCTAAGTGACATATCATTGGAGTTGACAAGTACTATGTGCCCATTCAGACCTGTGTGTGTGCTCTGCATTGTAAAAAATGTCAGGCATCCATTAAACTGTTGCCGGCTGCGTAACACACATGTGAAGCAGTAAAAAAAGTAAGCTTTACCATCCACCCGCTGCACATATGCGTCCTAGGGTGGCTAAGGTTTCTGTCTTAGGAGCATGCTCACTTAGGGTTGCCACCTCATCCCTTTAAACCCAGACATGTATTAAAGTGGTTGTCAAGTCATGACAACCACTCTAACCTACAGGTAAGCCTATAATAAGGCTTACCTGTAGGTACCCTGCATATCTCCCAAACTTGCATGGTTTAGGAGATATATAGTGTAAATGCATGTGCCGATGTCATCGACACATGCGCAGTGAAGAAACGGCCCAACTGGGCCGTTTCTTCATTAAGTGTGCTGTAAATGACGGCTCCCTTGCACATGCACTGGAGTAACATCAGCATGGCTCCTGCCAATCACCTCGCTGAAGTCCGTGCTGTGATTGGTCAGGGCCCGGGATCCCGGAAGACGACAGAATCAGCATGACGCTGGTCACAGCGGTGCTCGGGGGCCGCTACTACAGCGCCGATCTAAGGTAAGCATTACATAATGAGCTAGTATGCGATGCATACTAGCTCATTATGCCTTTCTCTTGCAGGTGTTTTTTTTATTTTATTTAAACTTGACAACCACTTTAATTACACAGGTTCTATGGCTGATTGAGTATGTGTTCGGGTTTAAAGGGATGAGGTGGCAACCCTATGCTCACTACACACTTCCAGGACAAAGACAGCTCCTGTCCCCACTAGCAATCGGTAGCCAGGGGGACCAGCTCTTGATCATGTGACCACTGTGACAGCCAATCACAGTGGTGACATGAACACTGATCCTTCTTGCCCCTCCAGGTGTTCAGAACTTTTTAAAGGGACACTGGGACGGTGGAAAGGGGTAGAGGCCTCATTCACATGGATGTAGCTTTCCATACACCCTTGCAAAGGGCTGTCTTTGCCCTTATGGGATGCACAGGTGTTCTGTGCATCCGGGTGCAGGCAGTCGCATTCATGTCTTTTGGGACACAGTGGCTGCACAGACACAGCCACTGAGCCAATCTGCGTCCTAATAGACATGAATGGGACTACGTACATGCGGATGCACAGAACACCTGTGCATCTCGTGTGGGCAAAGGTGGCTGTGGATGGACCCTGTGCATGGGTGTATGGATAAGTACACCCATGTGAACGAGGCCAAAATTTGTTGCATTACATAGCTAGACCAATCTTTATGGAGGGATCTGGGGTGTATATAACCCCAAATCCCTCCTTTGCACTTAAAAGCATTCAAAATGCCAAGTTTGGCCGTTTTCAATACTGTAATTGTTTTAAAATTTGGTGCCTTTAAGTCTTCTGTAAACCGGAAGTGATGTCATGACATTGCTTCCTGGTTACTAGATCAGAGACCCGATCAAAGCCGATCCAGGCTTCATATGGGTCTCCGGCCAGCCGGCAGATGGGCTTGCTGGTCGCTTGGGCCTCCCGGCGGGACGTCACGTGCGCTGACGGGCCGGACATTTAGAGGTGGTAGGCCAGGTGTGGCCCACAGGCCGTAGATTGCCGACCTCTAACTAACTGATAACAATCAGCACAATCAGAGAACAAAGGAAGTTGTCATGATCAACAAGTATTTTTTTAGACTAGTCAAACAGATACAAAAAAAATAATAATACAGTTGAACCTTGGATTGCGAGTAACGCGGTATACGAGCGTTTCGCAATACGAGCAGTTTTTTAAAAAAAAATCCTGACTCGGTTTGCGAGCGCTGTCTCGCAAAACAAGCAGGATTCAGGCCTCTGTGCATGCAATACCGTATGTGGCCAGAGGTGCGGGGGCACTGGTGAGGCTCAGAGACGCTCGGAAGCACTTGGAAATACTCGGAAATACCCAAAGTGTCAACAATTGTTTCCGAGCATCTCCAAGCCTCATCAGCGCCCCCACACCTCTGGCCACATACAGTACTGCATAGACAAGCAGTCACTGTGGAACGAATTATCTGAGTTTCCATTGTTTCCTAAGGGGAAACTTGCTTTGATATACAAGTGCTTTGGATTACAAGCATTCTCCTGGAACGGATTATGCTCGTAATCCAAGGTTCCATTTTAATAAACTTTAGTTTATATACGCCTTTAAAGGTAGCTTCTCAAAGCGCTGTACAATGAATACAAAGGATAACATAAAGGAAAAAGGGACAATTATATGACAGCTTGTCTAAAGAAAACATTTTTAGATTTGATTTGAATGCGTTTAGAGAAGATGACTCTCTGATGTTCTTTGGAAATGAATTCCATAGCTTTGTAGCATAGCAGGAGAAGGCTCTGTCCCCCATCGGGTGTAGGTGAGTAGGGGGGACACACAAAAGACCAGAATTTGAGGAGTGGAGGTTACGAGGGGGGGAGTAAGTTGATAAAAATTCAGAGAGATAATGGTGTGCCAAGCCATAAAGAGCCTTGTGGGTGATCAAGAGGATCTTAAAGCGGAGGTCCGAGGTAAAACAAAAAAATTAAAAGTCAGCAGCTACACATACAGTACCTGCTGACTTTTAATAATAGGAAACTTACCTGTCCTGGAGTCCAGCGATGTCTGCACCCGCCGTCGATCTTCGGGATCGGGGGATGGGTGAAGCCGCCTCCATCGTGGGTAAGGGAACCCGGACGTGTAGCAGTACAGCTTCACGCCGAGCACCTTACTGCGCATGCGTGAGGCTCTGCCGCGCTCTGCTATTGGCCTGGCGGCCAAAAGCAGAGCGAGCAGGGAGGAGGGAGGGGGATGCTGACGTCAGCAGCCACCGCCGCCGGCCAGAGCTCCCGGATGTGTGGAAAAGGACACCTGTCTAAAGACAGGTGTCCTCTTCCCCTCCCCCCCGAAAGGTGCCAAATGTGACACCTGAGGGGGGAGGAATCCAACCAGCGGAAGTTCAACTTTTGGGTGGAACTCTGCTTTAAAGTCTATGTGAAACCTGACGGGTAGCCAGTGCACGGACTCCAGGATAGGGGCGATATGATCACCTGTACCAGACCTAGTCAGGATTCTGGCTGCAGAATTTTGTACCTATAGTAGTTGATTAACTACTGAAATCCGGAAGATATACTCCCCTTCATGACCAGGCCATTTTTTGCAATACGGCACTGCGTTACTTTAACTGACAATTGCTCCGTCATGCAACACTGTACCCAAATAAAATGTATGACCTTTTCCCCACAAATAGAGCTTTCTTTTGGTGATATTTGATCATCACTACATTTTTTATTTCTTGCACTATAAACAAAAAAAGACTGACAATTTGGGAAAAAATATATATATTTCTTACTTTCTGCTATAAAATATATCCAATAACATATTTTTAAATGTTACATTTCTTCATAAATTTAGGCCACTATGTATTCTGCTACTTATTTTTGATAAAACAAATCCCAATAAGCGTAAATTGATTGATTTGTGCAAAAGTTACAGTGTCTACAAACCATGGGATATATACTGGAATTTATATTTTTTATTTTTTTCACTAGTTATAACGGTGATCAGCGACTTATAGCAGGACTGCAATATTGCAGCAGTCAGTCTGACACTAACCGACACTTTTGACACTTTCTGGGAACCAATGACACTAATACAGTGATCAGTACTAAAAATATGCACTGTACTAATTATACTGGCTGGGAAGGGGTTAAACATCAAAGGCGATCAAAGGGCTAAATGTGTGCCTAGCCAGTGTTTTGGTGTACTGTGTGAAGTGCTTTTATTAACCACTTGCCGACCGCCGATCGGCATCTGACGGCGGCAAAGTGGCTCGTTCCCGCAAATCGCCGTCATACGACGGCGGCTGCGGGAACGAGTTTAGTGAGAGTTTTTAGAGAGCGCTCACTGTGTCCAGGGGGGGCCAGGGAGCGGGTGCGGTGGCTTCGATTGCCGCCGGCTACCCGCGATGGCCCCCCCGGAGCGAGTGAGCGGAGGTCCGTGTATGTAAACATTTATTTATTCCCTACTTTGCGGGGAAAGAAAATACATGACTTTCCTGCTGACAGCACAGAGCTCTTCCTTGTTTACATAGGCAGAGCTCTGTCCTGTTTGTCTTCCCGACGATCATCCATTAGCCGGCACCCGCTAATAGGCATTTGCTGTGTTTAATCACAGCACAGCCACGTCGCCGACGGCGTGCGCACTCACGCCCCCTACCTGGAAGTGCCGGATCACATACCTAGTACATGATCTGGCGCAGGAGAGCCGCCTTGCCCCCATATATGTAGGTTATACGGTTGGCAAGCTGTTAATAGTGGATTTAGGTAGAGCATTGCAGTAGTCAAGTCGGGAGAACAAAAAAGTATGGATCAGCTTTTCAGCTACAGTGTATGATAGCATAGAAAGCAGCCAATCAATATTTCTCAAGTGGAAAAAAGATGTCCTGTCAACATTTTGTGGATTAAAGGATACATTTTCATCAAACATCACCCCTAGATTTTTAAATTTAGACTGAGCCCTGGTTCACATTGGTACATTTTGGCATGTGGTTTGACATGTCAAATCGCATGCCAAATAGGCCGCAATTGCCGGCAATGGCACCGTCCTGCGACGCTGCATTTGTGGCACCGCACTGATTTCCAAAAGTCGTTTCTGTACTACTTTTGGCGATTTTAGGTGCCATTTCCATTGACATCTGTGCAGCAACACACACAGATATCTCTGAAATCACACCTGAAGTCGGGAATGACATGTGGGAATGAAATGGTGTGAGTTCAGCTGAACTCATGCAATTTCATTCCCGCACCAATGTGAACCTAGGCTGAAGCTTAAAGTGTTACTAAACCCAGGACCCTGCATTCACTATATCTGGTCTCCCACAGTACACAGAACATGGAAATGCAATTATTATAAGGCTCAGCATGTACCAAATCTGTATAAGTGTAAGCACTTGCAACAGGAACTTATGAAAATATTATCTGTAGACAGTGTCGTTACTGAAGCTATGTATTACATGATTGCAACATAAACCCACTTTGTGAACTAGTCATCTGCAAGTATTATGCAAAGATTTATATCCTTACAGTGGTATTAAAACCAAAAGCAAACATTTGTTATATCGCAGCTTACCAATTCTTAGGCCTTGTGCACACTGGAAATTTTTACAGCTGCTGTTTAGATGTGATAACTGGGTTAGTTTCTTTCTTCTATTTTCATTGATGACCCACCTGGCAAGTCTGTTGTTTTTAACAGTAAAACCTCTCCAGCAGAATGTATCAATTTACATGGATGACACAAACCATTTAACGCAAGCAGGGGTGAGTAAAATGATCAGCTTTTATGTATGCAAAACCTTTATCCCAAAAGGAAAAAAAACTGTTTGCTGTAACTGCGAGCTGGAGTTTGGCTTCAATTTGTTAGTGGTTCTAAATCTGCTATTACTTCTCACATTTCCCTCCTCCCCAGACTGACAATACTGCTGCCTGCTGTGCCTCCTATACTCAGTCCTCCAGAGTTGTCTCCCTTAACCACTTGCCGACCGCCGACCGCAGTCTGACAGCGACAGAGTGGCTCGTTATCGCAAACCGCCATCATACGACGGCGGCTGCAATAACTAGTGCTGTGAGCGCGCGTGCACCGCCAGAGGCAGGCTTGTGCGCTCACTGTGTCCGGGGGGGCAGGGAGCGGGTGCGGCAGACTCTAGCCGCCGGCTACCCGCGATGGCCCCCCCGCAGTGAAAGAACGGAGGTCCGTGTAAGTAAACACGGATCTCCGTTCTGTTGAAGGGGGAAGGGCGCTGATCACAGGCTTCCTGTAGATGGAAGCCGTGATCATCCCCTTTCCCCAGCCAGGGCAGCCCACATACAGTTAGAACACACCCAGGGAACACAGTTAACCCTTAGAGCGCCCCCTGCAGGTTAACCCCTTCACTGCTAATGGCATTTACACAGTCATCAGTGCATTTTTATAGCACTGATCGCTGTATAAATGCCAATGGTCCCAAAAAAGTGTCAAAATGGTCCGACATGTCCGCTGCAATATCGCAGTACCGCTAATAATCGCAGATCACCGCCATTATTAATAAAAAATAAAAAAATAATAAAAACCCCAGAAATGAATTCTCATCATCCGTAAACGCGGTAACTTTTGCGCAAACAAATCAATAAACGCAGAATGCGAATTTTTTTTACCAAAAATATGAGGAATATGAGGAAGAATATAAATCGGCCAAAACCGATGGAAAAAAATGTTTTTTTATATTTTTTTTGGATTTGTATTTTAGCAAAAAGTAAGAAATTTGGGGTTTTTTTTGCAAATTTGTCGCTCTTCTTTTGTTTATAGCGGCGATCAGAAATGACGCAGAAGTGATCAAATACCACCAAAAGAAAGCTCTATTTGTGGGGAAAAAAGGACGCAAATTTAGTTTGGGTACAATGTGGCACGACCGCGCAATTGTCAGTTAAAGCGACGCAGTGCCGAATTGCAAAAGTGCTCTGGTCCTAAAGTGTGAAATCCTTCCGGGGCTGAAGTGGTTAAAGTGGTTGTCAACTTGTGACAACCACTTTAACCTACAAGTAAGCCTATGATAAGATTTACCTGTAGGTGCCCTGCATATCTCCTAAACCTGTACAGTTCAGGAGATATGCAGTGTTGTAGCTGTGCCAACGTCATGTCGGCACATGCACAGTGAAGAAACGTGCCTCCGTGCCGTTCCTCCACTGCGACCATGCCGTGACTGGCGGCTCCCGTGCGCATGCGCGGGAGTGACGTCACATGACTCCGGCCAGTCACAGCGCCAGAGTCGCAGGCCCAGAAGGAAGATGGACGCCGTCAGCACAGGGGACAGCGCTGGACGCCGCAGACTTAGTTTGCAGGTAAGTGCCACATAATAGGCTACTATGCCATGCATAGTAGCCCATTATGATTCTACTTTACAGGGGAATATAAAGGAAAGTAAACCCCATCTGGGTTTACTTCCTCTTTAACACAGGAGGGTGTTACTGGCCAGTTCGCCAGGTGAAAAGAGAGGGAAAAAAGGCAAAGAAAAGAAAACAAATGCAGACACCACATATAATGATTGGTAAGCTGCAATATAAAACATTTTTGGTTTTGGGTTCAATACTGCTTCATGTATAGCCAATATATCCTTTTTTAAATTTAGATAAAATAGGGAAGGGTTTTAACCCCTGTCAAGTTCTGCTGGGTAGATTTACTCTCTCTATTTGCCCCAGTGATTATTGTCAACAAAGGCAGAAATCCAAAACATTCAAGATATAACTAGATCAAAAGGGGGAAATTTCTCAATGTGGACACCTGTTCCAGTAACAGTTGCCTAAGGCTGGGTTCACACTGTGGCTCACAGCAGGGGTTCGGTGCATCCAGTGGTGGCTGGTGCTCACTATTTTTGGGGCTGCACAACAACCTTCCTGCTCCTGGGAGACGCGCGGTCATCCACCCCCCCCCCGGAGACACAGGCGGCGGGCAATCACAAACTATCCCGCTGCCCCTCCCGCGGGAGACACAGGCAGCAGCGATCAATAACCCCCCCAACCAGTGGCAGCTGGTGAAATTTTAGGATGGGGGGCGCCAGACCCCACCCTTCCTTTTTGATCCCTCCCACTTCTCATAAGCCTCACCCCTTATAGTTTCCACCCATTGTGTCAGGAGTATACAGCCCAGCATCAGCAGATAGGTTATACAGCATCATAGATATGGGTATACAGTGTCACCAGATAGGTTATACAGTCACCAGATAGGGGTATAGAGAGTCACCAGATAGGAGTATACAGAGCCCCAGAGAGGAGCATACAGAGTCAGCAGACAGAAGTATACAGAGCCACCAGAGTAGTATACAGAGCCCCAGATAGGAGTATATAGAGCCACCAGAGCAGTATACAGAGACCCAGACAGGGGTATACAGAGCCACCAGAGCAGTATACAGAGCACCAGATAGGGTTTACAGAGCCACCAGAGCAGTATACAAAGCTCCAGATAGGGTATACAGAGCCACCAGAACAGTATACAGAGCCCCAGATAGGGTATACAGAGCCACCAGAGCAGTATACAGAGCCACCAGAGCAGTATACAGAGAAACCAGATAGGAGTATACAGAGCCACCAGAGCAGTATACAGAGCCCCAGATAGGAGTATACAGAGCCACCAGAGCAGTATACAGAGCCCCAGATAGGGTATACAGAGCCCCAGATACCAGTATACAGAGCCCCAGATACCAGTATACAGAGCCACCAGAGCAGTATACGGAGCCTCAGATAGCAGTATACAGAGCCCCAGATAGGGTATACAGAGCCACCAGAGCAGTATACAAAGCCACCAGATAGGGGCTTGCGGCACTGACAGATCCCCCCCCCCCCCGAAGTCTGGACAAAGTCCCGCACTTACCCCATCTAATAGCAGGCTGGCAGTATTGCAGAGTCCGGCGAGCGGGGAGCATGCTGGCAGTGTGCAGAGCTCGGCTTGCAGAGAGCATGCTGGCAGTGTGCAGAGTCCGGCGAACGGGGAGCATGCTCTCCGTGCTCCAGCGACATCCTCCTTTTTCTCCGAGATAGGCATCCAATAGGATCGCCTGTCTTCTCCGAAAATCAGGAAACATACCAGGGCTTCCTGATTGACTGAGAGCGGTTCCCAGTTAGAAAGGCAAATGTGCATTTGCCTTTCTAACTGGGTAATTCATGCGGCCAGCGCCACAAAGGGGCTGGCCGCATGAATGGGGGGGTGGTCACGGGTGGCCATGGATCGATTCATGCTATGGGGGCAGAGCCTGTGCGCCCTGATGGACGGGCTGCCACTGCCCCCAACCCCGGGAGACAAGTTGTCCTGCTCTCCCTGTTGACTCCAATGCCTAGAACTCGGTATGTCGCCACCCTGCCCTCTTTCAAGATGGCAGCGGCAGTCATTGGGTCTGCTGTGGGTCTTGGACTGGGCAAGAGCTGTGCACCAGATGGGGTACTGGTGTGGGCGGTGCGTTTTCTCTCTCTCATGGGGAGTATGTAGAGCACTTTGGTAGGTCACGTGGCCTTGTGCAGGCACTGGTGGTACTACCCTTTGTTTCTTTCCCTGGATGGGACTGTTAGACTGGTAAGCCTGTCCCAGCCTTGTTTTCATTCAGGGGCTGCATTTCACTGCACACTATCTCTGTTACTCTGAGTTTTTTTCATCTCCTATATTTCTTCACAGATATAACATTGCTGATAAGGGGCTGGGGGTCCAAGTAGCTGGTCTTGCCTAGGGAGCAAAATAATCTAGCACTGACCCTGAAAACATGCATGCTAATATGAAATCATTGTACATGTGTCAAACCTCTTTTTCATTTTACTTACAGGTACTGTTTTTCCACTTCCTTGTTTCTTGGGACAATGGTGATGGCTGACTCAAAGTTCTAGGCAAAGGTCCAGGAAGTAAAAGGAGATTGATTTATCTGACCTTAGTGAAAATGGCCACCATGAAAAGAATTAGGAGGAAAAAATAAGGTATGCAAGGAAAAGGCCTGCAATTATCTATATTTGGTTGTAGATGGACTTGTGTCTTTTTTCAACTTGACTCACTTTGTAACTATATACAATATGTTTTATGATAATGGTGAAGTTTCTTTAAGCTCTTAGACACATTTAGATGCATAGACACGTCTGTCCATATTAGGGTTGCCACCTTTTCTTCAAGCCAAACCCGAACACTTTAGCGGCATTTTTTTTTTTTGTATATTAAATTCATTACCTCTGTACAATGCAATGCATGGCAATTTTTTATGTACTATACATATAGTTGGTGATTAAATAACATGTCTGATCATATGAAGTTAATCTCAAGAGTCCCCCTTTACATTGGAGTCAATAGAGTTCCCCTTTAGATCTAAATCAGCAGTTTCCCTTTACATCTAAATCTGCAGGAGAGGAGCGTGGAGGTGGTATTTGTAGGGTATGATGGGGGCAGTATGTACCGGAGAGGGGTGTGGAGGGTATGATAGGGGCAGTATGTACAGGAGAGGAGCGCGGAGGGTATGATGGGGGCAGTATGTACAGGAGAGGAGCGCGGAGGGTATGATGGGGGCAGTATGTACAGGAGAGGGGTGTGGAGGGTATGATAGGGGCAGTATGTACAGGAGAGGAGTGAGGGGGGTATAATGGGGACAGTATGTACAGGAGAGAAGTGAGGAAGGTATGATGGGCAGTATGTACAGGAGAGGGGTGTGGAGGGTATGATAGGGGCAGTATGTACAGGAGAGGAGTGAGGAGGGTATGATGGAGGCAGTATGTACAGGAGAGGAGTGAGGAGAGTATGATAGGGGCAGTATGTACAGGAGAGGAGTGGGGAGGGTATGATGGAGGCAGTGTGTACAGGAGAGTAGTGTGGAGGGTATTATGGGTGCAGTATGTACAGGAGAGGAGTGAGGAGGGTATGATGGAGGCAGTATGTACAGGAGAGGAGTGAGGAGGGTATGATGGAGGCAGTATGTACAGGAGAGGAGTGAGGAGGGTATAATGGAGGCAGTATGTACAGGAGAGGAGTGGGGAGGGCATGATGGAGGCAGTATGTACAGGAGAGGAGTCAGGAGGGTATTATGGAGGCAGTATGTACAGGAGAGGAGTGGGGAGGGTATGATGGGTGCAGTATGTACAGGAGAGGAGTGCGGAGAGTATGATGAGGCAGTATGTACAGGAGAGGAGTGCGGAGGGTATAATGGAGGCAGTATGTACAGGAGAGGAGTGCGGAGGGCATGATGGGGGCAGTATGTACAGGAGAGGAGTCAGGAGGGTATTATGGAGGCAGTATGTACAGGAGAGGAGTGGGGAGGGTATGATGGGTGCAGTATGTACAGGAGAGGAGTGGGGAGGGTATGATGGGTGCAGTATGTACAGGAGAGGAGTGGGGAGAGTATGATGGGTGCAGTATGTACAGGAGAGGAGTGCGGAGAGTATGATGGGTGCAGTATGTACAGGAGAGGAGTGCGGAGGGTATGATGGAGGCAGTATGTACAGGAGAGTAGTGTGGAGGGTATTATGGGTGCAGTATGTACAGGAGAGGAGTGGGGAGGGTATGATGGGTGCAGTATGTACAGGAGAGGAGTGAGGAGGGTGTGAGGAGAGGACATGTATGACGTGGGTAGTATGGGAGGAGTGAGGAGAGGACATGTATGACGGGG
>BLSH010025828.1:1475655-1503625 GCA_018402905.1 Glandirana rugosa
GAGTGAGGAGAGGACATGTATGACGGAGGTAGTATGGGAGGGGTGAGGAGAGGACATGTATTACATGATGGAGGCAGTATGTACAGGAGAGGAGTGAGGAGGGTATGATGGGGGCATTATGTACAGGAGAGGAGTGGGGAGGGTATGATGGAGGCAGTATGTACAGGAGAGTAGTGTGGAGGGTATTATGGGTGCAGTATGTACAGGAGAGGAGTGCGGAGGGTATTATGGGTGCAGTATGTACAGGAGAGTAGTGGGGAGGGTATTATGGGTGCAGTATGTACAGGAGAGGAGTGGGGAGAGTATGATGGGGGCAGTATGTACAGGAGAGTAGTGTGGAGGGTATTATGGGTGCAGTATGTACAGGAGAGGAGTGAGGAGGGTATTATGGGGGCATTATGTACAGGAGAGGAGTGGGGAGGGTATGATGGGTGCAGTATGTACAAGAGAGGAGTGCGGAGGGTATTACGGGTGCAGTATGTACAGGAGAGGAGTGAGGAGGGTATTATGGGGGCATTATGTACAGGAGAGGAGTGGGGAGGGTATGATGGAGGCAGTATGTACAGGAGAGGAGTGAGGAGGGTATGATGGAGGCAGTATGTACAGGAGAGGAGTGCGGAGGGTATGATGGGTGCAGTATGTACAGGAGAGGAGTGCGGAGGGTAGTATGGGTGCAGTATGTACAGGAGAGGAGTGTGGAGGGTATGATGGGTGCAGTATGTACAGGAGAGGAGTGCGGAGGGTATGATGGGTGTAGTATGTACAGGAGAGGAGTGCGGAGGGTAGGATGGGTGCAGTATGTACAGGAGAGGAGTGAGGAGGGTATGATGGAGGCAGAATGGGGCAGAATTTCTTGCAGTGTCTGTGGGGTGACCAGGGAGTGATGTTGGGAAGGTAAGTGACTATGGAATGATGTCCCTCAGCGGGGGGGGGGGGGGGTAACAAGCAGCTCACAGTGATGTCTGTCAGTTGGTTGTAAGAAGTGATGTGGGGGTGATGCAAGCTGGGGGCAGGGCTGGTGCAAGGATTTTTTACACCCTAGGCGAAACCACATGTTGCCTCCCCCCCTTGGCCCCACCCCTGACCCCACCCCTTTCCCCCTGCCTAGTCTGATCAGCGCCAATCAAATGCAGCCTCACCAGAGCCCATCAAATACAGCTTCCCCAATGCCAATCAATACCTTCTCACCTGTGCCCATCAAATACAGCTTCACCAGCGCCAATCAATACAGCCTCAACTGTGCCCATCAAATGCAGCTTTACCAGTGCCAATCAATACAGCCTCATGGGGGGGTGAGGGCAGAGGGGGGGATTTGGCAGATCAGTCACTATTTCTATATAGATTTGCAAATGGCATGTGATAATACAATCTCATTATCTCAGTCAGACAATGTCAGCTTTTACATGAATCATTGCAGAACAGCCAGTGACAGATCAACAGTGGCCAAGCGCCCCTAGATGGCAGTGCGCCCTAGGCGGCCGCCTACTCCGCCTATTGGTAGAGCCGGCCCTGGCTGGGGGGAGTTGGAGGCTGACAGGTGGTCAGATGGTGATGTCTGTAATCAAAAAAAGCTCTCACAGCACTCAATTAAAATAATCTCCTGTTATAAAGATGCCAGCCAGTCCCTAGCACTCTGTAAGTCCAGATGATGTGAAGGTAATGTATGACCATTCATGTAACCCTATGTTATCCAGTCTGTACAATCAGAGGTGTACACTGACTACACATAGGGTTACATGAATGGTCATAAATGAGGTTCACAATATCTGGACTGAGCGATTAGGGAATGTTTACATAGACAGCTTTGGAGATAGATGTGATGGGCTGCAGACTCCCCCCTCCCCCCACACATTCACTCACTCGCTGTCTCTTCTGATTCTCCTCACTTAACCCTTCAATGCAATAGCAAAATAATCCCTCCTGAAGCTGAACTTTCCACTCAGCTCAAAAATAAAAAGACTCAGCTCACTTTCTCTCTGTCTGTAGTGAGCAGCAGCCAGCCCGACACCAACTACAGTCAGCTCCGCCTCCCGGTTCTCTCAGCACTCGGCACTTTTGATTTGGGGGGGGGGGGGGTGTTTGAGTCAGAGATAAGGGCGAGTCCAGGAGGACTGGGGGGGGGGGCAGAAATGAGCTTCTGAAATGTACAACACACTCTGTCAAGACAGTGTCTTTCTTTAGAAGAAATGACACTGCTTCTGTCTCCACAGCGGCCAGAATGCTAAAGGACACCCCCATGCCTGAATGGTCTGCCCCTGGTCTCATGTGCCCGGGTCTCAGGCAGGACAAAAACCGGGCACATGATTCAAGACCCGTACTGTCCGGGTGAATCCCATACAGGTGGCAACCCTAGTCCATATGCATACTGTACACACATAGGTCAATCCAAACAACAGGTATGGTAGTTTTCCTGCAGACATCTGAGGAATCTGCAGTGGTGATATTTTCTATTTAACTGTTCTAGGCGCCCCCACCAGCAGGAGTACCATGTCATGTATTGTTGGAGGACTTTAGTAATGCGTTTTAGATTCATTTCATAACCTGAGACGTTTTGAGGAGATCCTATTACCTCCACACCTCACCTATACTCAGTTGCAGTCATGAGATTGATGTAATTTATTTCAGCCAGTAATTGGCTGTTCAGTAAAAGTGATCACTTTAACAGGAATAAATTTAAACAATCCCGCTTATACACACGAATGCAAACATAGTAGGTCCTGCACATGTATGTAAACAGCGATTGCCCCACACATGTAAGGCATTGCCACCAACATCTGAGTGAGAGCAGTAATTCTAGAACCATAATTCATGGTTCACTCTAAACTGATTGCTTGTGAAGCCTTCTAACCACTTCAATATTGGACACCTTGACCCCCTTCCTGCCCAGGCCAATTTTCAGCTTTCAGCGCTATCATACTTTAAATGACAACTGTGTGGTCATACAATGCTGTACCCATATGAATCCTAGACCATTTTTTTGAGACAAATAGAGCTTTGTTTTGGCGATATTTAATCACTGCTGGGTTTTTTTTTTGTTTCTTGGTAAACAAACGAAAAAAGACCGAAAATTTGGGGAATTATTTTTTTTCTTATTTCTATTATAACATTTTTCAAATAAGTAATTTTTCTCCTTCACTAATGAGGCTGCTCTTATAGGCTGCACTGATGATGTGGCACTGATGAGCACTGATGAGGCCACACTGATATGCAGCACTGATGGTCACTAATAGGCTACACTGATGGGCACTGATTGGCATTGTTGAGGCTGCACTGATAATCAGGACATTGACAAACAGCACTTGGATTATCAGTGTAAATGTCCCCTGTCATACATGCTGGTTACCAGATCTCCTCTCCTCATGCTGTGACAGCCCATGAGGAAAGGAATGTCAATAACCGGCAAGTTTGTTTACATGTGATCAGCTGTGATTATACGCAGCTGATCACATGGTAACGGGCCGCTGTGATTGGACTTTTATCCCGAAGGACACAGCGATCACAGAGCTTGCTGATTGTGCACCCCAGTGATCACATGAGGAACATGGTTCTGGGAGGATGTCCATGGTCACCTTAACAAGGCCTGGACGACCGCGCTGTAGCCATCTTTCGACTATAGTGCGGTTGGGAAGTGTTTAAAGTGGATGTAAACCCACCACTCACCCAGTATAAACTAATGGCATAGTATTAATGTATATATACATGCAAGCCTACTGCATGTATGCCTACTTTGCAAATGTCTTTCCTGTAAGCACTTGTAGCTGTGTAAAACACTGAAATCCGTGGGTGGCTCTGTTTGCTGGAACTCGGTGGGTGGAGTTGTGAAGTCCCAAGCCTCCCCACCCACCTCTATACTGAGAGATTGAGAAGGGAGGGAGAGTCTTCCTGAAAATAGATAAGGTCATTACTCACAGTTGGATTAACTCTTTGTGGCAAGACTGGGCACAGATGACATGACATGCTATACTCTACCAGGCAGAATTATTAATACATTTTTTTTTCGGGTTTACTTCCACTTTAAAGTGTCACCTATTAAAAATTTTAGGTACTGTTGTTTTTTTTTTTCCATTTTATGGGCGCACACAATTTTACATCTGCACGTGTATAGTGTCTATTTAATCAATGCGACCTATCTTTTACATTTTACCAAAAGTAAGGTATTGTGTTTGTGTGCACCAAAATCCTTTTTTTTTTAATTGTTTTTCTAAAAATATGAGTTTGATAAATGGCTGCGCAGATATTGTGTGACTAATAAATTGCAACTGTCACTATTTATATTTTATAGGGCCTCTGCTTAACGTTTTGAGGTTATAAGTAATTTTCAAGCCAAATTGAACATTTTAACATGTGTGAGAACATTTTTTAAAATTTCCTGGATGCAAAGTGGTTAATTTGTGTCTTTTATATCTTCTCAGATAATCTATATGACTAACTACACTCAAAGCCAGTCATGTCACTTCCCACACATTATACAATCGTGATATAGAGCTCAGATCATAGTTACATAGTTAGTCAGGTTGAAAAAAGACACAAGTCCATCTAGTTCAACCAAAAAAAAAAAAATGATATATATATATATTTTTTCAATAATTTTATTAAGATTTACAATGTTACAGGTTATATAACATGCTCAGTACATATGAACATACAGTTGTTCCGACTGGTAACAATGGATGGTAACAATGGTTATACTCAATAACCCTTCATGGGGGAGTGAACAGAGATAACAAACAAACTTGTTGGGTTATAGGAGATATTGCTAAATTTTAGGATGATACCAGGGGGGGGGGGGGAGGGTATGGGGGGGTACCAGTGTTCCAGTAGTGTGTTGGTGGGTGATGTCCAGGGAGTTTAGGCTTTGACTGTGCATTTCGGATGGGAGAGCCAAGATAGAAATTTAGGTAGTGACAGGTTTTTCCTTGCCAATATTTTTTCCATTTCACATTGCAAGTTTAGGTCTGTAATTGTTGCTTTGAAGGAGGGAGGGTCAGGGGACTTCCACTTCCTGGTGATGTTTAATTTGGCGGCTAGTAGTGTGTGTATTATGACTGTCCTATATTTCCCGGGAATGTTGTCTA
Organism: Glandirana rugosa; assembly: GCA_018402905.1. Lineage (NCBI taxonomy): Eukaryota > Metazoa > Chordata > Amphibia > Anura > Ranidae > Glandirana > Glandirana rugosa. The sequence goes on from BLSH010025828.1 coordinate 1,480,731, forward strand.
AATTAAGGTGCAAGATTGCAAGTTCAGGGTTAGGAGGTAGTGGATTTTGTGTGATTGAGGAGATCAGGGTAAAGATTTGTTTCCAAAATGTGGTGAGAGTTCTGCAGGACCAAAGGATGTGGGAGAGGGAACCGATGGAACCACATTCTCTCCAACAGGTGTTTGGGGAGTTTGGGTATATTTTAGATAGCCTATAAGGAGTAAGGTACCACCTATGTGGGTTTTTTTTAAATAGTTCCCAATGATTGCTGCAGTGGGAAGCTCTTTAGGTGTATAGGTAGGATTTGTTCCATTGTTCTATTGTTGTGGTTCTACTCAAGTCTGTGTCCCATTTCATTTGTGAGGGTGGTTGCTGATGTGAGGACTCTTCTAAGAGGAAATTGTAGATTGTGGAGATGCTATGTTTTGGGTGGATTGGTTGGGATATAAATATGTGGATCGGTGCTGGGATGGATGCCGAGGACGGGAGGTTCAAGGTTTTCATGAGGTGGGCAATTCTTGAGTAGGTGTAATGCTCTATCTGTGGTAGGTTAAATTGCTGTTGAAGGGCTGCAAATGATTTGAGGGACATATTTGTTTTTATGTCTTTTATGTGATGGATGCCCAGGGAAGACCATTTCTTCAATGAGATGTCTGGGATTAGGGTTTCGATAGCCGAGAGAGGGATGAGGTATTTGTGAAGGGGTTGCTTGGGAGAACCAGTAGTCGGAAGACTTTGCCAAGCTTGAAAAGAGGCTTTTAGAGTAGGGGGAAGCCTTGATTGGGGCAATTTTAGGCCTGCTGACATGAGTAGGAGTGAGTTTATTAATTTGTTGGTTGGTGATCCAGTGGCCTCCATCAGGGACCAGGGTTTGTTGCTGGTGGGGTGCCACCAATAGTATATTTGATCCAGAGCCGTGGCCTTGAAGTAGGATTGGATGTGAGGCATGCCAGTACCTCCTTTGTAGTGGGGGCGGATGAGTGTGGTGCAGGGAGCTCGTGGGGGCTTGTTGGCCCAGATGAACTGCGATACTGTTTTTTGTAGTGTGTGAAAGAAGGATTGGGGGATTGGAATGGTGAGGGTTCAGAAAAGATAGAGTAGCTTGGGCAGAATCAGCATTTTAAATGCAGCGATTCTTCCTAGCGTAGAGAGATGTTGAGAGCGTATGTTACGTACCTGGTGGAGGAGTCTGACTTATGCAGTGGGTAACCTCCCTTACGACCCTGACTCGGGAACCCCTGGTAGAGTAGACAGGTGGCTCGGGAGTGCAGGATGGCACGAGGGTCGGACTGGGTCACTGGTGATGGTATAGGTCCGTTGGTGCACTCGTGCACTAGAAGAATGGTCGTACAGGCTGGGTCGTGAAACAGGCTGGCGGTGCGGTACAAGAGGAGCAAGCAGGCGGATAGTCGGGTTCAGGCTGGGTCGTCAACGGGCGGGCAAGCAAAGTACAGGAGGGCTAGGCAAGAGAGTGGTCGTAGACAGTCCAGGGGTCGGTGCAGGCAGAGATCAACAAAGTCAGACAATCCGGGTCACAGGAACAGAGGAACAGATACAGGTAACTCAGGAAAACACACTATACGCTGTAGATCCGACAACATTTGCTACAGGAAGCAGGAAGTTTAAATAGAGCTGCTCCTCTAAGAACCAGAGGAAACCACACCTACATGCTATTAACCCTCCGCACGTCTTCTAACAGCGTACTTCCTTGAGGAGTTGTGGGAGCTGTTTCAGAAATGTTTTGTAGTTAACTTCGAATAGTTTGTGTGGTGAAGGTGTTAATCTAATGCCTAGGTAGGGAATGGACTGGTCCGACCATATATAGGGTAATGTTCTTTTTAGATGAGCGGCCAATTTGTCAGGAATGTTGAAAGGGAGAATGGTAGATTTAGTCGAATTCAATTTGTAGTACGATATTAGGGAGAATTGGTGGAGAATTTCTTGAATTGCGGTTAGTGAGCGTTCTGGTTGTGAGAACATAAGTATCGTGTCATCTGCAAAGAGACTTATCTTATTTTCTGTTCCTGAGGGGGAGATGCTGTGGATTCTCGGATCTTGTCTTATTTTGGTTGCTAGGGGCTCCATTAGGAGGTTGAAGATGATAGGGGATAGGGGGCATCCCTGGCGGGTGCCGTTAGAGATCTGGAGTGGTTTGGAGAGCATCCCGTCAGTCAGAATTCTGGCTTTGGGGTTGGAGTACAGGGCCAGAATCGCGTCTAAGAATCTGCCTTCAATTCCAAATTTAAGGAGGACCTCCCTGAGAAATCCCCAATGGACCCTGTCGAACGCCTTCTCCGCGTCCAGGGATAGGAGCAGAGAAGGCGTTCGGGTCTCCGTGATCTGATGGATTAAATTGGTCATTCTCCTGGTGGCGTCGGGAGCTTGCCTGTTCGGAACAAAGCCGACTTGGTCCGGGTGGATCAAGTCGGGGAGTAGGTGTTGAAGTCTAGAGGCCAGGATCATAGCAAATAGTTTGATGTCTGTGTTGAGGAGGGAAATTGGTCTGTAACTAGAAGTAGAGGATGGATCTTTTCCTGGTTTAGGTATTGTTACAATAGTGGATTTCAACATTTCTAGAGGGTAGGAGGCAGAGGAGGCAGCAGCATTGAAGACGGCAGCGAGTTTGGGTGAGAGGAGCTCCTTAAGTTCCTTGTAAAATTCATTGCAGTACCCATCTTCCCCAGGGGCTTTGTTGCCAGGGAGGGAGTGGATTGCCTTCTCTACTTCTAGAGGTGAGAAGGGGATTGCTAAGTGCTCTAAATGCTCGGGAGAGACTTTGGGGAGATTTATTGATTGGAGAAACTCTTGTATATGGGATAGGGTCGGTTGCGGTGTTTGTGGGTCCTCTTTTAGGTTATATAGGGCATGGTAATAGTCGCTAAAGGCGTCTGCTATTTCTTGCGGGTTTGATCAATGGCTTCTGGGTTGTGGGGTGGTGGATCAGGGAAATTCTAGACTTTGGGGTTGGGGGTTTGGATAGTCGGGCCAGGAGGGAGCTCGATTTGTTGTTAAGGGCATAGTAGTTTGCCTTTTTTCTCTTAAGCTCAATTTCATATTTATAGGTGAGTATGGATCTAAGCTTGTTTCTCCACACACTGAGCTCCGCAGATGTTTGAGGAGAGGGTTTTTGTTTGTTTATTGTCTCCAGGTAGTCAATTTTGATAAGTGCCTTGTCAATCTGCTGAGTCCTCTGCCTCCTAGTAATAGCACTTAATTTCATTAGAACTCCTCGCATATATGCTTTGTAAGTTAACCAGGGAGTAAAACAGCTCACATCGGGAGTCTCGTTTAACTCAAAGAATGCTTGATGTTCTTCCTTGATGGTACGAGTGTGGGCAGGGTCTGCCAGAAGTGAGGGGTTAAGTCTCCAGGAGTCTGTTACATTTTTCAAACGGGGGCCTACAGTGATGGAAATGGGAGAGTGGTCTGACCAGGATATGGGGCCAATAGACGATTGTGATATTTCTTGTAGAGTTCTTTTGTCAACAAGGAAAAAGTCTATCCGGGAGTATGAGAGTTGGGAGTGTGAAAAGAAGGAGAAGTCTGTTTCCGATCCATGTTGGCATCTCCAAACATCATACAGTCCAAGAGAGCGGAGGAGTGGGTTGAGGGCCGGTCTACGGTGTTGCGTGGCGGGTTTGGAGTCCAAGGTTGGGTCCCCTATTAGGTTAAAGTCTCCCCCTATGATGGTCTAGTAGCTGTGTTCAGGGGTATTTTGTGGCATAGTTTTTTGAAGAACCGGAGGGGGTGTTTATTCGGCCCGTAGATGTTCACCAGGGTATATGGAGTATTGTTCAATACACATGAGAGGATGATGAATCTTCCAAAGGGGTCCACAGTAGTCTGTTGCAATGAAATTGTTAGAGAGTCTCTCAGAGCTATGAGAACTCCTTTCTTCTTTTTATTGCTGGAGGCTAGAAAGATTTGTTTGTAGTTCGCCAACGTAAATTGGGGGGTCTTTTGGGTGGAAAAGTGGGTCTCCTGGGCCATGATTATATCGGCCTTTGCTTTGTTCACTTCTTTAGCTAGTAGAGACCTTTTGTACGGTGAGTTGAGTCCTCTGACATTCAGAGATAAGATTTGGAGCGGCATCATTCAGCCTATTAGTATTGTAGGTAGCTGTTGTGTTCTAGGTTTTTCTTTGTAAGTGGTGTGGGAACAATTCTGGTACCCAGATATTGATAGTAAAAAAGGGGAGACCGTGAGGAAAAGACCACGGTCTCAGGGCGCAGTTTTTCTGCTGCGCTCAAAAAAAGGGCAAAGGGGGGTGCTAGGTCTACTAAACGAAAACTGGAGGGGAAGATCTAGTTAAACAGTTCAGGCAAACGGTACTGCTGAGTGGAGTCCTGGGCTGTCGGCATCAGTTGGTGCATGGACAACCGGGTAGGCTGGACCTCTTCATCCCGTCTGTTGCAACTCGCTGGTGTCCATGGGGGGGTTGTAGCGGTCCTGGTTGGTGGTCGCGTCCTGTGGCAGGATATGCCAGGCGTGTAGGAGGCGGAGGCCCTCTTGTAGTGTACATGCCACGAATGTTTAGTTGAGGTGAGTGATCAAGAGTTTGTTCGGGAAGCCCCATTTGAATGGGATCTTGTGGTTAAGCAGGGCTTTCGTGATTGTGGCTAACTGGCGTCGATTGTCCAATGTGGTTTTGGACAGATCCACATATAGTTGGATGGCGTTAAAGGGGTCTGGCAATCTGTTACTTCTCCTTGAAGCGTACATAACTCTTTCTTTGGTGGTGAAAAAGTGTATGCGGGCCAGTACGTCTCTGGGGGTGGTCAGGGGGAGATGCGAAGGCTTCGGTAGTCTATGTGCTCTTTCAATTTCCATTTCTCTATCTGTCAGGTCCGGGATGAACGCCCGCATTAGAGATTGTAGGAAAGTTTTCAGGTCTGATTGTTGGATCGACTCTGGGACATTGCGAAATTTGATGTTATTTCTGCGTGAGCGATCTTCTAATTCTGCCAGTTTGAGATGGATCGATTGGATATCTTCTTCATGTGAGGTGATTGCGTCCACCATGTCGTTGTGGGCTCTTGGAAGTTCTCCGACCGTCTTTTCTATGGTCTGGATGCGTTGCTCATCCTCATCAGGGGAGAGATTACTGATGAGAGGTCCAGATGCAGAGTGTGTCTTAAAGATAATAACATGCTTTTCATGACCTGTTCAGAGACAGGTTTGTCAGATACGGGGAGGTCATCCAGTGCTGGGTTAGCTTGGGACGAAGGGAGAGACAGAGCGTTCATAGGAAAGAGCGAGTGCACGACCGTTGCTTCGGTTTGAATGAACGGAGGAACGATCGAGCGGGCGGCTTCGGGCTCCTCCGTTCTAAGTCTGGTCTTCGCTGGGCTTGAGGTAGTGGAGGAGGGCGGGGGAGACAACTCACCCGAAGCGCCCGGAGGAGTGGAGGATCCATGTAGTTCGCCAGAAGGTGAGGAGGAGATCTTAGTTGCTTCTCCTGCTGTGGGGTCAGCACCATCTTGGGTCCCCATGAGGCCTGGAGCGGAATAAAAGTCTGTCAATTTCCTAGGGGCTTTAAATTATTTTCTTCTTTTGGACATTCCTGGGGGTGCTAGAGGTTGTCAGGTACAGGTAGAGTTGGTGTAGAGCCTGTTGTTGGTCGAGAATCGGTGGGTTTTAGCCATTTAGCACAGGGGCTATGGAGTTAAGCAGCCATTCAGCAGTGTCGTCAGGCCACGCCCCCTTATATATATATATATATATATAACCAAATAATCCCATATACAATCCTTCACCCACAGTTGATCCAGAGGAAGGCAAAAAAAACCCAGCAAAGCGTGATCAAATTTGCTGTAACGGGGGAAATAATTCCTTCCTGATTCCCCGAGGATTCACCCTGGATCAACTTTACCTAAAAATGTTAGTACCCAGTTATATTATTTACATTAAGGAAAGAATCCAGGCCTTTTTTAAAGCAATCAACCGTGCTGGCCAAAACCACCTCTGGAGGTAGTCTATTCCACAATTTCACAGCTCTTACTGTGAAGAAACCTTTCCGTATTTGTAGATGAAATCTTTTTTCCTTTAGACGTAAAGAGTGCCCCCTTGTCCTTTGTGATGACCTTAAAGTAAATAACTCAACACCAAGTTCACTATATGGACCACTTATATATTTTTACATGTGATCATATCCCCCCTTAATCTCCTCTTCTCAAGAGAGAATAAATTCAGATCCTCTAATCTTTCCTCATAGCTGAGCTCCTCCATGCCTCTTATTAGTTTGGTTGCCCTTCTCTGCACTTTCTCCAGTTCCCGATATCCTTTTTGAGAACTGGTGCCCAAAACTGAACTGCATATTCCAGATGAGGTCTTACTAATGATTTGTACAGGGGCAGACTCCTAGCATTGGTAAACAAACACTTTAATTCACTGTCACATTTTGCACATGTATCTTGCATATTTTTAATTTTAGTACAAACAGTACCATTTCCAATGGTTGATTGTAACATGGGAAACTTCATATCATCTTTCTTAGCCCTCCCCCCATCTTTCCCCATTCCACCCACCAATAGGGACTGACCCCTGTCTGACCTGTCTACCCCATTATAATCTAATGCACACTCCCCCCTCAATCCTAGTTTAAATACTCCTCCAGCCTTCCCATAAACCTTTCCCCTAGCACAACAGACCCCCTTCCATTTAGGTGCAAACCATGGCAATCTTCCCTATGGAGGGGCCCCTCCACTGGAGGTGACAAAATTCCCTATGGAGGGGCCCCTGGACTGGAGGTGGCAATCTTCCTTATGGAGAGGCCCCTGGACTGGAGGTGGCAATCTTCCCTATGGAGGTGCCCCTGGACTGGAGGTGGCAATCTTCCCTATGGAGGGGCCCCTTGACTGGCGGTAGCAGTCTTTCTATGGAGGCCCCAAAGAGACTGCTACCTGCAGTCCAGGGTACCCTCCATAGGGAAGATTTCCACCTCCAGTCCGGGAGCCCCGCCTATTGTAGAGAGACATTGGAATGAAAACCAACAGTAGTGACAGCAGTACAGGAACACTGTGCTCCTCTCCTGCCAGTGTAGGGGTTAAGGTGCCTTCCCGGTGTGCCCTTTATGTGGGGCTCACCTGAGCTAAGTTGAGCCCATGCGGCTCTCCTGACCTTCTCCACAGCAGGCAGGGGAACAGGGTGGCATGGGCACTTTCTGAAGTGAAGGCAACTGCAACTGTCACAGTGGGGCTGGGGGGGTTCAAGAAACTGGACGGCCCCAGACTCGTAGCATGCACCAGCACTGCAGCGCCACTTGGTGGAAATTAAACTATGCGAGGAGAGCATAGTCACTCCATTGTGACAGGGCTGCAGCCGGGACTAGAGAAGCAGTATCGGCAAATACGGCCGACTGCTCCTTCCGTGGCTCTTGACCAGCACTGCCAGTGTCTTTTGGTGGGAGTACCTGCCAATGCTAAATATGCTGTTGGCAATGGTAATCCTGGGCAGCATAGGCTCAAGGAGCAGCTGCTTTGGGCCCCACAACAATGATTCTGTCCGGGAGAGCTGCCCCTTTTGCCCCGCCTTAAAAACGGCCCTGCATATAAGCATTGACTGCAGTACTGGCTAGAAGTGAGATCTAATATTCTGGACCTGGTAGTTTAGGGCCTAAACTGCCTGGTCCACAATATCTGCTCTAGGCAATCCAATTGTAACATGTTTGGGTAGCCCAAACTTTAGGCTACCCACATGTGGTACAATCCGATTGTACAATTTAGCAATCTTAGTTACAGTTGTTCAGATATCTTAACATGTGTAGGCTCACTTTAGTTGCATTACATTTGAATGAGATCCCAAGAGAAAGTGTATTCAGACATTTTTTAAGAAATAGCCCTTAAGTGATATGAAATCCTCAGGTTTTTTTTTTACTTTTAATTATGTATTTTCAATACAACAAAAGAGAAAGAGAGATGTGTACAATACAGTAAGACACATACAGAAAGGTGTCAGATCTTCAGGTAATCATATAGTACATATGCATTTTGGAGACTTCAAACATTCCCCCAATAGGCAGTAGCTATAGCAGTTCTCGCATACCGTATTAAGGCATGGGGTAGGGAAGGTTTACATCTGGTCAAGTGAAAGAGTCAAACGAAACATCTTAAACAGACAGATCGTCACTTCACAGCATACATTCTGTAGATAGCATCCTAACAATTAGAACAAAATCGTATGGTCTGCGAAGTGTAGCACCGTTAATGTATGAGAGCGAAGGGTCCGGCCCAAGGGGGAGGGGAGAAAAAAAAGGGGGGGAGGCAGGGGGAATAAGGTAGGGGATTTTGTGGGTAAAGGGCCATGGCCTGCATTGATCAGGAAACTCAGGAAACTAGGGGGAAAGATAGATAATAGCCAAAGATAGAAGAAGTAGAGAGAGAAAAGGAGAAGGCAGGAGAGGAAAAGAAGTGGTGGATACCCCAGGGGTCTTCAAGCCGAAGTAAGCGGAACCCTTATAGTTCCATAAAGCGGGAAGTCATCTGAGAAGGCGGAAAGTAGTCAATCCAGGGTTGCCATATCCCCTGGAATTTTTTCCATTTTATCTTCTAGGATCGCCATCAGCCTTTCATTTATGAGCGTACCATGGATCCTATTTTGACTTCTTCAAAACTAAGGAGTGGCGACTTACATGACTGCGCGATCGTTTGTTTCGTGGCCATGAAAATGTGAGTAAATAGCGCCCGCTGTCGCCGGGTCACGTTTGCAATAGGCCTATGTAAGAGTGCTTCCCATGGGTCTTTCCTTAAATGAATGTGGAGAACCATATCGACCAATGCGTAGACCCTGATCCACAACCTTTTGACATTAGGGCAGGTCCACCACATGTGTTTCATATCACCCAGATCCGGACATCCTCGAAAACAGTTGGACGGATACGATGGTAGGCACTTCGCAATCCTAGCTGGAGTAAAATACCAGCGAGGCATGACTTTAAAGGAATTTTCCAGGTCTAGAACATTTCGAGAAGACCGAAAGAGGGCCTCCCACATTTTGCTCCAGTCGCCCAGTTGAGGGGCCGAGCCCAAATCAGCCGCCCATTTGTCACAATACATAGGGAGTTGCCGCCCGGTATTGTTCAATATGGAGGAGTACAGCAAATAAATCAGGCCCTCGGTGATGGGACTGGTTCTGCATCGGGTCTCAAAAGCTGTGGGCAATAGCGGGTGTTCGCGACATTTTGTTAGAGATTGCAAGAAATGACGGATTTGTGCGTATCGAAAGCGTTCCAATTCGGGAATTTCATGAGAGTCTCGGAGGTATTGATAAGAGCAGATGCCTCTGGGAGTAAGGAGGGAACGGACCGTGGTGAGACCTCTCTCCGTCCACCATTGAAAACTACGTGGGTCCTCCAAGCCCGGAGGGAACAAGGGACAGTTTAGCAATGGTAAGAGGGGGAGGTGGGGTGATATTAAGCCTGCAGAATATTTTATAGAGTCCCACACCGAAAGAGTGTGGGCCAAGATTGGGTTGAGCGGCTTTGGATAATGCGCAGGAGGGAGCCATGGTATGGATTAGAGGGGAATTGGATCCATATCCATCATATGAATGAAAGTCCACAGCGGTGCAGTATTGCCCGCACTGAGCTGAGCAATCGGGGCTATCTGGGCGGCCTTATGGTAATAAGCCAGATTGGGGACACCCAATCCACCCCTGACCTTCGGGGCGTACAAGAGGGATCGATTAAGCCTTGGACGCACTCTACCCATGATATATTTTAGAATTTGGCACTGTAGAATGCAAATGACATGCGGAGGAACGGGGACGGGGAGAACCCTAAAGAAATAAAGTAATTTGGGCAAGTAGGACATTCTAAAAGCGTGAATGCGACCCCACCACGAAATCGAGGAATGTCCCACCTGTCCAACAAACCCTTCAAAGAGGAAATGATGGGGGAAATTAGCAGCATATAAAGACTGGAAAGAAGCGGTGAGGTGAACCCCCAGGTATGGGAGGAAAGATGGCCATTGGAATGGGAATTGCTCACGTATCAAGTCTCTAAGGGGATAAGGCTAAATATTTATTTAATTTTTTAATTATTTTTTATTGAAGATTTTAACTTTTATTACAAAACAAAGCCTATTGGGCATACCCAGGCTTAGAGAACATAACACAAAAAACAAAAAAGAACAAAAAAAAAGAAAAAAAAAAACTTAAATCACTGGAAGTGCTCACGACTACCCCACACACCTGAACTTGATGGGTATTACAATCAGATAGGAGGCTCTCAGGGGCCTCAGGCGAACCAAGCCACCCAGCCTCCCAAGGTTTAAGGAGGAAACAGGGTCTTATGAATAGATATCTCTAGACCACTACCTAGGTTAAACATATCTACAAAAGATCACTGAGATGCATTAGACGATTCCAACTCCAGCCATATATGCCAGACCTTCTCAAATTTGGGTGCACACCCCCTGGCGGCATACGTTGCTTTATATAGAGGAACCATGGAGTTAATTAAAGATTTCCAAGAGTTAAGTGAGGGGGGCAACGCCTGCTTCCAACACATGAGTATAGCTTTCCTGGCGTAGAAGAGGAGCAAACCCATGAGAGTCCTGGTTGCTCGACGATGAGCCAATTCGCCCACCAACCCCAGCAAGCAGGTCTCTAATTTTAAGGGAATCTGGATTGTAGTGAGGGATTTAATATAGGAAATGATCTCATTCCAGAAACTTTGAGTTTCAGGACACGTCCAGAACATGTGGAAAAAATCAGCTCCAACGCTTCCACATTTCCAGCAAACCATGTGTGAGTTAGGGTATATTTTAGCTAGATTATGCAGAGTCATACACACACAGTGTAGTATCTTATACTGAATCAAACGATCCCTGACTGAGACAAATTGTGTGAAGGGATATTCCCACATGTCCTCCCAGTCCTCCGCCTCCAACTCAGGACATACGCTCTTCCATTTATTAAATAGACTTTCCATTCCAAAATGGACTGAAGGTAGAAGGGCTTTGTAGATTGAGTAGGTAGGTTTTGCCAAGGCGGCATCTTGGAGAGCAGACTCTAAGTTTGAACGGAGCAGAGACGGTGGACTGGGGCCGAACTGCGAATTAAAGGCATGATGGATCTGCAAGTATTTAAAGAAGTCTTGATTAAGGAGCCCAAAGCGTTCCTTAAAGGAGTCGAAAGAGGGAAAGTGACCAGCCACTAACAGATGGTCTAGCCTCTTGACCCCCCTCGCCGCCCAGAAGCCTGGGTCCGGGACCGTTAAGAATTGTGGGAGCTGTGGGTTGTACCAAAGGGGAACCTCCGGGGACCACGTCTGAGGGTCCGAGTGCCTCTTGCATACCAGAAGTTGCCAAGCTCTAATCACTGCTTTCATTGATATAGTCAGAGGGAAATGTGATTTGACTCCCCTATACAAGCTGTTTCTCAAAGACTCATAGGACCCCAGAAGCCGCCTCCAACACCACAGCAGCATTGGAGTCATCCGAGACCGCCCAGTTATGGGCATGATTAAGTAAAGCCGCAAAAAAATATTTTTGAAGATCTGGACACGCCAGACCTCCTTCCAACCAAGGGCGTTTTAGAATGGCTTTGTTCAATCTGGGGAGTTTAGGCCTCATACACACGGGCGTATATAAAAAAATAAACAAAACGTCGGGCCCGACGTCAAGGGAAAAAAGGCGACGTTTTTCGGCGTTATGTATTGACGTTTTTCGGCGTTAGTGAGGGTCGGCGTCAATAGGCGTTTTTTAAAACAAATTCATCCCTCTGCTATTTTTCAACCTAAAAACGTCGGCGTCAAAAAACGCCGGAAAACGCCGGTATAATAATAGGTGGCATATGGTGGCATATGTTGGCGTTTCTTGGCATATTGTGGCGTCGGCGTCAAAAAACGTCAAAATGTTACAGCCTCAGAACGCGATGGCCATGGGTTCTACTTTCTGCTCACTAACGCCGACGCCACCTACAGCTCAGAAACGCCGACGTTTTTATGGGGCCATTGACTAACATGGAGAGCTGCAAAAAACGCCAGAAAACGCCGGCGTCAAAAAACGTCCGTGTGTATGAGGCCTTAGCCCTCCATAGAAAGGGAAAAACAATTGAATCAAATTGGTGAAAGAAGGACTTTGGGATCCACACTGGGGCATGTCTCAGGGCGTACAAAAAAACTGGGAGAATCTTCATCTTCACCAAATTAATTCTCCCTATAAGAGAAAGAGGAAGATTATCCCAGGCGCTGATCCACTGTTTAAGTTGTGTGAGCAGGGGAAGAAGATTCAAGGACATAAAATCTGAGACTCTGGGAGAGACGGTAATACCCAAATAGCGAATGGTAGATGCCCACTGAAGGGGACCCGAGGCCATCGTATGTCCCAGAGTTTGTTGGTCTATAGGCATAATCTGGGATTTACTTCAATTCACTCTCAAACCTGATTGTGCAGAGGAATTTGAGATAATCTCCAAAGCCGCCGTTAACGAGGGTCCGGAGTCTCCAAGAAACAGCAGGAGATCGTCTGCATATAAAGCCAGCTTTTCAGTAATCGATCCCACCCTAATACCTGCTACCGCCTCCGACCTCCGCAAGGCCTCAGCCAAGGGCTCCATGGCCAGGGCAAACAGGAACGGGGATAGCGGGCACCCCTGTCTGGTGCCCCTCTCTACCGAAAAGGGCGCAGACAGGTGGCCGCCCAATTTAACCTGCGCAGTAGGGGCTTTATATAATATATTTATCCATTTAAGAAAGGAGGGGCCAAAACCAAATGCTTTCAAGACAGCTTGCATAAATTCCCAAGTCACCATGTCAAACGCCTTTTCTATATCAAAAGCGACTATTACTCGTGATTGGGAGAGAGAGGAAGGAGGAAGCTGTAAATGAGTAAAAACTCATCTTAAGTTAATATCAGTGGATTTGCCAGGCATAAAGCCCGTTTGGTCTATGTTTATAAGGCCAGGCCGCACACTCGCCAGTCTGTTAGCCAAAACCTTAGCTAAAATTTTTAAATCACAATTAAGCAGGGAAATGGGGCGATAGAAGGCGCAAAGCCTAGGGTCCTTACCGGGCTTAGGAAGACGAATAATATGTGCAGTATACATGGAAGGGGGCAGGGATCCTGAATCAAAGCAGTGGGTGTATAGCTTTTGTAATCTAGGGGCTAGCCTTGCCGCATATTGTCTATACCAATCACCAGGGAGCCCATCTGGACCAGGAGTCTTCGAGGGGGGGAGGGATGCAACTGCCAACTCCACCTCCTGGACAGAGATTGGCGCATCCAGCTTCCCCACCTCTTCCTCCAACAGCGGGAGAGACAAATTTTGCAGCTCAGATAGAATATCATCTGAGGGAAGACATTGTGGTCTCCGATAGAGCTTTCCAAAGAAGGCACCAAACTCATGTAGGATGGCCTTGGGAGTATCTATACTTACACCATCCTCAGACAGCAGCTCAGGGACCACCGTCTGATAATGAGGCTCTGCCACCAAATTAGCTAGAAGGCGACCACTTTTGTCTCCCGATTCAAACAATCTGCCCGCCAATACCTTAGCATCAGAGTGAGTGAGAGAAGTGAAATGCATAGTCAGCTCTCTTCTAGCCTGAGCCAAGTTTAAATAATTGTCTGGGGAGGGATGATCAGCAAAGGCGTCAGCCTCCTGAGACTCCAGCTGAGTTGTTTTGGTGTTATGATCAACCCGTACTGATTTAATAGCTGCAATGTAACCACCTCTAGTTGTGGCCTTAAAGGCTTCCCAAACCATCTCTGGCGAGGAGGAGTCTTCATTAATCGACCAATAGAGGTCCATCTGTGTATTAATTATTTCAGACACCTTCTCATCCTGAATCCATTTAGGTGCCAGTCTCCAGGCTCCGGAGTCTCGCCGCTCCCCTACCTGAAGTTTTAACTCCAGGGGAGAGTGGTCTGAGAGTCCCGCCGGAAGGTACGAGGCACCCGACATTTTGCTTAGAACTTGAGTATTACCGAAAGCAAGATCTATCCTCGAACTAGACCTATGGGTGGATGACATACAGGAGAACGCTTTAACATTAGCATGTTTCCATCGCCACAACTCCTCGAGACCAAAGGTGTCAGCCCATCCCTTCAGTTCCACAGAAGACGTACAATTAGGGTTAGAGGAATCTAAAGCTGCATCTAGAATTGCATTAAAATCACCAGCAATAATAACCTGGGCAGGTAATAGAGGGGCCAATTTTTCATAAATAGTATACAATAAGCCATGATCTGCCGGCGGGGGTAAATACACATTAACTAAGGCCCACTTTAAGGAATGGATTTCAATCAGGAGAATAATAAATCTCCCACCAGGGTCCAGGACAATTTTGATGATTTTACAAGGAAGGGATTTGTTAATAAGAATTGAGACCCCTCTGGAATAAGAGGAGTACGTGGTGTGGAAGGCCTGCCGTACCCAAGGCCTGCGCAGAGCCAGAATTCTAGAGCCGGTGAGGTGCGTCTCCTGCAAAAAAAGAATGTGAGGTTTGTGAGAGGTTAAATATTTGAATACCAGGGACCGTTTGAATTTATCATTGAGGCCCCACACATTCCACAAGACCAAATTAATCCCAGAGAGAGACATAAATACTAGCTTGTATACATGGAGCCTGAGAATTTGAGCCTACCTGAGAGCCCCCACTGAATGGAGACAGATAGTAGCATGGAGGGCTTACCCTGAAACCATTCGTATAGAGAGTCATGAGCACACCAATAACACAGAACAGTAAGAACATAGTAGCAAAATCCCTACTAACTAGCCAAAACCCCAACAGAACTAGGCTAGAAGTTTTCAGTCCCGAAACAGTAAAAAAAACTAGAGTGAAGAAAAATTTCCTGTTAACCCCGATGAATGGCCTCCAAGGTGATATTCCACACCCAGACCAGAGTCACTTCATCAGAAGTGAGATGAAGGGAGTACTGGAACAAATTTCCCCCACCGCAAAAAGGGGAGAACCAAATGTAACTGAATGTTCTAGTCTTCTCGGGAGCTCCGTCTGTGAAGGATGAGAACACAGGATAAAAGCACAAGTAGACCTGAGAACTCTGACTTACTCCCGGGGGGGAGTCGGATGGCAGTGTCCAGATAAGACTTATTTCAGAGTGTTCAACCAATCGTCCGCTTCGGATGGATTGTCAAAGAAGCGAACCGATCCATTGTATGGAACCCTGAGACGGCTGGGGTATAGCATGCTGTACTTGATGTCTCTCTCGCGTAGATGCCTACGGACCTCATTGAACGTTTTCCTCTTGCGCTGCAGCTCTGCAGAGAAATCCGGGAAAAGCATAATAGTGGATCCACCATGAGTGAGGGTAGGGTGCTTGCGTGCTTCAGAGAGGATTTTATCTCGGTCCCTGAAGTTGAGGAGTCGGACCAGGAAGGGTCTTGGATTAGCACCCGGAATGGCTCGGCCCGTGGGCACCCGATGGGTGCGTTCCACCACGTAGGTTGGGGGGAGATCTGTTAGACCCAAGAGAACCTTGAAGAAATCTTCCGCAAACAGTGTAGGGTGATCCCCTTCCTCTCCCTCAGGAAGGCCCAGAACCCGGACATTATTGCGTCTGGCCCTATTTTCGGCATCATCTGATTTGGAGACAAGCATTTGGACTGTACGCTGTAGGTCCGCGATAGTATTGGTATGGGAGGTCGTGAGATCCTCAGTGGCAGAGATTCTGGCTTCTGATTCTGACAGTCTGCCTCTAATTTTGTCTAGGTCATTTATTATAAGAGTACATTCCTCAGCCAAATAATCAATCCTGACCAGCATAGTCGAGCTACTTTGTTCAATAGCAGCGAGGATGACTGCGGTGCTGTCCTGGGACAGAGGGGGGAAGTGGGACCCCCGGAGGACGGTCCTGGCTCCATAGAAAGTTCAGTTAGTAATGCCTGTAGTGTGCCCACTAACGAGGCCTTAGGTAGTGACGCAGGGGATGGAGATGGATGTGAGGGCGTGCAGGGTTTCTTTGCCTTGCTCTTGGAGCCCATGAGAGGGAGAGTCCAGGATAATATAGGGTAAATAGAAAGGGGAAGAGCACTCCCACCACAGGCTGTAGGAAAGCACTGAATCCACCACGGAAAATAGTAAAGTTATTGCTGTACCCTGCAGGTTAGGAAGGCGGGGGGCAGGTAAATACAGGAGGAAGAATGAGGTGGATAGGTGGATCCCCACCGACCGAAGCACACCAGGCCTGAAAAGATGGGGGACTCACCGGAGCTGCACCGTGTCTTCCTGATGCGGTCTTATAGGGGCCCAGTCACCAAAGGCAAACTCCAAGGCTGATATAGGCAGGCTGATGCACAGCACAATGACCAAAACACAGCTCCTTGAGAGGTAAAGACAGTGGGGAGAACAGGCAGCCTCATGGGCAAAATGGCTGCAGGGTCAGTTCCTTCACCCCCTCCATCAATGTCTAATAAAGGCTCCGGGCCTCCACTCCCTTCCCCAGCACCGCACACAGCTCACAGCCCAGCCCAGGCACAGAGAGGGATCCGTCCGGAAGAATTCAGTCCCTGGGAACCGCCGGATCACGATCTTTCTGGCCGCCGTCCAAAATTGGGGCCGCGGCTTTATAGGCCCGACTAGGCCGCGATTTAAAAAATCCTTCTGGACACAAAATAACCCCCCAGGATCGTGGATAAGGTGTAGCAGGAGGTGTATGTGAAGGATGAGGGCAGTCCAGCTCTCAGACACCAAGGATTGCTCAGGATTCTAAAGGATGAAGACGGAGCTCACCAAAAGAACGTCCGCCATCGCTCACATCCGGTCACGCCCCCCACTAAGGCTAAATATTTAGTTGTATTGATGTGGAGACCGGAAAAGGTAGCAAAGTGGTTCATAAGCGATAAAAGATTAGGTAAAGTCGTTAGTGGGGAGGATATGTACAAGAGCATGTCATCCGCAAACAGCTCCAACTTGTGTGTCACCCCAGCCAGCTCCACTCCTTTGACATTTGAGTTAGCCCTTATGTGAGCAGCCAAAGGCTCCAAGGCGATAATGAATAGGAGCGGAGAGAGGGGGCAGCCTTGCCTTGTGCCACCTCTGATGGTGATAGTGGGGGATTCATAGCCCATGTATTTTACTAGGGCCGAAGGAACACTGTATAGCGAGTCAAACCAGGTCAAGAACCCGTCTCCCAGCCCCCTGTAGCGCAGCGACGCTCATAAAGAGGTCCAAGATAGCGTGTCAAAGGCCTTGCGAAGGTCTAGAGACAACAACATTAGCTGCTGCGACCTCTGACGAGCATAGTGGGTAAGAAGAATTGTACGTCGAACATTGTCTGCTGCCTGACGCAGTGGGACAAAGCCCACTTGGTCCTTATGGATAAGGAAGTGGATTACCTTGTCCAGCCGAGAAGCAAGAATTTTAGATAGCAATTTAAGATCCATGTTTAGTAAGGATATTGGGCAGAAGTTAGCCCAAGTTTGTGTATCCTGATCCGGCTTGGGTATCATTACTATGTTAGCTTTTAAGGAGTTGGAAGTCAGGCTGTTGCCATCCCTAAGACTGTTAAATATCGAGGCTAGGGGTGCCACCACTACGTCAGGCAGCTTTTTATAGAAAAGAGCTGTAAAGCCATCCGGGCCTGGGTGTTTTTGGACCTTCAGTTCCTTGATGGCCTGGCGCACCTCCAGCTCCATAATAGGGGCTCCCAGTGCGTCGCGCTGTGCGTCCGACAGTGCCGGGAGAGAGGAATCAGCCAAAAATGCATCAATATCTACGGAGGAGCGGGTCTCCGGAGCGGAGTACAGCTTGGATAAGTGGTGCTGGAATTCGTCGAGAATTTTGACCGGATTAGTGGTGCGTATCTGGAACCTAGTCTTGAGTGAGAAGGCCGGGCATCTAAGGGCAAAAGATTTGAGCTTGTTGGCCAGCATTGAGCCTATCTTATTGTTGTTAGCCTAAAATCGTTGTTTGCTCCAGCGAAGGTGGTGCTCCGTCTCAGGGCCGATCCGAGGCGGGTGCACGGGGTGCACCGCACCCAGGCGCCGCAATATGCTGCAGAGAGGGGGCGCCGAAAAAGCTGTGGCACTGCCTGTCACTGTCTCTGTCTGTCACAGGTAGTAGGTACCGTCCATCCATACACAAACATCACAGACTCAATGGCACAGTGACAGCAGAGTAGCGGCGCCGCCAGCCCCAACCCCTATCTTGCTACTACTGTACTGTGTCCTGTCCTCCCCCCGCTCCTGTCATGTGTGCTGCACTGGTTGCTAGACTCGTCTGCCGCTCGGCGTCTAGCAACCAGTGACGTCAGCAGTGGCCGCAACCGCCCCAGGCCAACATGCAGAGCGGAGGAGGAGCCATCTTCCGCGCCCAGCTCAAGTAGCTCCACCCACCTCTTCCATCTTCTGCAGCGTGGGGTGGAAGCTGCTGGACTCTGGGAGGCTCTGGAAGGCCAGTGGTGGGAGACTGGGACTGGGAGCACATGAGGAACAGAGCTGCCTGCCTGCTTGCCCGCCAGTGTGAGGAGAGGAGGTCATCCACAGAGTCCATCTTCTGCTTCCTGTCAGCTCAGTGTGGCATTGACCCGTTCCACCCACCTCCTCCATCTTCAGTGTGGTTAGAGAGGCTAAGGGAAGGGACTACTAGAGTGGAGCACATCTGAAGAAGAGAGAGCTGCAGCTGCCCTGCCTGTGACTGTGAGGAGAGGAACTGTCTGTCGTCCACCTGCACTGCACCTGCCACTTCCTGAGGTTGGACCCTGACCCTGTACCATGTCCATTCTTCTGCCACCAGGCTTAAAGGTAAGGCATGCTGTCACTGCTGTGTGTGAATCATTGTTTAGGCCACTTTCCCACTGGGGTGTTTTTCAGGCACTTTAGTGCTAATAACAGCGCCTGTAAAGCGCCTGAAAATCTCCTCCCAATCCACCCCAGTGTGAATGCCCGGGCGCTCTCACACTGGGGCGGTGCGCTTGCAGGATGAGAAAAAAAGTCCTGCAAGTCGCATCTTTGGGACGGTGGGGGAGTAATGTATACACCGCTCCTCCACCGCCCCTGCCATTGAAATGAATGGGCAGCGCTTTGGAAGCAGCCGAACACTGCTTTAGGAGTGCCATGTGCGGGCGATTTTAACCTCTTTGAGGCAGTTAAAAGCACCCCGCTACCTCCCGAATAGTGGCGCCAAAGCGCCGCTATAACCGCAGTAAAGCGCTGCTAAAACGCTTTACCGCTACTGCCCCAGTATGAAAGTGGCCTTGATGGGTTTTACTTCCTCTTCATTGCGCTTAATTACCCTGCAATGTAAAAGCATAATAGGCTAGTATGCATCGCATACTAGCCTATTATGTGACACTTACCTGCATTGGAAGCCCACGCTGTCCCCGCAGTAGGAAGAGCCCATCTTCTGCCCCTCTTCCTTCTGGGGTCATGGACTCCGGCTCTGTGATTTGCATGCACACGGGAGCCGCCAAATGGGGCACACTGTCAGTGAAGGAATGGCACTGAGGCCATTTCTTCATTGCGCATGTGCCCGATGACATGGGCACATCACAGTATCACAGTACACTGTATATCTCCTAAACTGTGTAAGTTTAGGAGATATGCAGGGAACCTACAGGTAAACCTTATTATAGGCTTACCTGTAGGTTAAAGTGATTGTCACGGGTTGACAACCACTTGAAGGAGGGAAAATTTAACATTCATTTCAATTATGTGCCAGATGTAGCTGCAGTCAAAAACTGTTCTAACAATAAGAACCCTTTCACAGCACATCTGAAGAAGAGAGCTTCTGTGACTGTGAGGAGAGGAGCTGTCATCCACCTGCACTGCACCTGCTGCTTCCTAAGGTCGGTGTTGTGACTCTGACGCTGTCTATTCTTCTGCCACCAAGGTAAGGCATGCTGTCACTGCTGTGTATTAGAGAAGCATTGTTTAGGCCACTTTCACACTGGGTCGTTTTTCAGGCGCTGCAGCACTAAAAATAGTGCCTGTAAAGCGCCTGAAAGACTCCATCCCCAATTCTCCCCAGTGTGAAAGTCTGAGTGCTTTCACACTGGGGCGGTGTGCTTGCAGGATGAGAAAAAAAGTCCTGCAAGCAGTATCTTTGGGGCGGTGCGGGAGCGGTGTCTACACTGCTCCTACACCTCCCCTAAGCCGTCCCTGCCATTGAGATGAAAGGGCAGCACTTCCAAAGTGGCTGAACACTGCTTCGGAAGTGCTGCAGCACGGGCGTTTTTACCCCTTGTTAACTCCTTCTGGGGGGTTAAGTGCGCCCTGCTGCCGCCTGAATAGCAGCGCCAAAGCACCGTAATAACAGTGGTAAAGCGTCACTAAAACTAGCGGCGCTTTACCACTACTGCCCCAGTGTGAAACCAGCCTTATGGATGATTGTCTGGAGCAGCATCCTAAGTTTCCTTGTGTTCACAACAGAGTTAAATTTCAATTTAAGTTCTACAGTCTGAGGCCACTGTTCTAGTTCCTCAGTTCATAAGAGCAGCCCATCCATCACTTAAAGTGGAGTTCCACCCAGTTACAAGTCAGAAGCTACAAAAAGTGTAGCTGCTGACTTTTAACAATCGGACACTCACCTGTCCCAGGCTGCAGCAATGCAGTCGCCCGAGAGCTCGCTCTTCTTCCCCTCCCCTCGGCGGCCCTGGCATCACAAGTGTGGGCACCCGGCTTTGGCTTCAAAGCCGGGTGCGCACTGCACATGCGTGAGTCGCGCTGCGCCTTGTGAGTGGCCGGCGTATCTTCTGGGACCTTTAACGTGTCCCAGATGATCTCCGAGGGGGGGGGGGGGGTGAACTTCCTTCCGGAGCTGTGGCTCTAGGAGAGGAAGTGGACCTGGGACCCTGTGAAAACAGGATCTCTGGTCCCCGCTCCCAAGAAATGACATGCCAATTGTGGCAAGTCGGGGGGTCACCTTCCCTTAAAGGGGAAATTCCACTTTTGGGTGGAACTCTGCTCTAACACCAAACTGGGATACAACCATTACATTTCTGTCTAATACTTCAAATGGTACCAAAGTAGATCTACCTAAGGGTCCAGCACCATCAATCCACTACTTATGGGATTACTCAATGACATTATCTGACATGTTTTTGTTTAAAAACATAGCAATTTTATGGTGTTGGGGTTTGCTGTTATTCTCAAAATGCAGTTGGAAAATTTTTGAAGTTTATCTTTTTTTTTTTTAGAATGCATTACCCAATCCCTCCTTGCTTTTGCTTGGTAGTCTGCCCAGTTGAAAAATACCTGTTCATATAAAGTAGACCCCCCCGTGCTGAAGGACAATGTACAGGAGGGTCATGCAGCATGCTTCTAAACCACAGCAGGCTCAGTTACGTGCATTTATATATATATATGACTGAGCCTGCATGTGCTGTTCCGCCGCAGTATATCTATTTAGGAACCAGTAACACTCATACAGTGATCAGTGCTAAAAATATGCACTGGCACTGTACTGATGACACTGGTTGGGAAGGGGTAAAAAATCAGTGGCGATTAAAGGGTCAATTGTATGCCTAGCCATTTTCTGTGCACTGTGTGGGAAGTGCTTAGTGCTTTTACTAAGTGAAGGCATGGATCCTGTGTTTCTGCAAACGGTCAGAACGGCGATCTGCCTTGTTTACAGCGGCGGCTGGTCAATAAGGCCTCCCCGCCGCTGACAAGAAAAAAAAAAAGTCAGCCTGACCCCCCCCTACAGGAGGCGCCAGTATATTGACCTTTTTATTTTTTTCTCGGCTCCTTGCTGTCTGCTGACAGCAAGTAGCGAGCCGATTGGTCAGTCATTAAAGAGTATGTGTGCGCGCTGAACAGGCGCACACACACATAGTCTGATTGGCTGCCCTGGGCCAGTGACTGACTGGCATTGGATGCTGTGGGTGGGGGCGGGACTGTGGCGGACATGCTGGCTGTGTGAGTACTCGGGTTTCAGTCCTGACTCCCGCGCCGCAGACCATCCACTCCAGCATGCTGTACGCAAGCGAAGCTCTGCTCACTACCAGCCCGCTCTCCGCAAGCCGAGCTCTGCACACTGGCCAGCCTGCCTATTAGATGGGGTAAGTGCGGGACTTGTCTCGACTTTGGGGGGGGTGTCTGTCAGTGCCGCGAGCTCCTATCTGGGGCTCTGTATACCCTATATATATGCCCTATATGGTGACTGTATACTGCGATATGGTGGCTCTGTATACCTTATCTGGTCACTGTATACTGCAATATGGTGGCTCTGTATACCCTATCTGGTGACTGTATTCCCTACCCGGGGCTCTGTATACCCTATCTGGTGACTCTATACTGTGATATGGTGACTCTGTATACCCTATATGGTGACTGTATACCCTGTCTGGTGACTGTATACTGCGATATGGTGGCTCTGTATACCTTATCTGGTGACTGTATACTACAATATGGTGGCTCTGTAAACCCTATCTGGGTACTGTATACCCTATCTACCTCTGTTAGAGAGACCCCCTACAGGATCCATTATACCCCATTGTAGTCTCTGGTGGGGGCTCTAACAGACTCTCTAATGGACACCAAGGGGCCCTCTGGTAGAGAGACCCCCCTCCAGATCCCATTGTAGTTGCCTAATATATCCCACCCCTTGACAGGTGCCATTGTAATGATCAATGTTATTCACTTCACCTGTCAGTGGTTACAGACACTCTGACCTGCAATTGAGAAACGAACTACAACTACGTAGACACGGTTCCCTTAGAACTGGTGACGAATTGCTTCCAACACCGACATTCTTCGAACACTACCCTCTTCATTAAAAAAAGTTTCGAAGAAGGAAAGAAAAGGACGCAACGTCCAAAACTATAGGACTATTGAAACCAAAAAACGATCGGTAGATTCCCCTTTTCGTTTACATGTGATGTGACTAGTCGGTGTTGTAATTTTGGTGACTGTCCACTTCACTTATTGTAACTAGTAATGTTACCGTGGACAGTTCCCCACCCTATATAATCCGTTGATGTTACCCTAGACCTCCCCCCAGAGAGATGGTCTC
>BLSH010025828.1:1504693-1519165 GCA_018402905.1 Glandirana rugosa
TTACGTTTACACAGTGTTACCAAGACTTCATTGTTTTTAGAGAGTAAATTTTTAAGTGAAATTTTATAACACAACCCGAGTAGCAGCAATTAAACCATTGCGTTATTTCCTACCCGAAGTATAGGATGCACTGTATGACATCTCAGATGATGACAACAGGGATATTAACACCAAACATCAGGTTCAATCCTTAGCAAAAAAAATTAAATCATTCAAATTCATCTGTTCCATTGTCATTTGGTACGCATTATTATCAAAGGTGAATGTAATCAGCAACATATTGCAGCAAACAACGTTAAACCTATCTGGCTGTGTAGAGGAGCTGGAAAAGTTGATCAAGCACTTGGTGGAATACAGGTCTGATGTAGGATTTGAGAATGTGCTAGCTGATGCCAAAGAAATAGCTGAAAAGCTTGATTGTGAAGCACAATTTCCTGATGTCGTTACAATTAGACCTCGGCGTAGAAAGAAGACTTTTGAATATGAACATGAAGATGAGTCTCTTGCAGACCCAACACAATATTTTAAAGTGAATTTTTAAATGAGAGATTTTTGTTACTTCAGAACCATTGTGACACATTTGCATTTTTATATCAAATCCCAAAACTTGTAATGGACAGAAATGATATATTGAAGTGTTGCATGGATCTGCAAAACAAGTTAACTGACAGCCAGTTATCCCACTCTGACATTAATGGAACAGATCTTTGTGATGAACTGGTCACCATTAGACCTTTTCTAACTCAGGAGATGACAGTCACCAACATCTAGCAATATCTAGTTGAGAATAACTTGACCAACACATTCCCACACCTTTCCATTTCACTGAGAATATTGATGACACTTCCTGTAAGTGTAGCTGCTGGGGAATGTTCATTTTCAAAACTAAAGTTGATAAAAAATTATCTTCGTTCCACAATGTCCCAGGCAATACTTACCAACTTATCCATAATATCCATTGAAAAATCAATCTGCGAAGATTTGGATATACATGATTTGATTAGAAATTTTGCTGTTGCCAAGGCTCGAAGAGTTAGTTTTTTTTTATTAAAAAATCAAACAATGTGTACACATTGCATCCTTTCCTAGTGTCTCACAACTGGAAGATAATGTGCCACAAAATATGAAAGTGACGCGGAGCACTTATTAAAAACACTTTGTTCAATAAAACAGACATTTTTTATTTTTTTTACCATTTCCATATACAGTGAATATAAAGTCTACACACCTCTGGTAAAATGTCAGGTTTCTGTGATGTTAAAAAATGAGACAAAGATAAATCATTTCAGAACATTTTCCACATTTGTGACGTATGAACTGTACAACTCAGTTGTATCCACCAATCTGTTAGGTGGAGGGAAGAAAATATTAAAAATGAAAATAGTATGGTTACATAAGTGTGCACACCCTCAAACTAAAACTTTGTTGAAGCACCTTTTGATTTTATTACAGTCTTTTTGGGTATGAGTCTATCAGCATGATACATCTTGACTTGGCAATATTTGCCCATCCTTCTTTGCAAAAACACTCCATATGTCAGATTTCGAGGGCATCTCCGGTGTACAGGCCTCCTCAGATCACCACACAGATTTTCAATGGGATTCAGGTCTGGACTCTTGCTGGCCATTTCAAAACTTTAATCTTCTGGTGAAGGAATTCCTTTGTTGATTTGGATGTATGCTTTGGGCTTTTGTCATGCTGAAAGATGATGTTCCTCTTCATTTTCAGTTTTCTAGCAGAAGCCTGAAGGTTTTGTGCCAATATTGACTGGTATTTGGAACTGTTCATAATTCCCTCCACCTTGACTGAGGCCCCTGTTCCATCTGAAGAAAAAACATCCCCAAAGAATAATGATGCCACCACCTTGCTTCACGGTGGGTATGGTGTTCTTTTGCTGATGTGCAGTGTTGTTTTTGCGCCAAACATATTTTTTGGATTTATGGTCAAAAAGTTCAACCTTTATTTCATCAGACCATAACACATTTTCTCATGTATGCTTTTGGGAGACTACAGATGTGTTTTTGCAAAACTTAGCTGGGCTTGGATGTTTTTCTTCGTAAGAAAAGGCTTCCGTTTTGCCACTCTATTCCATAGCCCAGACATATGAAGAATATGGGAGATTATTGTCACCACACAGCCAGTACTTGCCAGATATTCCTGCAGCTCCTTTAATGTTGTTGTAGGCCTCTTGGCAGCCTCCCTGACCAGTTTTCTTCTCGTCTTTTCATCAATTTTGGAGGGGCGTCAAGTTTTTGGTAATGTCACTGTTGTTCCATATTTTCTCCCTTTAAGGCTGGATTCACACCTATGCATTTTTAGTGCTTTTTGCATTTTGCAGATTTGCACTGCACTCCATTTAACATGGTTTCCTATGGAACACATTCTGCAGTGCAAATCTGCAAAATGCAAAAAGCACTAAAAATGCATAGGTGTGAATCCAGCCTAAATGTTTGCAACTTTATTTAATTGATATTTGCACTGTTTTGTGATTGTATGTATTATGCAAATCTGTTATTTGCACTTTAATGATTGTATTTATAGAAAATGTAAAAAGTACAGAATCAATCTATCTTGCATATTTTGCATCTGTTGTTATAGATTTTCTGCTACCTCATTTTCTGTTCAAACGTTTAATATTGTTCAGTTCATATTTATATTTCAAGATTTGTTTTGTGCTACAACTATTACGATTTACTTGCACTTTACTTGGTTGACTAAGTTATTGTCAAAGAATTCAGATTACAAAAAGCGGTTATGTTTATGCTTATACATGGAGAAGTGGGCTTGTTGCCATAGAAACATTTGCAAAGGGGAGGAGTTAGCAAGATGACCACGCCCATGTGGGGGCGCCAGAAGATTTTCTGCACCCAGGCGCCTGGGACCCTAGGATCGGCCCTGCTCCGTCTTATCTGTCAGACATATATCGAGGTCCGCCCTGAGACTTTCCACCCTATCTCGGTGGAGCCGAGTGGGAGTCTGTTTCAGAAGGGTGGTGGCTGCCTCCAATTCCGATTCTAGACGTGCTATGTGAGCCAACCCCTCTCTTCTAAGCCTAGACGTCATTTGTATCAGATGGCCTCTTATGACAGATTTGTAAGCCTCCCACAGAGTGATGGGGGACTCAACCGAGCCCCTGTTGAGAGAAAAATACTCAGTTGATCGGATGCAAAGTTCCTCTACAGCTGTAGAGCGAAAAAGGATGGAGTCATTGAGACACCAGGAGGTTAATGGGGGCCTGAGCAATAGGGACCTACATGTAACCAAATGGGGTCATGGTCCGACCAAGGCACCGTCAAAATCGAAGCAGATGCGGTCTGGGGGAGAAACTGTTTTAGGGTGAACACATGGTCGATACGGGTGTAGCTTGCATACGGGTGAGAGAAGAAGGTATAATCCCTCGTGACTGGGTGGAGATCCCTTCAGATGTCCACAAGGCCCCATTTGTCTACCAAATCACGGTATGCCCGAGAGGCACTAGCTGACTGTGAGGGACATGGAGAGGAACGGTCAAGTTTTGTGTTGAGAACCAGATTAGAATCCCCACACAAAAGCAACGCACCCTTCAGGTGGAATTGTATCACAGCAAAAAGGTGTGTTAGAAAGGGGAGCTGCCTCTCATTGGGTGTGTAGTAAGTACAGATCGTCACCTCTGCATCCATCAAAGTACCAGACAGCAACAGATAGCTGCCCTGTGGGTCTGCAACGGACTTGTGGCACGTGAAGGGAGCTTGTTTATGGAAGGCCACCATGACCCCTTGCCTCTTTTCCGTGGCTGAGGCATGAAAAATTTGGGGGTAGCATGAGTCGAAATATCGCGGAACCAACGAGGATGTGAAATGCGTCTCTTGCAGGCACGCAATATCTATTTTCCAAGAGTGAAGAAATCTAAATACCTTAGTTGAAATCCTCAGTTTTTAAGCATTTTCAGCAACTGATTTAATCACTTACTGTGTATGCAGCTTCTTCATCTTTTAACACTTGCATATCTTTCAGTTTAAGCTGATGCCATGACTGCTGCCCCAGGTTTCCTGTTTCAGGGTGGCTCCTTTCTCTTCTTTCATCCTATGGAGCCATCCTTGCATGCAGATCCTAGAGTTGCGTCTCCCTTCACTGTGTGCATCAATAGTAATGCACAGCCCCCATAGCGTAGGATGGCAAAGCACTCCCCTACTCCTCTCTGCTCTCCTCTCTTCTTCAAGCTAACAGACTGGCTGGAGACTGGTTTCCTGTGAAGACTGTAAGTTCTGGGAAGCAGCACTGATAGAGCAGGAGTCAGCAGCATTTAAAGTTGTAAACTGCAAGGGCTGAGATAAGAATCTTAGTAAACAGTTTATTGGGAAATGTTAATTTTATGGTACTCAATGCGTTAAACTAAAAAATTCTGAGGGCTTAATATTACTTTAGAGGAACGTTCACATTAGAATGCAGTGCTGGAAAGCCGCATTCCCGTGGGGCTTCACACACAGCATTTCAATTGCACTGCCCTTGCTATCTGCTGCGGGGGTCGGTGCAAAGTTAATGCCACCTCAAGCATAGTGCATTTTCCTGCACCAGATCACATGGTAAAAAAGTACCATGCGATGTGGTTGCTGTACATTCCAAAATGTAGTACATGCACTACTTGCGGTGCGGTGCGATTTCAGCCCATTCAAAATGGATAGAGCTGAAATTGCCCTGCACAAAACTGCATGTGAATGTGGTGCGGTTCCTGTGCGATTCGCATGCAGTTCCTAGTGGGAATGGGCCCTAAGGAAACAAAGAAACCTCCACTAGTTAACTGAAAAGTACAGCAAAGGCTTTTAATCACTTCCTGTCCTTATAAACAGCCTAAGGTTGAGGTTATTATACTGGGATCATGACTGCAGCAACAGTCTTGATCCTTTATTGTTTTTTACAGCCAGTGACCCTCTTTCTAGTAAAAGTAATCCAAGTGACTATACAGCTACTGGAATACTTTTATAGGCAGAGGAAGGGAGTTCCCCCCTCCCATCGCCTTTACCAGGCTCTGTCGTCCAATTGAGGAGCCTGGCAAGGATTTGACCAGTGGCATCTGGTTCTGGGCACACATTGAGAGGAACTGATATTGTTCCTCTCATGTGTGATGTCAAAAACCGGAAGAGACGAGGATTTTGTCATTTTCGGTTTCAGCCTCTTGTAAACAAGCTGTTACCGGATTGTGAAAGCATTAGATCAAACTGATCTGGGTTTGATCTGATGCTTTGGGGGCCTGGGGGGTTCCAGACCCCAGATCTCTCCATAAGGAGGACCTGTCATGACCTATGTTAACACAAGGGATGTTGTTCATCCCTTGTATTGTCAATAAAGTTGACAAAAAAAGTGCAGTGTTAAAATACATAATAAAATAAAAACTTTTTTATAAGCGTCGCATCCCCCATGCAAACACATGTGAGGTATCTCCATGAACGTCAGAGCTAGAGCAATAATTCTAGCACCAGACCTCTTGTGTAACTCTAAACTGGTAACCTGTAAAGGGTTTTAAAATGTTGCCTATGGAGATTTTTAAGTTGTTTTTCTATATATATATATATTTTTTTTTTTTTGGATATGTATTATAGCAAAAAGTAAAAAAAAATTTTTTTTTTCCAAATTGTCGCTGTTTGTTTGCTTATAGTGCAAAAAATAAAAACCGCTGATCAAATACCACCAAAAGAAAGCTCTATTTGTGGGGGAAAAAAGTCAATTTTGTTTGGATACAACGTCGCACGACCATGCAATTGTCAGTTAAAGCGACGCAGTGCCGTATCGCAAAACATGGCCTGGTCATTAAGGGGGCAAATCCTTCCAGGGCTGAAATGGTTAAAGTGTATTTTTTCCTAAAAAATTGTGTTCAGAAACCTGCTGCACAAATATCGTGTGCCATAAAAATCTGCAACACCCACCATTTTATTCTCTGGGACCTCTGCTTAAATAAAATTCTTTGGTAAGGGGTTCTAAATAAATACAATTCTGATTCTTACATGTAGTAGAGGAATGTCAGAAATGGCCCAGACAGGAAGTGGTTAAGTAATAAGGTGTATACATATCATCTGAGTACAGAAGCAATAATATCTGGCGTTTGTGAGAAAGCCTGAGTTAAAGACGAAGTTTGGTGCTAGCAAGAGAACCAACATACATATTCGCCGCCATGCTGCAACTGTCCCACGCTGAGCCACTGAGCGATCACATGACTGTCATCCTTGCAGCAGATGACTAGTATAGTGATCTATTGTTGGCTGATTGCAGCCAGGAATAGATCACTATAAGAAGTGTTCTGCTGTTGCACTTGCATGGGGGGGGGTCTATAGCAGTTCTCCATTGATGAGATCCAGATCCCCTTAAAGAAGAAAAAGTGTAGAAAAAGAAGATTTAAAAAATAGCGTGTGTGCTTGTAAACACTGAATTAAAATATTCCCTTCCCCCCCCCCCCCCCAACAAATAATTCAAGTTGCAACAATGTTGTCAAAAAATTTGAATGACATTTACTGTGTTTACTGTGCAAGTGTCAAACACTCACGTAAGTTAATGCAATGCAGTTCATGTTGAGCTTTACTATTCTTCTGTGTTGCATAAAAGTTGCACAAATGTGATATCATTTATTATCAGGCTTTGTTGGTTATATTTCGGAGTAAATATACTAGGATCCAAAAATTACATAAATATCGCGTTGGAAAAAATTACAGGAAAATGCGTTTTTTTTCTAATCTCTTACTATTCATTCCCAATAAAAAAAATAAGGAAATAATAATATTCATACTAATATTTGATACAAAATTAACCCCTTCACGCCTATATGCGGCCCCACTGGACTAGGGTTGCCACATCATCCTTTTAATCCAGGACACATATTAAATACACAGGTTCTGATTACTCTGCCCTTGTAAAGGGGCCTCAGCCCACGTACACATCGGGCCGATTTAGCATGCGATTTGATATGTCAAATCGCATGCCAAATCTGCGACTATTGGCGGCAATGACAGCGTCCGAAGCAGTGTGACGACGACTTTGCGGCGCCGCACGATTCCCAAAAGTAGTTCCTGTACCACTTTTGGCGACATTGGGGGTGATTTGAATAGGCATCTGTGCATGAACCCGCACAGATGTCTGTCAAATCACCCCCCCCCCCAAGTCAGGCTGCATTGCCGGTTTGCAATCGTTCAGCTGAACTTGCACGGTTTCTAGCCTGCAGTCAGTGTGAACCTAGGCTAACTGCATTCTATGCATTAATGTGAAAAACCTCCTGTAGTGCACCCCCCCAGAGCCCCCCGTTTACTTACCTGAGCCGAAGGGTTGCCACATCATCCCTTTAATCCAGGACACATATTAATTACACAGGTTCTGTGGCCGATTATGGTGGTAATTAAACTCACTTGGTGCCTTATCTGCATTAAAGCGGAGTTCCACCCAAAAGTGGAACTTCCGCTTTAAGTCCTCCTCCCCAGCTCCAGATGCTGAAACAGAGCTTTTGGGGAGGAGGGGGGGTGGGGATACCCTATTTTTAGGGGTACTTCCGCCCCGGTCGCCTTAGGCGATCGGAAGTGGAAGGACTCCTTCCCCCTCCCTCCCGAAGTCTTCTGGGACACAGGACAGGTCCTAGAAGACTTCGGGACCAATCACAATGCGCAGCGCCGCTCGCGCATGCGCAGTGTGCGCCCGGCCGTGAAGCCGCGGCCGGGTGCCCACAGTAGCAATGCCGGCGCCGCGGAGGCGAGGGGGAGAGGAGCGAGGCTCCGTGCGGCTCCATCGCTGGACCGGGAGACAGGTAAGTGTCAGTTTATTAAAAGTCAGCAGCTACACTTTTTGTAGCTGCTGACTTTTAATAAACCTAAGGAAAGGTGGAACTCCGCTTTAAATTAGCCTCAGAACTTGTGTAATTCATATGTGTCCCGGATTAAAGGGATGATGTGGCAACCCTACACTGGACTGGGCTTTTTTTCATGGGGCCACATATATGCATATCGGTCTTTGTGCTGGGAGCATGGTTTTTGGCTTGCTTTTATTTTTCTACCCCCCTCTGTTCTGTTGTCCCACCTAGATAACATCTAATGAATTGGCTGAAATTTCTTGTGATCAATAGAAGGAGGGGCAATGCTTTTATGCTATATATTCTGTGTTTTTTTTTGTACAATGCCGTCATGGCTGAAACGCGTTAACATCTGCTGTACCTACCTGTTTTTTTTTTTATGGAGTATCAATAAATTTGAAAACATTGAAGAGCATGTATGGAGTTGTGGATCATCTTTTAGTCTGACGCCTGCCCCTGTGTTTCTCTCTCTATGAATGGAGAGGAAAGATACATTGTAACTCTCTCCACTTGCAGAAATAAAAAAAAATATATAATGATAAAATATAAAATAGCTAGATCAAGGTTTGATCTAGTTCCATGACAGGGTCAGTGTTTGGGTCAAGTAAGGGTCAAAGGTCACAGTCAGTATATTTTGGGCAGGATTTTTTTTTTTTAAAGCATTTCTTTACTATCAGTGTCAGTGTGTTTTAGGTAGGATATATATATATAAAAAAAAAAAAGCAAAATGCCCACTATTGTTTCTGGGCTGTACTACGGGTACATACAACAACTAACATACACATATGTGGTATCATTGCGATTGTCTGGAGTAGGAGAATTTATTTTTGGTTGTTTTTTGGTGGCAGATTATGGTAGGAAAAAGAAATATACAGCTACATTTTTTTTTTATTTTTTTTTACTAACACATGTCAAAAGTATGCTTAGGCGTTAACATTTGTTTTACCCTTAGGTGCAAAGGGGTTAAAGTGGTTGTAACCGCTGGGTGCCTTTTTTTTTTTCTGACCTGCAAGGTAAAACCATAACGTGCTAACATTGCATACTAGCACATTATTTGAAACTTACCTAAAATCAAAGCATTCCAGTGATGCAATGTCATTGCTGGAGGCTGCTTCCATCTTCACCCATCTTCCTTCTGGGTCAGCGGACGTCGTGCAGCCGCTGTTTACAGCACAGGATTCTGAAGGAACGGTCCGGGTGGCCGTTCCTTCAGAGCGCATGTGTCAATGACGTCTTTGGCTGCATATATAGTAAATATCTCAAATTATGCATGTTTAGAAGATATTTACAGTACCTTTAGATAAGCCTTATTATAGGCTTGCCTATAGGTACAAGTAAAAGACTGAAGTTTACAACCCCTTTGACCTCTACAGATCCACGCTATAGCCGAAAGACTGCTACAGCATGGATCTGAATATGGACGTCCTTCCCTTTGCATGCTCCCCGTGCGCACTCACAGCCAGTGGCGGTGCGCTCTCGCTGCTGCCCCATGCTGCGTGGGCGTGCCCACGGGTCGGGCGGACTCGATGTCTGCTGGAGACCCGCGATCACCTAGTAGAGCGGCAGAACGGGGAACCGCCAATGTAAACGCGGCGGTTCTCCGTTCTGTGAGGGGGGACATAACAGATCTACTGATCCCTGTGATCGGGATCAGTGAGATCTGTTATGTCCCTGCCAGCCCAGCCCCCGTACAGTTAGAACACATACAAGGAGCACAGTTAACCCCTTGATCGTCCCCTTAGTGTTAACCCCTTCCCTGCCAGTGACATTTATACAGTAATCATTGGATATTTACATTTCTGAACGTTGTATAAATGTCAGTGGTCCCAAAAAAGTATAAAAAATGTCCGACATGTCCGCTGCAATATCACAGTCCTGATAAAAATCGCAGATCACTGCCATTACTAGTAAAAAAAAAAAAAATAATAATAAAAACGGCATAAATTAATTCTGACGGTTTGTAGACATGATAACGTTTGCGCAAACCAATCAATATACGCAGATTGCATTTTTTTTTAAACAAAAATATGTAGAAGAATATATATCGGCCAAAACTGATGAATAATTTGTTTTTTATATATTTTTTTTGGACATGTATTATAGCAAAAAGTAAAAAAGATTGTTCTTTTTTCAAAATTGCCGCTCTTTGTTTGTTTATAGCACAAAAAATAAAAAATGTAGAGGTGATCAAATACCACCAAAAGAAAGCTCTATTTGTGGGAAAAAAAGGATAAAAATTCAAAATGCGACAGCGCTGAAAGCTGAAAATTGGGCAGGAGGGGGGTTTAAAGCGGAGGTCCGGGCTAAAAAAAAAAATTAAAAGTCAGCAGCTACACATACAGTAGCTGCTGACTTTTAATATTAGGACACTTACCTGTCCTGGACTCCAGCGATGTCGGCACCCGCCGCCGATCTTCGGATCGGGGGACAGGTGCAGCCGCCTCCATCGCGGGTAAGGGAACCCGGACGTGTAAGCAGTACAGCTTCACGCCGGGCACCTTACCGCGCATGCGCGAGCTCTGCCACGCTCTGCTACTGGCCAGGCGGCCAGTAGCAGAGCGAGCAGGGAGGAGGGAGCCGGCTTCTCACGTCAGCGGCCGCGTCCGCCGGCCAGAACTCCCGGAAGTGTGGAAAAGGACACCTGTCTAAAGACAGGTGTCCTCTTCCCCCTCCCCCCCGAAAGGTGCCAAATGTGACACCTGAGGGGGGGAGGAATCCAACCAGCGGAAGTTCCACTTTAGGGTGGAACTCCGCTTTAAGTGCCCAGTAAGCAAGTGATTAAAGACCTATCTGTCTTAAAAAATTATGTGGAATACAATAGGGTAGGCGTCAAATGCTGAAAGGTATGTGCAAAAAAACTCTCTGAGACTCAAGGGGATTTAGGGAGAAAAATGGTCAGGAAATCAAAAGTTAACAAAGTATACAGATTTGAGTCCAATAGAGTTGTAGTTGTGTATTCATCCAGCTCCAGCATCTCTGAAAAGCTCATTTTGATATTGAACTACCAGATCTGGTTACATATTTTCCAGTGACGTAGGTGAGCTGTAACAGAAAGCCAAAACCCCATGTTACATTCCTTCATTTTATAGTTCTCTGGAATACATTATTTTTTTACTGGTTTACTACAAAATGTCACTTTCTGCAAGGTTTCCTGGTAACAAGACGTCAGCCGTGCCCAAATACATTATTTACTGACATAAAATCCCCCACGAATGTTAGATTTCCTTTTACATGGGGTAAAATTATAATGTCTCTGTATGCTGTGCCATAAATCACAACCAACATAAACATACCTGATAGCAGAGTTGAATGAATGTGTGACTAGCTAACTTGGATACAATAAATGTTTATGTTTGGCGTTATGTTGGCTCTGTTCACATATGAGCGATACGAGTTGCGACTCGCAATAGCAGGAAATTGCGGGACTCCCGGCGCTGCCCGTTGATTCAAATAGCACCCCATATGCGGTGCACTTTCCTGCGATCCGTCGGGTGACAATCGCCGTAAAAACGCCCGACCAGAAAGGGGGGGGGGGTCGCCTGTCACCCAAAAGAAGCTCATGTACTAGGTAGCTCTAGCTAATTAGGGTAGCTCTAGCTAATTACACCTTGTGCTCTGTCTCACAGCATAGGCTAGCAAAGTAACATTGCAAATGTTATTTATTAGTTACGTTGTTCCACATTGCTAATATTTAAAGCCCAACTTCAGGAAATTAATAAAAATCCACCTGTGGGCTTTCCTGCCCTGCAAAGGTTAAAGTGGTATTAAACCCAAAAAGAAAAAGTTTGCTATATATATTGCAGTTTACAATTGTAAAATGTGCTGGCTGCATCAGTTTATTTTATTTTTTTAGACTTTTCCTTTATTTTCACCTGGTGATCTGGCCAGTAAGTATGTTATTTTTAACTTACTTAAAATGATTGTAAAGGTTCAGTTTTTTTTTTTAAATAACAAACATGTCATACTTACCCCCTCTGTGCAGTGGTTTTGCAGAGAGTGGCCCCGATCCTCCTCTTCTGGGGTCCCTCAGTGGCGCTCCTGGCTCCTCCCCACATCGAATGACCCGTCAGGGAAGTGCTATCCCTGGGGTCACCCATGTGGGCGCGCTCCCGAGTCCTGCTGCTGCGTTCATTGACACAGACAACAGGACTCAGCCCCGCCCCCCAGCTCCTGCATCATTGGATTTGATTGACAGCAGCGGGAGCCAATGGCTGCGCTGCTATCGATCTATCCAATGAGGACCTGAGACACCGGCTGGAACGGGTGTGCTCGTCCCCGGAGTGGGAACTATCGGCTCTAGGGTTGCCACATCATCCCTTTAATCCAGGATACATATGAATTACACAGGTTCTGAGGCTAATTTAATGCAGATAAGGCACCAAGTGAGTTTAATTACCACCTTAATCGGCCACAGAACCTGAGTAATTAATATGTGTCCTGGATTAAAGGGATGATGTGGCAACCCTACGGCTCAGGTAAGTAAACGGGGGGCTCTGGGGGGGGGAGCTGCACTACAGGAGGTTTTTCACATTAATGCATAGAATGCAGTTAGCCTAGGTTCACACCGACTGCAGGTTAGAAACCGTGCAAGTTCAGCTGAACGATTGCAAACCGGCAATGCAGCCTGACTTGGGGGGGGGGGGGTGATTTGACAGACATCTGTGCGGGTTCATGCACAGATGCCTATTCAAATCACCCCCAATGTCGCCAAAAGTGGTACAGGAACTACTTTTGGGAATCGTGCGGCGCCGCAAAGTCGTCGTCACACTGCTTCGGACGCTGTCATTGCCGCCAATAGTCGCCGATTTGGCATGCGATTTGACATATCAAATCGCATGCTAAATCGGCCCGATGTGTACGTGGGCTGAGGCCCCTTTACAAGGGCAGAGTAATCAGGTCCACCCATCAGTCTTTTAGGTGGACCTGATCGGACCATCCATTGCCCTCTATAGAGCGGCATGTCAATGGACATGCGTCTGTTGACACCTGCCGACATCTGAGCTGATCCAGTCTGCTAAAAACAGAAGGATGGGGATGCATTCCCCATCCGTCCATTGGATTGGATGGCTGTCGGGGGTAAATGGACAAGTGGAAACTGCATACTGAAGATTTTTTACCTTAATGCAGAGAATGTATTAAGGTACAAAACCTTCAGAATTTAGAAGCACTTTAACTCTGTATTGAATGCTAAGGAGGCTGCAGAGAAATGATCACAATGCTTGAGTTACCCTTGTGGAGTGAGAAGTATGCTAAGTATTCTAAGTATAACTCCTTAATCCTCTGCCCCGAGACTAAATGAGCATTTAACCCTTGGAGTGCAGGGGGCCCCAATTCGAGGGTGGATTTACATAGCGTCAAAGGACCCATTCACACCTATGCATCTGTGATTCAGCTTTATTTGCATTTTTCAATTAAATTCAAAAAATGTATTTTCCAACAAAAACATATTTCCATTATGATCATTAAAATAAAGGTTTATCAAATTAAAATTTCCATGAATTCATCTGTATTCATTAATTTACTTCAGTGTCTTGGTGAATTTAAGAGAGTCTGGCCACCTATTTGAATGACATGGAGATGAGTCTCTATGTCGATTTGTCATTTCTCTTTTAGAACTTTAATTTCATATTCAGGGCAATGCGATTGACATAACTTAGCCTTAAAGTGGAACTCCACCCAAAAATAGCAAGATAAAAATTATTATCCCATTAAAAGATAAAATAACAGACCGTATTTGCTGCAATATTCACCTTCAATTCAGAGATTTCCACTGCAGTGCTTTTCTTTCTGCCACTTGATCTCAGTCTCATAGCCTGCATCATTCAACCCACTTACTCTGATCCCAGGTTTTGGACCATTCCCAGCCTATGCCTAGACAGAGAACAGAGAAGCAGCACATTGATGAATTCATCTCTTTATCACTCTGCTCTCTCCATTCATCAGCATGCTTCTTGACAGCCCATGAACTGGTTGGCTTCTTGTACTACGTTTTCCTCTCACACTCTTCTTTACAAAGAATGCAAGAGGCTGATATTAGGTCACAATCGGGAATTTACACTGCTTACATTTAAAAATGCATGTAATGCTGTATTAATGACTACAGAGATACATTAATTGTATCTTTGGTATCTGCCTGAAATTCAGCTTTAACTCTCAGCCTGAGGGATGATCTTGTAACTAGTAAATTTTGAAGAGAAGATTACCAGGTAAATGGGTGGAATTTTAATTGTTACTAAACCCACAACAGTAAAATCAGTCTGTATATGCAGTAAAGCGTGCTTGTTATACTCACTGTGGAACCTAAGGAGTTAATCCTCCACATTATGTAAAAATGCTGTTTTATCCTGACTTCTCAGGTCCTCCCCTTCTTTTATTGTCCCCAATCCATCTGCTGATATAACAGCACTCTGCACATTCTCAGTTTGGTGTTTATTGCTAGAGAGTTTTTTTTTGTTTTGGGAGAGTGCATGTGATCAGCACAGCGCCAATCAGCACTGTCCAGACAGAGGGTCGGGAGTCATGCAGCCTCAGAGGACAGTCAGACAGAATGAAAACATAGTCGTCTACCTAACCCCTGTTATTTTCTTCCCCTCCTGGACTCTTCAGTCCTATTTTGTCGTAAAAATGTATTACACCTCCTAATTGAGGAATCCAAGGTGTCACTCATATTG
>BLSH010025828.1:1528700-1569365 GCA_018402905.1 Glandirana rugosa
CACAGTGACCGACGTATTGACGGGGGTGGACACAGTGACTGACGTTTGACGGGGGTGGACACAGTGACCGACGTATTGACGGGGGTGGACACAGTGACCGATGTATGCAGTCAGTGACACAGGTGGGGGCAGTTATGCAGCCAGTGACACAGGTGGGGGCAGTTTGCAGCCAGTGACACAGTAGGGGCAGTTTGCAGCCAGTGACACAGGAGGGGCAGTTTGCAGGCAGTGACACAGGTGGGGGCAGTTATGCAGCCAGTGACACAGGTGGGGGCAGTTTGCAGCCAGTGACACAGGTGGGGGCAGTTTGCAGCCAGTGACACAGGTGGGGCAGTTTGCAGCCAGTGACACAGGTGGGGGCAGTTTGCAGCCAGTGACACAGGTGGGGGCAGTTTGCACCCAGCGACACAGGTGGGGGCAGTTTGCAGTCAGTGACACAGGTGGGGGCAGTTTGCAGTCAGTGACACAGGTGGGGTACATTGCAGACTCGTCCCCCCCTCCCGCACTTACCCCATCCAGCAGGCAGGATTATTGCAGAGGTTCGGCATGCGAGAGCGCGCTGGAGTCTGCAGAGATTCGGAACACGGAGAGCATGCTGTCCACCCCCCTCCTCGGTTCCCGGGCGCTCATGGTGTCTGTGGGAGCGGAAGTCACCTCCGCTCCCACAGTGACCCGCCCCCGGCTAGGCATCCAATCACCCTGAGCGGAGGCTCAGGGCAGCCAATCAAGCTATGAGTGTGCGCCTGCTCAGCGCACACTCATAGCTTTTAATGGCCGGCCAATAGGCTCACTACTTGGCTGTCATGTGACAGCCAAGGAGCCGAGAAAAAAAAAAAAAAAAAGAAAGTCAATGTACCGGCGCCACCTGCAGGTGGGCGGGGTTGACTTTTTTTTTTTTTTCTTCTTCTTTTGCCGGCTGGGAGGCGGCGCCCCAGCGCCCCTCCCACACCAGCCGCCGCTGCCCTGATCACTGCAGACGGGGAACATCCCAAAAGAGTCACTGTTTTGGAGTTGCTCTGACCCAGTCGTCTAGCCATTACAATTTGGCCCTGAAAGCGGAGTTCTGCCCCCACACGAAAAAATTAGTCGGCAGCTACACATACTGTATCTGCTGTCTTTTAATAATAGGACACTTACCTGTCCTGGAATCCAGCTATCTCGGCTCCCCAGCCAATGTTGCCACCGGCTCTTGGGTGCTCACGCCGCCATAGCCCCCTACTGCGCACTGCGCTCTCTTACTGGCCTGGTGGTGGAGGAGGGAGGAGGAGGAGGGCCAAACTTCTGACGTACCTTGCCAGTCCGATGGTAGTGGGGACCCGCTCCCCCCTGAATGGTGCCAAATGTGGAAGGGGGGAGGAGACAGATAAGCGGAGCTTCCACTTTGGGTGGAACTCCGCTTTAAAGTCACTCACATCCTTACACATGCCCATTTTTCTGCTTTCAACACATCAGCTTCAGGGACAACATGTTTACTTGCTGTCCAATCTATCCCACCTACTTTCAGATGCCATTGTAACGAGATAATCAATGTTATTCACGGTATCTGTCAGTGGTCATAATATTGTGGCTGATCGGTGTAATTACATTACGGTTATCACCTCTGCCAGTGTGTGTTTGTAACCTATAAGTTGCTATAATGCCCGGTACACACAATGATCGAATCGGAAGAGTTTACTTTAGTCACGAAAATTCTCTATGACAGAATAAAGTGGTGTGATGTGTTGTAGTGTATTTGTACTGCATTTTCGTAAAGACAACTGTACCGGTTAAACGAAAATCGTACGATCGGGCATCATTGTGCGAGAAAATTTTCCCTGCATGTCCGATCACGTGTGGACAGCAAATATCTCATGAACTGTCATGATCGGCTCTCGAAAGCTCTGTACTAACGATCCCATTATCGTACGATCGCTTCCAAATCTGTATTTTCCATACGATTTTCTGATCGCGTGTACGGGCTTTACGATCATGACATATTTTTTGTTTTTATTTCTTTTACAAGTGTATTTAGGGCATGTGTTGTTCTAATAGGGAGTATAAATATAATTACTAGCTATGTTATATTTTTTTGTTTTCTATATATATTTAGTTAATGCTCATTTGTTACCTGTATATGTTGACATTTGCATAATCTGTACTTGCAGGCTGTTACCAGCTGAAGACTGAGGTTTTTATACCATATTAATGACATAGTATACTTTTATTATTTACACATTTCCTCTGCTTAACATGATCTAGCACCTATAGTATATTATAAACAACAGACGATGCTTTTAAATGTGTATATATCTGATTATTGGGTACCATTATTCCCTGCTGTAGAAGAAGAGTCATGTGACTTGCAGAGGATAATCTGCACATGCGTACTGGGCTCTCAGCTGCCATCAGAACAGGAATAACAAAGGCTGGAGCAGCTGTGCCCGTGACAGCCAGAGATAACCATCATCTGAGAGACTCATCTGGAGATAGATCTGGGAAGGATGAGTAGCCCTGTATCAGAGACAGTCTTCCCTTAAAGGAGATGGCAGATTACAGCTGACCCAGAAGAGACATCCATCAGCTGAGAGATATTCAGGAAATTCCTTGACAGCTGTCACCTGAGACAGAAATCCCGAGACAGTCATCAGCGACAGCCTGAGACCTCCACATCTATCCGCTGTCCTTTCGCTAAGACGATCGTCTGCTGTTCCTACAGCACCTGCCTGCCCTTCCCAAGATCTGTCCCTCTCTCCTACACACAGTGACAGCAGCAACCGAGGTCCCTCAGTCGTTCCCCCACCCTCGTTCCCCTTTCATTTCTGCTCACTCTCAGTCATCCTCCTCCCATCATTTGTTTGTGATTGGTCCTTCTCCTTTTGTCTGACAGTCCATTCTGTATTCGTCACATCTACATATCAATCTATCTATCTATCTATCTATCTATCTATCTATCTATCTATCTATCTATCTATCTATCTAATCTATCGATCGATCATCACTATATAAAAACTTATATAAGA
Source organism: Glandirana rugosa (assembly GCA_018402905.1). NCBI lineage: Eukaryota > Metazoa > Chordata > Amphibia > Anura > Ranidae > Glandirana > Glandirana rugosa. The sequence continues at coordinate 1,531,700 of BLSH010025828.1, forward strand.
ATCGCATCATCAGCATCACTATATAGACACAAACTCCCAAAGAAAAAATATTTATTTGCATTACAGCATCATACATATATACCGAGGCCATTATTTTCTGCCCCACTGTGACAGCATACACTGAACACACCAGAAGATGTGAGTATACAAACCAAGCGGATGTGTTTGCACGTAATATATAATGTACTGTGCGTTTGTTTATACGTGGTTCTGTTCAGGGTTAATGGTGTTTAGGATGTACAGCAAGAAAAAAAAGGAGAGATGGTGTCTATAGTATGGTAATGAGCGCTCCTCCCTGGCTGGAAGGCCTTGATCACAACAGTTAAAGAGTGGGAAAGCCAGGGATATTCACCTGTTATATAATGCCTCTCCTGTGATAGTGTGGTTGGTAACATCCTCTATAGAGTATTCTTTTTTTTTTTAATTCTTTTGTAAATACCTTATATAACTTTTTTAAAAGTTGAAATAAGGGGTACAGAAAAAAAAGAAAGGGGTGAATTACACATATTGCCAATCACTCTGATCCACACAAAATAATGCTTGTGGAATTGAAAGTATGATTCTGGGATCACATTGAGTGATCATAGAGAAAGAGAAAAAGAATACAGATAGGGGTAGATTTAAGGAAAAAAAAGGAGGGGGGTGTATCACACCAGCCAGATCGGCGGATCGCAGTGAAATATGTTTGCGGGCTGAAAGTAGGTCTACGGACCAGTGGTGGCTGGTGTTTTTTTTTGTTACCGGGGGAGACAGCAAACAACCCCCCCCCCCCCCCAAGTGGCCAGCACTTACCCCATCTAGGTGGTGGGCTGCGGTCAGTGGCTCCGGTGTCCTCAGCGGCTTCCTCCATGCGTCTCCTCTCTAGTCCTCCTAAGCGCTAGGCGTCCAATAGGATCGCCTGACGTATTGGCCAATTGGGAAGCGGGTCTGACAACACGCTTCCTGATTGGCGGGGAGGAGATTTAGTGTGAAAATAGCAAATATTCATTCGCTATCGTCACACAATTGGGTGGGATTGGGGCCCAGTGTTCTGCACCCTGAGCCCACCATTTTGAAGCCTATTAGCCTATTAATCACGTGCTTAAAAAAAACACCCCCCCTCCCCCCTATTGTAATCCATAGTCCACCGCTCTGTATGTAGATTAGGGGGCTGGATGCATGTGATAGGGAGGGCGGCGCTCGTGTGCCCCTAATGGAGGGACCGCCACTGCTAGGGACCCACGTTGTAGGAAAATCAGTGGTACTTGGAAGTTCAAGTGGTTGTAAACCTCAGACATGAAATAAGAACAAAGCATATCCCTCTATAGTGTGTACTTTTTTCAATTAAGATCACTAGGTGTCGTTTCTGTCTGCTGTCTTGTTCCTCTGCTATCCGCTAGAATCAGTTCTGACAAGGTTTCCTGACACCAAGAGAAAAATGGTGACAGGGGAGTGACTTCCAGCTGATTGATAGCCTCAGCTCTGTTGCTGTGAGCCATGTAAATGGGTGTGTCCCTTCTCTCCAATCAGCTCTCAGAGCTCTCCTCACTAAGCTCTGAAGAGTGTACTTTCAGCTCTCTGCCCACTTTTTTTTGGAACTCTCAGACAAACTTATAAATTCAGTACTTTGAATGGATGTAAATAAGAGAAGACTGCAGATAGACGGGTACAACTTATGTAGGAGGATTTGTTTCATCTCTGTGTATCACCAGTCATTTCACTGGGTATATGCGAGGGTTTACAGCCACTTTAGGTGAATTTGTGCCAATAAAACCACATTATCATGAATTGGTCATTCTTGCTTTGAAGTGAAAGAGTTATGATGGCCATTCGCGTATAGATTGTCAGACAAGAATATTCGTTTGAAAATTCTTTTTACATCCGATGAACGGATGAATGGTGTTACAAAATTTCACTTGCTTTTAACATTTGATTTTAAAATGAATGTAATTTCTAAACAAAAAACACATGCACTGTCCGAAAATTCGTTCCATCGAGGAAAGCTTTCCATTCTTCACTTTCAAATTTTCCCGTCCCTGTGGTTGAACATGAATGTGGATTTGACCCCACTAACAATTGTTCTTAAAATGAACATTTTTGAATGAAAATCTGTATGTGTATGGACCAGCATTAGATCTTTTATATCCTATATATAGTATTCTTATAGTACAGCCATGGGTGCTGCCTTCTGACCACTTCTCTCTGTCCACCTTCTCTCACTCCTGTAGTAACTTTGATTTATTAGACTTGTTAACTTTGTCTGAGTATAGATCTATGTTTGTTCCAACCATGTTTGAAGCCATTTAAAGAAAATTAAAAGCCCAATTTTTGAATACCCTACTCAAATAAGGCAAACTGGGGAAGATGTATGGACACACAAAATACTCTCTTTTCTCTATAATAAAACAAATTAAAGTGGAACTAAACACTCCTATCCAGGGCCGGCTCTACCACCAGGCGGAGTAGGCGGCCGCCTAGGACACCTGGCCGCTGCTGATCCGTCACTGGCAGGGCCGATGCTACCACTAGGCAAACTAGGCAGCCGCCTAGGGCCCCTAGCTGATGGTTTCCCTACCCTCTGTCTCCCACTGGTCTCCAGAAGGTCAGTGTAGGGGTCAGGTAGGTCAGTGTAATGGTCAGGTAGATTAGTGTAGGGATCAGGTAGATTAGTGTAGGGGGCAGGTAGGTCAGTGTAGGGGTCAGATAGGTCAAGATAATGGTCAGATAGGTTACATGCGCAGGGCAAAGGGGGTGGAGTCAGGGACGGGGCCAATGGGGTGGCAAAATGAGGTTTCGCTTAGGGTATCAAAAATCCTTGCACCAGCACTGCTCCTATCCCCTACCTACAGGCTATCTTAGCCTCTGTTTGATCTGCAGTTGACATGGTGATGCACATGTGATCAGTTATGGCACTGGCCACATGATGGCTTGACAGTTGGGTTGATAGCACAAGCAGTTGTGACAGTTATCATGCACAGCATGCCTTGAATGTAATGGTTTTGGGACACAGTTAAATTGATGGGTTTAGTTCAACTTTAACTGCATACCTGTTTGATCCCCAGTGCTTCCCCCTCCATTCTGTGCCATGATGGAAACTATTGGGTTGTTTCTTCTTTATATTCACCTCCAATACGCAATTTTGCCTTTTGCTTTATTAGAAATTGTGCATAGTTCTTCTTGTAATTTATTTGCTCTCTTTTTTACAGGGGGCAGTGATCCCCTCAAATTGGTATCCCAGTATGCCGGTATATTTGATAATGATAGGCCTGCTGGTACATGGGGCATTGGCCCTCCAGCCCTGAAACAGAGACAAGGTGATTCTCCACTTCAGCACAAATGGTGAGAGTTCGAAATTTTAGGAATAACCAGTATTTAATTTTCAAGGGATCTTCACTTTTCTTATTATTACCTGCTGCTATATTGTTTCTGGAAGCCAGCTATGTGCCCAGCTATGCTTTTGCATGTATATATAATGATGTAATAACATTTCAAGTGCTATGGACATGTATCCAGTCAAAATGAACCATGTTTTATATGCCTGTAAATTTCATTTTTACAGAGATACACTAGCAGTAACATTTTTTTTTCACCATGTTAGCTATGGGCCCAATTCACACAGATGGTGTCCATTCAGCCTCGGCAGGGGATCCTAGACTGCCCCCCTGCTCAGTCAGACCTGTACAGTATATATTTCACATTTGTGACTTCTGTGTACATTTTACAATGTAAATTTTCTTCCATGAATAAAACAAACCCACATAATCTCTCTAGGTGGGCCGATGTTGGTGGACTTGTATCCACTTATGTTCGCCCACCTCCAGTCTGGTCAGTAAAAGGAGACTCGATTCCTTGAAAGAAAATCTTTTCCATTCAGCCCAACGGATCTGAACAGACCCAGAGATAGGTGGATATAGGCAGATGCAAGTCTGCTTACATACACCCACCTGTAGAGATACACTATATTGTCAAATGTATTGTGACACCTGCCTTTACATGAACATGAACTTTAATGGCATCCCAGTCTTAGTCCGTAGGGTTCAATACCATACCGCCCAACTTTTTGAGATGGGAGCGAGGGACACCTATTAGCAAATGTATGTAGGGATAGGACACGCCTCCTTCCATGCCCCCTTAAAGGAGAATTATACACAAAAATTATTAGTTAAACTCACAAGTGCTTTATTTTTACCACTACTTTTCCTTTACACTGGCTTGTGAAGTTTACAACTGCAGCAATTTAGTAATTGGGTGAAAGATTTAGCAGTGGGAAACACTTTTTGAAAGATAAAAGTGCAGTTTATAAACATCTACACAGATCAGACCAAAATGAGGGACAAATGAGGAGGAATGAGGGACAGAGGGACATTATTCCAAATCAGGGACAGTCCCTCGAAATCAGGGACAGTTGGGAGGTATGCAATACTGAGTTGGCCCACCCTTTGCAGCTATAACAGCTTCAACTCTCCTGGGGAGGCTGCCCACAAGGTTTAGCAGTGTGTCTATGGGAATGTTTGACCATTCTTCCAGAAGAGCATTTGTGAGGTCAGGCACTGATGTTGGCGTGAAGGCCTGGATCGCAGTCTCCGCTCTAATTCATCCCAAAGGTGTTCTATCGGGTTGAAATCAGGACTCTGTGCAGCAGGGGCGTAGCTAGATGGGAAAAAGCCAAGTGGGCTCAGTCCGGAGAAATGTGGCATGCGAGGCGAAAAATGGGCATGGCTTAAACTAAATAATGGGCATGGCTTAAAGGGGCATGGCACAAAGGGGATGTGGTTCGAGTCTGAGATGAATGAGGGATGGAGGGAGAAAGAAAGAAAGAAAGAAAGAAAGAAAGAAAGAAAGAAAGAAAGAAAGAAAGAAAGAAAGAGAAAGAAAGAAATAGGGAGGGAAGGAGAGAGAAGGAATGAAAGAAGGAATGAAAGAAGGAGGGATGGAGGGACAGCAGGCCCAGATCCTACACCACAATAGCAATATATGTATTTCAGAAAGTCTAACAATCAGCAGATAAAGATACTCCAAACACCTGGTGTTAGCGCTTCAATCATCCCAGCACCATGGTTATTACATTGTAATATAAAATGAAATAGTTCAACTCACCATAATGCAGAATCAGTGGGAGCTCCGAGTGTGTCACTTGTCACCAGATGCCACCAGCGTGCCGCCTTACATCAGGATGTCCCCAGCATGCTGCCTTACATCAGGGTTTCCCCGGCCTCCCGCCTTACATCAGGGTGTCCCCAGCTTGCCTCCTTCAGAGTGTCCTCAGCGTGCCTCCTTCAGGGTGTTCCCAGCGTGCTGCCTTACATCAGGGTGTCCCCAGCATGCCGCCTTACATGAGGGTGTCCCCAACGTGCTGCCTTACATCAGGTTGTCCCCAGCATGCTGCCTTACATCAGGGTGTCCCCAGCGTGCCTCCTTCTGGGTGTCCCCAGCATACTGCTTACATCAGGGTTTCCCCAGGGTGCCTCCTTCAGGGTGTCCCCAGCGTGCTGCCTTACATTAAGGTGTCCCCAGCATGCCGCCTTCAGGGTGTCACCAGCATCGACAGTACCTAGGCTAGTAGTGTCCTTTAATGGACATCACACGTCCCGTGCTATCGCAGGATTGGCCAAGTGTGACATCCATCATAGCTGCCCGGTGCCACCCCTCAGTGTCAATAGTCCCGAGTCCAGTCGGTTGCAGCGGCGGTGCCCTGTAATGGACATCGCATGATCCGCACTAGTGGGATTGGACCAGTGTGCTGACGTCCATCATAGGCGCCACCGCCGGCGCATTAGCTTGTGGGGCTCGGGGCTAATAATAGAATTAGACTGCCCTGAGCCCCAGGGCTTTTCGGGGGCACCCTCTGGGCTGTAGCTCCATCAGCCCGGGGCTCCCAACGACCCTGCTGTGCAACGCCAGTCAAGTTCCTCCACCCCAAACTCACTCATCCATTCTTTATGGAACAGGAAAGGGCCATCTCTAAACTGTTCCCATGAAGCTGGGAGCATGAAATTGTCCAAAGCGTCTTGGTATGCTGATGTCTTAAGAGTTCACTTCACTGGAACATAGGGGCCGAGCCCAACCCCTGAAAAAGAACCCCACACCATAATCCCCCCCACCAAATGTTTGGGGGGGGGGGAGTTGCCCAACACTTTAGGCAATATAGTGTAGATGAACAAGTTTGGGGTGGAGGAACATTACTGGCCTGCACAGTCCTGACCTCATTGCGATAGAACACCTTTGGTATGAATTACAGTGGAGACTGCGACCCAGGCCTTTTTGTCCAGCATCAGTGCCTGACCTCACAAATGTGCTTCTGGAAGAATGGTCAAACTTTCCCATAGACACACTAATAAACCTTGTGGACAGCCTTCCCAGAAGAGTTGAAGCTGTTATAGCTGCAAAGGGTGGGCCAACTCAATATTGAACCCTACGAACTAAGACTGGGATGCCATTAAAGTGTATGTGCGTGTAAAGGCAGGTGTCCCAATACTTTTGACAATATAGTGTATGTTGCCTATTTTTGATCCATGTAATCATGTATCAAAAACGGGCAGGTGCACTGCCCGTGTGGAAGGGGCAATAGATAGCAGTAGGAAAGCCAAAATGTATAGGATACCTTTCATTGGCTAACTGAATATATTTTTTTTTTCTTCAGGCATGGTTGTAACCATTTATCAATGTTTATACAATATATTAGTTACTTTAGTGTTTAAAGATGAAGTTTAGGTATGCCATTTTTTACATGCTTGGACCAATGTAAATATGTATGTGCCATGCCTGTGGGGTACCCATGGAAGCTGCAAATCACTGCAGAAGGCACCGCTACTCCAGTGATATCCACTGCTTCCAGGTCCTCTGCCAAGCAACTGCCCTTATGCATTGTCAACGAAGGGAAGGGATGGGCACCCTTTAGGGAACACTTTGCATCTCCTCAATAAATGTTGATTGGATGATTGGATAAGGGGAATAGACAGGGCGGTCATGATCTTCACCTCATCCAATCAGAGACAAACACCTCCCTGTCTCTTCATCACTATTATCTATTACATAGACGGGAGTGGTTCTGTAGCTTAGCTGGGAAAGCTGATAACATTGTTTGAGATTTCAGTTCAGTGCAGAGGAAGTGAAAAGATACTGGATTTCTATCAGGATCAGAAAGTTTTTTTCTGTACTTGCAAAAAGTGTACTTAGCCTGAAAAAAGAAAAACTAATGCAGCCACCACAACCAAGCACTAGTGAGCAGCTATATATTACATTTTTGGTTTTGGGTTTAGATATACTTTAGGCTTGTTTTACCACTCTATGTATGTTTGATATTTTACGGTTTGTTTACAAAGTGCTTGAAATGACCTTTTATGTGAACGTGATGAGATGGGAGAGATATCAAAGGGGAAAAAGCTGCTTGAGGTGAAACTAATTTAAAGTGCACATTCATATTCTATAAAGAACATTATTGTATCTGATAAACGACCGTTTTTGGTCGTTTGGGCGTTTTTTTTAACAGCCCAAAACGCTACTTTATGTTATCCTATGTATCCTATGCACACATGGACGTTAATTGTCGTTTATCAGCAGTGGCGTTTTTGGGCTGTTATCTGAACGCCCTGAATTGGCGTTCAAAAGTGGTTCTTTTGACCACAAAAAACACTAAATGCCACCAAACGCTCATAAACGCCGGTAAACGGCTGTTTATCGGCGTCCGGCGTTTTTTGCAGTCAATGGATGCTAATGAAGAAAGAAAAGAAAAGCCCAAAAACGCTGACGCCGATAAACGCCGGTAAACACTGCTTACAAAAAGCTGCAAAAGAAGGTTTTCTAAGCAGCGTCTCCTGCCCGACGCCGAGAGAGCCCAGATAGCTCCTACTAATGGAGCCTTAGTAGGCATGGTGTCCTGGCTAATCAGAATGGTGGTAACATCAGATTGTAGTTTTCAATGTTTGAAAATTAACGTTTTGGGTCTTTGCAGTTAAAAATAAAAGTTGATTGCCACCTGATCCCTAAAACTGCCAGGATTGGTCAGGGGTTGGCTTGTCTTAGGGTACTACAGTCCTTAACAGGCCTGACTTGGGGGGAACATCTGTCAGTGAGTGTGACGTTTTTGGTGAACAGATTATTGTTTTTCAGAGGAAGATTGAAACGATATTAAAGCCTTTTTTAAAAAAAAATAACAAACATGTTATACTTACCTGCTATGTGCAGTGGTTTTGCACAGAGCAGCCCGGATCCTTCTCTTCTTGGGTCCCACGCCAGCGCTCCAGCTCCTCTCTCCTGCCGGGTGCCCCCACAGCAAGCTGCTTGCTGTGGAGGCACCCAATCAGGCGTGCTCCCGAGCCACAGCTCTGTGTGTCCATACACACACGGAGCCGTTGCACGGCCCTGCCCTCTCCATCTCCTCATTGGCTCACTGGCTTTGATTAACAGCAGCAGGAGCCAATGACTCCCACTGCTGCCAAAAGCCAATCAGGAGTGCAAGTCCCCGGAGAGGCAAGGCTGTTGTGGACATCACTCACATATCTCCGCTGCGGCTCCGGTGCGAATTTGCACAGGTGCCCTTTGCATCTTTTGGTCTGTTTCTGGTCCAAATTTCGGCAAAAATTTGGTCTGAAATCGGACCTCATAACGTGAAGCCGGGGCGCACCGGACCCCTGCTGGGAGCCGCATGCGAAGACAGTGTGAACCCAGCATCAAGGGAACCTGTTGGCAGGGATGAGGTCAGGGACGTAACGATAGGGGTTGCAGGGGTTGCAATTGCAACCGGGCCCCATGGTCCAGGGGGCCCATGTGCCTCCCTTGTACAACTGGATAGGAGGGATGGCGGAGGTGGCATTTAGAGGAACCAATCTCCTCCATTTTCCTCTATCCAGTTTACTTGTCTTCTGCTGTTCCCAGGGTCCCTGTGTGCTTCCCTGGTCCCCCCCACAGAGCTGCTGTCCCCCCCCCCCCCCTCTCCTGCCAGCTGCTGTAGAAGATGTGTCATGATGGAGAGATGGGAATGGGTCGGTAAATTTGTCATTTACCCTGTCCTTTCTTTTCTGAATGGACAGAGCCAGTGATGGGTACCAATTAGTTCATTCATAACTGAAGCATAGTAAACTGTTTTTACATAAATGAATGGGAGGCTCGGTGCACAGCTATTCCTGTCCATTCATTCTGTGCAGCTGAGGCTACACAGATGGAAATTGAGAGCTGAGGTTAGTTTAGACCCCTGATATCTCATCAAAGCCCCCCAACAGAGCTCCTAAAAAAATGTAAACAATTGTAAAAATAAAATTGTAAAAGAAATAAAATGATATGGTAAAAAAATAATAAAATTAAAATAAAAATTAAAAACTACTGACACCAGTGAGGGAACTATCAGGATTGCGAAGGTTGCAATTGTGACCGGCCCTGGCATTTCACCACCATGGGGAGGCCCAAAGATGGCAGAAAGGGGGCCTACTGCAGAACTTGTGAAAGGGCCTGCCGCGGTACCGCAACAAAGGGGCCTGCGATGGGAGTAAAGGGCCCCAGGATCAGTGGGAAGAGGCAAGGGCCCTGGCCAAGGGTCAGGGGGCCCTTCATAATTTCTTTCACAGGGGCCCTGAAGGTTCTATTTATGCTCTGGATGAGGTTGTGGTTTTGTTCTGGTTTGAACCAAGGTAGAATTCGGTCTGAACTTTGCCTGTTCAGTGAACAGATGGTCTAAAAGGGATGTTCCGCCCACAGAGGCTCTGGCTGCAGTGGGAAGTCATGCATTTAGCAATGGTATTACTAATTCTGCTAAACGTGGCAGCTTCCCGCTCAGGGCTTTTGGTTGCTAGGTGGCTTAGAACCAGTAAATTACATTTTCATGACAGTTCTTTTTTAAACGTCATCGGGGCCACCCCAAATGTCCCTCAAAATACACAACACACCCGGACTTATATGTGGTTTGGGGGATCTCCATGCAGTTTTTTTTTTTTTTTTAAAGGGTGGTGTCAGGGCAATGCTATTTACAGGCAATTTAAATGGTCTCCCGTGCTATTTGTTTGAAAATCCCTTGCCTATTAGCCTTGACAGTTTCCAGAATTATTTTAAAGATTCCCATTGGCCTTAATGAGGTTCAAATTAACAGTGAACCTGTGAGTTGTTCTGCCAACCTCCCTACCTGTTGGCATACTCCTGTATAACAACTTAGTCAGTCATTGACATAGAACACAATCCAGTGACTCCTTAGGAGCTGCATATTTATTACAGATTAGGTCAAATCAGGTCAGTAAGCATTAACACAATGATAAGGATAACAGACCTGGAGCTTGTACCTTTAACCACTTAAGGACCGAGCCTCTTTCTGAGATTCGGTGTTTACAAGTTAAAACCAGTTTTTTTTTGCTATAAAATTACATAGAACCCCCAAACATTATATTTTTTTTCTTTAATACTCAGGAGAAAAATATGGCGGTCATTGCAATACTTCACGTCACACCGTATTTGCGCAGCGGTCTTACAATCGCGATTTTTTTTTTTTTTTTAAATCCACTTTTTTGAGTTAAAAATAAGACAACAGTAAAGTTAGCCCATTTTTTTCCATATTGTGAAAGATAATGTTACGCCGAGTAGATTGATACCCAACATGTCATGCTTCAACATTGCTCCCGCTCGTGGAATGGCCATAAACTTTGGCACTTAAAAATCTCCATCGGCGATGGTTAAACATTTCTACAGGCTACCAGTTTTGAGTTACAGAGGAGGACTAGAGCTAGAATAATTGCTCGTGCTCTCAAGATCACGGCAATACCTTACATGTGTGGTTTGAACACCGTTTTCATATGCGGGTGTGACTTACGTATGCTTTCACTTCTGCGCGCAAGCTCGGCGGGACGGGGCGCTTTAAATTTTTTTTTTTCTTATTTATTTTACTTTTTTTATACCGTCCTTCTAAAAAAAAAAAAAAAAAAGGGGGTCACTTTTATTCTTATTACAAGAAACGCAAACATTCCTTGTAATAGAAAAAAAGCATGCCAGGACCTCTTAAATATGAGATCTGGGTCAAAAAGACCTCAAACTTCATATTTACACTTAAATGCAAAAAAAAAAAAAAATACATTTAAGAGTTATGGGCGGAAGTGACGTTTGAAGTCGCTTCCGCTCTTCAATGCTAGGGAGCCGAGTGGGCGGCATCTTCCGCTTACAGGCGGGGGGGGAGCGGACCCGATCATCTCCGCTGTTACCGGCAGGTCCAGTGAGGTGCGGAGACGTCGGGAAAGTGGCGGGAGGGGGGCGATAAAAGTGATCTCGCGGTAAATCCGCTGCAGAGGCCACTTTTTTTCTGAAAGCTGGCCGCCCTCCGTTTTTAAAAATACCGGGGTTATGGTAGCTATCTGCAATGATGGTGGGTGGTCCGGAAGAGGTTAAAAACAAATGCTGAATATACAGTTTAAATGCTTACTGACACCCTACCGTAAGCCCTTTAGAGGTTCTGAATGATCATTAGGCCCCTGTGATTGACTGTCAAAGCTCACATAATCAGGAGCCATTTCCATTGGTTCATGGTCGTTAACAATGGCTGGGAGCTGTCCGTTAGAACAACATATGGAAAGAGGCAGTGGGAGCTTTTAGATTTGAGAGGGAAGTCAGATGAAGGAAAACTTCAAACAAGCTTAATAGCTCTGGCAAACCAGCTCCCACACAGCAAGGCTTCCCTCGGTGGGCACCCAACAGTAGCTGAAATCAGAGAGTCTAAAATACCTGCCTGGAGTTTGCATGTTCTCCCTGTGCCTGCATGGGTTTCCTCCCGGGTACTCCGGTTTCCTCCCACATTCCAAAGACATGCTGGTAGGTTAATTGGATCCTGCCTAAATTGGCCCTAGTATGTGTATATATGAATGTGTGTTAGGGACATTAACGTGTAAGCTCCTTGAGGGCAGGGACTTATGTGAATGTACAATGTATATGTAAAGCACTGCGTAAAACAGACGGCGCTATATAAGAACCTGAAATAAAAAAAAATAAAAAATAAATAATGTTAATTTTGATATTTAAAAAGTCATAATACAGCCAACGCGTTTTGGGGTCAACACCTCTCCACCAGTGTTCAGTGCTGGAAAAAACCTGGCTGGACTCAGAGAAAGCAGCGCCTTCACAAATCTATATTAGAAGCAGTCATAGGAATCCTCACAGGGTGTGCTGGGCAGTGGGGGACCCGGAGGAGAGGCAACTGTGCTGTGGGCTGTTTTTCCCCCCTCCGTGCCGGCACCGCTGCACCCACATTTGTTTTTTCTCATTGCAAGCCGCCAGCAGCAAAAAACTCTGCTAACTGTGCATGCACAATAAGTGTTCATTGAAAGATGTTTCAATACATTTTAAAATGTTTCACAAATCAACCAATAATACTCACAGAAGGAAGTAGCTCTCTTAGTTAGATGTAGTAATTGAAACCGATAAATGGAATACATCAGATGACAGTATGTAAAAAGTCCACATAAAGAGTCCCACACTATAGTGATGTGCAATATTCCATGCAAAGTGGGGAGTAATTAATCATCAGCTGTTGCATACGGATGCCACTGTCTCCTTACAGGATCCACCACCATCCACCACGTGTTGATTAAGTGTGCTCGGACCCCCCAAAAGATAGATTCTTACCAGATGAGCATGCTGGGCACTCTCATGCTCAGCTTGTGCGCTTTTTGTGCTTTCAAAAGCACTGAACCATTCAGATGCTAGTCCCCAGCCACGGATCCTCAAATAGCGTATCAGGCTCCACCAGAGGGATCATATGAAAACAAAAAGTCGCCACATAGTATAATATAGTTTTTACAGCGATTTATTGAAAAAGAGTAAAACAATTTGTGTCCCTGTTGTGGGGACGCTTACCAGATAAAAACTTTAAATTAGCATAGAGAAGTAGTCTTTGCGGACGCCATCCATCCTAGGGCTATTGCAGACCTCCAGAGGCGTGTGACTCACCGCGTCTCCCCCTCTCCGTCCCGCAGTGAGGAGCGAGTACTCGCAGGAGCTCCACAATCAGTGATTGGCTAGGATGGCTGGAGCTAGGAAGTAGGCGGTGGAGCTCCTGCGAGTACTCGCTCCTCACTGCGGGACGGAGAGGGGGAGACGCGGTGAGTCACACGCCTCTGGAGGTCTGCAATAGCCCTAGGATGGATGGCGTCCGCAAAGACTACTTCTCTATGCTAATTTAAAGTTTTTATCTGGTAAGCGTCCCCACAACAGGGACACTAACTGTTTTACTCTTTTTCAATAAATCGCTGTAAAAACGTTATTATACTATGTGGCGACTTTTTGTTTTCATATGATCCCTCTGGTGGAGCCTGATACGCTATTTGAGGATCCGTGGCTGGGGACTAGCATCTGAATGGTTCAGTGCTTTTGAAAGCACAAAAAGCGCACAAGCTGAGCATGAGAAGGCCCAGCATGCTCATCTGGTAAGAATCTATCTTTTGGGGGGTCCAAGCACACTTAATCAACACGTGGTGGATGGTGGTGGATCCTGTAAGGAGATAGTGGCATCCGTATGCAACAGCTGATGATTAATTACTCCCAACTTTGCATGGAATATTGCACATCACTATAGTGTGGGACTCTTTATGTGGACTTTTTACATACTGTCATCTGATGTATTCCATTTATCGGTTTCAATTTCTACATCTAACTAAGAGCGCTACTTCCTTTTGTGAGGATTATTGATTGATTTGTGACTAATTTATTTATCTATGTATCATAATGGCACAGGTTAAGGTTTGTTGTCTATTTAGCAAGGGCGTGCACCTCAGACCTTGGTGAATTCATTTTAAAATGCTTGCTTACATTTACTTACAGGAGTGTGTTTGTGCGTATACAGTGCCTTCAAAAAGTATTCATACACCTTGTGACGTTATGTGAGGCGAGATAATGAACGGGCGATATTTGTCGCCTCGCATGCGTGCACTTGGAGTGGACTTGTGTGAGTCTGACCAGCCACCATGGCAGAGCTAGTTCCGGCCCAGAGTTTCCAGTCCATCCAAACCCCTCTTCAGCTGCATTTTAATGTTCAGGAAGAGATCTCTCAAGAGAGCTCTGGCCTGAAATTCAGAGAGAGGGATCTAAGGGAGCTCTGTGTCTGTTTGGACCTGGAAAGACAAGGTTTACCTTTTTGCTAATGTTTTGTGGGTGTCAGGGGCCAGCCCCACACCGTATAGTGAGAAAACTATATTGGTTAGTTTAGTGCCGGACGGCAAGGACTTATTTTTATGTTTTGCTTTACCTGAAACCATTACTTTATTAATAAACCTGGCAAGCCGCCACATTTTAAGGAAAAATTGCCTGCACGCTGACTCTGATCGCCCACACCCTTAGCATTTTCCACATTTTGTCATGTTACAACTAAAAACGTAAATGTATTTTATTGGGATTTTATGTGATAGACCAACACAATGTGCCACATAATTGTGAAGTGGAAGAAAATAATAAATGCCTTTCAACATTTTTTACAAATAAATATCTGAAAAGTGTGGCGTGCATTTGTATTCAGCCCCCTTTACTCTGATACCCCTAACTAAAATCTAGTGGAACCAATTGCCTTCAGAAGTCACCTAATTAGTAAATAGAGTCTACCTGTGTATAATTTAATCTCAGTATAAATACAGCTGTTCTGGGAAGCCCCTCAGAGGTTTGTTAGAGAACCTTAGAGAACAAACAGCATCATGAATGCCAAGGAACACACCAGACAGGTCAGGGATAAAGTTGTGGAGAAGTTTAAAGCAGGGTTAGGTTATAAAAAAATCTCAAGCTTTGAACATCTCATGGAGCTCTGTTCAATCCATCATCCAAAAATGGAAAGAGTATGGCACAACTGCAAACCTACCAAGACATGTCCGTCCACCTAAACTGACAGGCCAGGCAAGGAGAGCATTAATCAGAGAAGCAGCCAAGAGGCCCATGGTAACTTTGGAGGAGCTACAGAGATCCACAGCTCAGGTGGGAGAGCTATTAGTTGTGCACTCCACTAATCTGGCCTTTATGGAAGAGTGGCAAGAAGAGAGCCATAGTTGAGAAAAAGCCATAAGAAGTCCCGTTTGCAGTTTGTAAGAAGCCATGAGGGAGACACAGCAAACATGTGTAAGAAGGTGCTCTGGTCAGATGAGACCAAAAGTGAACTTTGTGGCCTAAAAGCAAAACGCTATGTGTGGTGGAAAACTAACACTGCACATCACCCTGAACACACCATACCCACCGTGAAACATGGAGGTGGCAGCATCATGTTGTGGGGATGATTTTCTTCAGCAGGGACAGGGAAGTTGGTCAGAGTTGATGGGAAGATGGATGGAGCCAAACGCAGGGCAACCTTACTGAGCCGCCGGTACGTTCACTGTAAAGCACCACTTGTTTTAGCCGTGCTTTACTGCTGTTTAATTGGCACTTTTCACTTGCTAGTGGGGCGCTTTTAACCCCAAAAAGCGGCGCTTTCAATGTGCTTTTAAGGCTCTTTGAAAGCGCTGCCCATTTATTCCAATGGGCAGGGGCGTCTAAAAACGCTGTATACAGCGCTCCTAACCCATCCCAAATATGCTGCTTGCAGCACTTTTCGGAATGTCCCGCAAGCGTACCGCCCAAGTGTGAAAAGACACACTGGAATGAATCAGAGGCAGTTCTCAGGAGCTTGGCAGAGGCTATTTCTAGTGCTAAAGCGCCTGAAAACCACCCCAGTGTGAAAGAGGTCCACCCTGTTTTGGCAACATACTGGAGAGGTGGACTGCCACACACAAAGCAAGGTATGGTTAACTAGCAATCCAACATACCCCCTGCCCAGTGCTCCAGTGAGCAAGGCTCACACTTCCTGAGCAGTAACGGTAATTGAAACACTAAGCAGAGAGCATGCCAAACCACTGAAGACTTGTACCAATGGACTCTCTTTTGAGCAGCGCACTGACTCCCTGGCATGCTGCTAGTGCAGGGTATTTTAACCCATGCTGCATAAAAACGTAAAGAAAAAAGACAAACAATATCTATTTCTGTATTCAGTAGGCAGCCTTCAGCAATAAAAATATAGAAGCTTACATGGGGCTTTCATAAAGAAAGACAATAATTACGGTGGGAAATGGAAAGAGTGGTATCATTTAGGAATTGTCTATTTTTTAGGTGTCTAAAATAAAAACTGTCTATGTTATTCTATGGTTCTATGGTTCAGAATGGATGTGAACAGATGAAGAAAGAAATGGGGAGAATCTGCTGGAAGCTGATTGGTTGTTATGGGTTGTTTGTTAAATCTCTTATGGGAGTTTTAATCCTTTTCTGTCCCCCTCCAAAAAAACAAACATACTGTACATGTATTCAGTGTTCATATTATTTAATGTATAAAACCATTTATTTAAGTTCTGGATCGAGTGTGAACCCCTGTAACGTTTTTATTGCTGTCCGTCTGTCCCCATTGGGGAGAGTCCTGGTTTGTCCTGGTCACCACTGTCACCTAGACTAAAAGTGAGGGCATTGGAACATCCAAAAAATTTGAGTTGTCGCTAGGACAGGAATAGTGGGGAATTCTTCCAATGGGGACACTTGTTCTGATGTCTTTTCATTTTGAGAAGATCTCCTCTCACTTCCTCTTGTGTCTCAAACATGAGAAGGAAAATCTCCCTAGCAGGACACAGACAGCAACAAATAAAGAATAAAAATAGGTGTTTTAACAATTCCCCAACTTCATCTAAAACAAGAAAAAAAAGAAAACGTTTTAACTTTAGACACATTACACACTTAACGAAGCTCAAATTTTCAGAAGAAAACACCTAGGTACAAAATAGGAGCAAAGTAGTGTAGAAAATGTATTGATCTGAGAATAGAAATTACATGGTGGATGGGTGTTACAACTTAGCAAGCATATTAACCAGGTTTTCAGCAATTTTAAAAGACTTAGCAGGGCACTCTATATGAATGAGGCCTGTCAATATGAGGTCGTAAACCATAATGCCATCCATTGCGAGAGCTGTGCCGCAGCCGTGACTCTCGTGCGCATGCGCGAGAGTGATGTCACCGTGGCGCAGCCATTCAAACAGCCGAAGCCCACAAACCTGAAAGCAAGATCTTCATTAGAAAATTAGAAGGCTGACTTTTCTTTACCAAGCTATATGGCTGCGGCAGTGAAAGCTGGGTTATCTGGCAATCTTCAAGCTAATCTATCTTGACTGACAAAAGCACCTGCACAAAATTACAAATCCTTTGGCAAATCAAACAGTAACTACGAGGGTTCTTCGAAAAGTTTCTGCACTTTTTTTAACTCTATTAAATATAAAAAAAAGTGCTGAAACTATTTGAAGACCCTTCATATATAGTAATTTTGTGTTATAGTGTGGCATGCTTTGGATATATTGTGACTTTGGATTTGGGATGGAATTTTGGCAAGAAAAGTAGCTCAATGTAGCATTGTGTGAATTGTATAATAACTCTCAACCTGTGGTCTTCTGCTTTTACATGGACATGGAACTCTTCGTTGACTTCCCTTGAGCTTGTAAACTACCATAGGGCAGCATACTTCTATAAACCCATCAACTAAATTTACTGGAGCTGCACAACCAGCATCCTCAAGCAGGAAAAAGATACACATACTATGACACAGTGGAGTAGAATACCACTTCTTAATCTTTCGTACACTATACAACAATAAACTCTGTAATGTTTTTCTTTCTTTTGATTTGTGCTTACAACCAGGGTTGTATTTAGAAGATAGGACAGCAGAGCAAAAGAGTAAGGCCTAGTACACACGGGCTGAATGTCGGGTTCAATAGAAACCAGCCGACATTTGGCCTGTGTGTACTGACAAAAGAAAAAAGTGAGACTTTAAATATGCCAAATGAGAACATAAAACTGCAAAATATATACATTTACATACAATTTTTATTGTAGTTTACAAAACCATAAAATATGTTGAAAATAAACCCTTAGGAATCATGAATCATCCATGCACATGTAAAATGGTCTATGCGTTACGCGGGATCCCCCGCTTCTTCAGGACCAAGCATGTAGGATACAGTAGGGTAGGATATTGTATTCAGTATCCAAGCAGTGGGCTAACAGAGGGGACACTAGACAAAAAAAATGATGACCCGTCCAACACGAAAGGGGAATAAGATATCTCAGGTTGTATTTGCCCACCGGTCCATGGAAATGAACACCGGATCTTTTTACAAGTTGGGATTTAAGGAAAAGACCCAATTCCCTCTGACTCATCCATATACATATGGTGTTTGTTTTTTTCCTTAAATCCCAACCTGTAAAAAGATTTGGTGTTCATTTCCATGGACCGGTGGGCAAATACAATCTGAGATATCTTATTCCTATTTTGTGTTGAATGGGTCATCGTTTTTTTCGTCTAGTGTCCCCTCTGCTAGCACACTGCTTGGATACTGAGTACAATACCCTACAGAATCCTACATGCTTGGTTCTGAAGAAGTGGGGGATCCCGCGTAACACGTAGACCATTTTACATGTGCAAGGATGATTCATGATTCCTAAGATTTTATTTTTGTACTCATGTCCTTTTAAACTATATGTTTTCAACATATTTTATGGTTTTGTAAACTACAATAAAATTTGTATGTAATTCTATATAGTTTGCAGTATTTGGCATATTTAAAGTCCCACTTTTTACTACCCAATATAATTTTCATGTACTTCAGGGATGATGCCAATGTGAACATTTGATGATTTTATATGGCATGTTACCTATCTTTAGAACTACTGTACTGACAGAAGCTCATGGCTGAGAGGGCTGACCGGAGTGTCCTGGTGGGGGGACCATCCTCCTGTCAGAACACAATAGAACAGCAGGGGAGACTGCTGTACTAACATTGCATTGTTAGTGCAGCGGCTCCAACCTGACCTATCAGGTTTTTTTTTCATTCAGCCCACTAGTAGTGTGTATGAGGCTTAAGGCAGGCCATAGATACAATTTTTGTTTCCCATGCATTTCAATGGGCAGGGCGGGTTGGGAGCTCTTAAACCGCCCCAAAGATGCTGCTTGCAGGACTTTTTCTAACGTCCTGCAAGCGCACCTCCCCAGTGTGAAAGCATTCAGGCTTTCACACTGGGGCCGCAAGGGAGGCAGCTTTCAGGCGCTTTACAGGCGCTTTAACGCCCCGGAAATCTACCCCAGTGTGAAAAGGGTCTAAAGTGTGAGGCAAGGCAAGGAAAACAATAAAAACATTGGAAAAAACCTGTAGGTACTGTAAAAGTTGAGGTAAAAATGTCACTTATAAAAACCTATTGGGCTTAAACTGTTATCACTTCCTGTCCTGCAGACAGTAGTCCCACCAGACAGAAAGTAAGAAAAAATCTGCAACAGGGACACATACAGAAGTAGAAACCTGATAGGGGGTTCTTGATTTCCCTTCTCCATCTAAATAGGATTCTTCACCCCGGTTTTAATTTCCTCTCCTACCTGGTTTCCTGGGTTATGTTTAAAACACATACTTATATGTCCAGCAAATCAAGTGTTGTTCTGTTCTAATCTGCTGCTCACTGCCGCACACCAGGTGCCATGCCGCCATCTTCTTTGCTTATGTCATTGGGAGCTGACGGTCTCTTCCATGGTCTTGCAACCACCACTCTGATGATGCACTGCAGCACATGCACAGTGTGTTCTAGATTGCCCAGAAGTCTACTGGGATGTTTGATGTGAGTATTTCAGGAGGCTTTGCGTAGCTGGGGATGTCATTGTCACCTAGATAAGAAAGACAGAAGTATCAATCTAGAAGTTAGGGCTGTCAGTGTTAGTCCAATGAGGTGCGGGCAGCTGCATATATCCAAAGGAGTGGGGATGCTTGTGACATCAGTGACCTAATCTGGTCCAGTATTGCTAACTTCTGGGTTTGGATGTTGTGTTTGAACCAAAACCAAGCTCATCACTATTGGAGAATTCCCCTTACTTCATGTCTGGTAAAATGTTGTAGCATGACTAGAAGTGAGGACACATCTCACTAGTGGAGCCTCAGGTAGCAGGTAAAAAGTTACAGAGGTCTCTTTTATCCAAAATTAACAAAAAATATTGTCCGGACATACAATTTCACCTGTGATGATAAAGCAATAGCAGAATTCTAAATCTGTCAGTTTCTACCAGAAGAATTTCATGGGATATTGTACAATTTACAAAAACCATGTGAAGATCATGGGTCACAAGGAAGGGAGCTGCTTTTCTCTGTATTGGAAACTAGAACATAGTTATCACATGCATAGCAGGCTTATTTAATAATGAGATAACCGGTCTCGAATCACTTTACAGTAGGTTACTGTTTTTAAAGGTTAACGGTTGTTACACAAGCCATATTGTAATTGAACATTATTAAAAACGACCTTTCCTTTTCAATCTTGGCTCTGTAATTTTCTGTAAAATGCAATGCAGTTTGGCAACCTGAAGGCGTTCTGTACACAGATGATCTGTGGAACGCCCCCCAGAAATGTAATTTCCTGTTTGTGTAATTGGCTCATTGATTTTCCCAGAAGTCTGCACTAAGATACAAGTCAGATTTTGAGTATCCTTTGCATCAAAATTATATTTTCGGTGAATTACTCCCAAAGGGAGTTTTTAAAGGGACACCGCCCTGCAACTTTCCTCATTAGAACCCTGCAACTGCAGCGGCTGATTGATAATTATAAAGTCATTCACTTTGCACACTTTGGACCCAGACAAACAAACAGCTACAGTATTTCTTCAAAATCACAGAAAGTAGAATCTGCAGCAAAGTGTGTTTAAAATTCCTGCAATGCACATTTTTGTTTTTCTCTCAACAAAAGTGGAGTTACCCTTTAAGTATTGAAAACGGATCCGTGTTTACTGTGTGTAAAATGTGATTTCAAAAATTCAAGGCACAGCACAAGGTTTAATTAGAAGAATGATATAATTTGTGTTCACTAATAACTGTATGTGTCTTCCAGGACATCAAGGGACACAACTGGGCAGAGGAAGACTCTGATGGGGAAAATGAATGTGGGGAATTCCTATATGGAGTACAGGTACAATTTTGCTTAACTGTTGTCACAATAACATTGAAACAACTACATGCCGGCCACTTTCATCACATCAAGCTTCATATTATTGTGGAGGCTACAGACAGAAATCAGTGCACTGCCGTACAGCTCGATTACAAGGCCAATAGAAAAAACATACAGCAGGAAGATAAGTTTTGCCATTAAAGGTTTTCTGGTCTGTGCAGCCACTGCCTTCCCATTGACATAAATGGGACTGCCTGCACCTGCATGCAGACAAGACACAGCCCTCACTTTGCTGTATGCTGAAGTATATCTGTGTAAATGAGGCCTAAAGAATACATACTTAAATAAAATTTACTGTCACGTTAACATAATATAAATCTGGGTTTGCGTGGGCAAAAATAATCACATTGGTGACATTTACTCAAGTCAGTGATTGTTAAATTTTTCAAATTAGATTGCACTCATTTACTTTCATGCAGTAAACACAAATGTCATCCAGACCATGCAACATATTTGTTGAAACCTGGGGATTAACAGTGAGATTATAAATGTATTTTAATTAGCATTTTTTTAATTTTATGGGGTTTTTTTTTGCATATATTTATACTTTTTTATATTTTGTTTTTTTTTCTCATGATTAGATCCGACCCCCCCCCCAACAGCTGACTGATTCGGCTCTTGGGCTTGGTGCATGTAAAGCACCATTGCTGCACATTGCGCCTTTTGCACTGAGGTTGGTAGGTCAACCATTCAGTTTTTTACATTGCTACATTATCTGCCTGACTGTGGGCTTTTATAAGTCCTTTTAGGGACCATTCCCAATTGTTTGTTTTCCTTCAGTAAAATGCATTCGTTTTACTGCATGAAATTGCATTTCAGGTAGAAATCACCATTTTCTCTGTATAACACACCAACTAATATTCTGGCCAATGGAATTCATAAACGCTCATACGCTTGAGGCGTCTAACACTTGTGCTATAGGCGCATTTTTTGATCAGGAAAATAGGCATTCAGAGGAGCTGAGCAAACTCTCAGGGTGCATGAGGCCTACGGGTTCACAATTTTTTTTTTCACATCAGTATGTTATCTTTGATGTCAGTACTATATTGTATATATCTCCTTTAACTCACTCTTCTGCTAATAAAGTATAACTTGCATGTGATCGTGATCCATGGCACCAGGCTGATGGCTATGGGCAGTAAAACCAAATATATACAGTACACATGTGAGAACATTAATTAATAAAAGGCAGTGTATCGCAACCAAAATCTACCATATACTAAAAAACTATACTGCAAAAAATGTGAATATTCCAATATACTCAAATTATACAGTGTACGGCAAAAAATTGCAGTCACATTCCACAATTGTGTAAAATCAAACTGTAAAGTCGGATCAATAAATAATGCTATCACCACTGTCCAGTGGCAGCTGGTGCTCTATATTTTTTTGGGGGGGTGGCACCAGGCAGGTCGGTCGTTCAGTCATTAACCCCCACCCCCCCATCGCTCGCTCGTCCCCCCACCAGCCCCGCACTTATCCCATCCTCCTTGGCGGTTTCCCTCCTCCTTCCCTCAGTGGCCAATATGATCACTTCTCTCGGCTAATCAGGTCTTAAGATCTGCTTCCTGATTGGCCGGGAGAAGAATCAGGAAGAAAATAGCGAATATTAATTCGCTATTGTCACACAACTGGGTGTCTGTGCCCCAAGCCCATCCTTTTTGAAGCCAATTAAAGCTTCAGGCTCTAATCATGTGCTTCAAAAAAAAAAAAATAACCCCATTGAAATCATGTGTCGGGCGCCCTGCATGTAGATTAGGGGCTTGGCGCATGGATTGGGGGGGCGGCACTCCTTATAGACGGGCCGCCACTGCCACGGTCCTTATCCCTGAGGGGAACACAGCTTGCTTTGACCTTTCTGATAATGCAGGGGTCAACTTGGAGTTGATGGTGGAGACACAGAGCACTTTTATTTGGGTAATAGTGGCACAATATTGATTGCACTATTTACTTGATTGTACTTTACAGTTTGAAGTTACACAGTTTTGGAATGTGAACGCAATTTTTGTTGTACATTGTATAATTTGAGTATATTGGAATATTTACATTTTTTGTACTATAGTTTTTTTAGCATATGGTAGATTTTGGTTGTGCTACACTGCCTTTTATTAATTTAATGTGGTTGCAATAAATGATTTTGTATCCTACTGAGAACATTGCCTGCAGATAACATCAGTATGACTTTTTTATAATTGGGGCTTAGTAAGAACAAAATTCCTTTGTTTAAAAAAATAGGCTTTTGATTTTTTTGGAGGATATTTGCCTGGGGAAGGTTAAAGCGTACCTAGAGGCACAGCTATTTTTGCATTTTGGATGGCATGGTGAGGGATTAGAATTACTCTCAGGTTTTTATTACTGTCTGTGTCACCACTGAGAATACTCAGCCTGTTTTCTCATGATCAATGACACTAGGACTGATGGGAAAACCAACATTTTGAGCTGCTACCAGAACAGCAAGGTAAATGCACATAGTATACAGATGACATTCTCTACTTTTTCTAAATGAAAAAAAAAAGGTTTTGGCATTAGATATACCGTGTGTATAGAAAAGACCCCCCCCCCCCTTTAAAATAATCACATTCTATTGCTTTGAAGCCTGAAATGAAGACAGACACAGTTTTTGTTTTAGCCAGCTGTATTTGCAACTTATAAAATCCATGTGAAAGATATAACACCAACATGCCAGAAATAAAAATGAAAAAAATCAATAACAGAATCACTGAGTTGGAAAAAGGATCACCCTCCCTTATGTCAGTATTGTGTTAAACCACCTTTTGCTTTAATTACAACCTTTAGTCTGTTGGGATATGTCTCTACTAACCTTGCACATCTAGACTTTGCAATATTTATCCACTCTTCTTTGCAGAACTGCTCAAGTTCAGATACATTTGATAGTGACCGTTTGTGGACTGCAGTCTTCAAGTCATTCCACAGATTTTCAATGGGGTTTAAGTCTGGGCTCTGACTAGGTTATGCAAGGACATTCAACTTTTTCTCCTTCAACCACTGTGTGGTCATTTTTGCTGTGTGCTTTGGGTCATTGTCTTGTTGGAAGGTAAACCTTCTTTCCATTGACAACTTTCTGGCAGAGGGCAGCATATTTTCCTCAAGAATTTGACAGCATTTTGTCCCATCCATTTTTCTTTTATTCTGACAAGTGCTCCAGTCTCCGCTACAAAGAAACACCCCCATAACAGGATATTACCACCATCATGCTTTACTGTAGGAATGATGTTATTTGGATGGTGGCCTGTATTGGTTTTCTACCAGACATATCGTTTAGTGTTGAGGCCAAATAATTCAATTTTGGTCTCATCTGACCATAACACCTTTTTTTAATGTGGCCTCAGAGTGCATTTTGGCAAATTCTAGTCTTGACTGCATGTGGCCATTCTTGAGGAGTGGCTTTTTTACTTGAAACCCATTCAAGCCACATTTGTGGAGAATTTGTGATATTGTTGTCACATGCACACAATGACCGCTCTTTGTCTTAAATTCCTGCAACTGCTTCAGATTGCTGTACTCTTCTTGGTAACCTCTCTGACCAGTTTCCTTCTGGCTCTTTCATCCAGTTTGGAGCAATGCCCTGATCCAGGATGGGCCTGTGTTGTACCAAATACCTTCCACTTTTTAATAATAGACTTCACTGTGCTTCTAGGCATTCATAAAGCTTTTGAAAAAAATTTGTATCCATCTCCTGACTTGTGCCTGTCCACAACTTTATCCTGGAGATCAGGGACGTGTGGTCAGGTCAGTGGCTGGTGAGGCACTGGCTAGTATCAGAGCCAGATACACATATACACAGATTATATATAGCATCTTCAATGGCTCTCATAGTTTACCAATTTAACCAGCATAAGGACTTGATTTAGCATATGTAAACAGCATTCAAACCACACATGTGAGGTATTGCCGCAAACACTAGAGCAAAAGCAATAATTCTAGCACTAGATCTCCTCTGTACCTCTAAACATGTAGCCTGTAAAAATTTTTAAAGCATCGCCTATGGAGATTTTTAGGTACTGAAGTTTGGCGCCATTCTACAAGTGTTCACAATTTTAAAGCGTGACATGTTAGGTATCTATTTACTTGGCATAACATCATCTTACACATTATACAAAAAAAATCGGGCTAACTCTAGTGTTTTTTTTTGTATTTTATTCATTAAAAAAAGTGTTTGAAAAATTGCTACGCAAATACAGCGTGACATAAAAATTTGCAAGGACACCATTTTCCCTAGGGTGTCTGCTAAAAATATATATATAATGTTTGGGGGTTCTGAGTAATTTTCTAGCAAAAAAATTATGATTTTTACATGTAGGAGAGAAGTGTCAGAATTGGCCTGGGTGGCAAGTGGTTAATTACCATAAGTAAGTAATATGGAAAATTGTTATCAAATACTTACCGTAATTTTCCTTTCCTGGCCTATCCTCACGTCAGCACACAGTGGGTTAACGCCTCTGCAGGAGCTCACATGACCACCTGTAACTAGCTGAATAAAAGACAGCCCCTCCCCCACCAAGGTGTTCGATAACCTAGCTTGCGACAGGCCACTAGGGAGGGAGTCCTGTGCTGATGTGAGGATAGGCCAGGAAAGGAAAATTACGGTAAGTATTTGATAACAATTTTCCATACTCCTGGCTATACCTCACGTCAGCACACAATGGAATATAACTAGCTGAATAAATGGGCGGGAGAGAACACAGGAAAATAAACATTGACAATCAAAGAAAGCTGCCAAAGACAAAATAATATTTATAGGTCTCATCCCAAATCTTGCAGAACTTGCTGACTGCATGCCCGTAAAGTCGAGTGAAAGGCTAGCTGTCTCACATATATCTTCCACTGAAATCCTGGCATAACTGCCCCAAAGCTGCCACCCCTCGCGTCGAAGGAGCTTGCACCTGTTCCTGGGCAGAAAGGCCTACTTCCTGAATGCCAATCCAATCATCCTCGTAAACCAACAGAAGATGACTCAAAAACCTGACGGTGAAATGAAAAGATTATCCACTTTCCTTCGTCTTTTGACCTCTGCATGTACACTGGTCACAACTTGTGTAAGGACTTGAAGTCTTCCTGCTGTACTCAGTGACTCCGTGTGACTGCAAGGAGGGACTGTTCCCAGTTTTCCTGAAAACTGCATACCACTTTAGATTTGAGCTTTGGAGATGAACGTAGTATCACTTTTTCTGGTAAAAAGACACAAAAGGGATCTTTGCAGGAAAGTGCTGCAATCCCAAACCTCCTTTTGTCTGAAGCAACGTCAGAGGAACTAGTCTTACCAGGAGGAACCACAATGGAAATGATGCTATTGGAGCATAGGATGCCTGTACAAGTGCTTTCAGAGCCAAGCCTAAGTCCCATGAAAAGGAACAAGGATTTCCTTGGTAGTTGTATATGGATTATGGCCTGAATGAAGCACTTGCTTGATGGCTCTTCCACTAGCCTGAAAAAGAGGATAAAGGAAGAGACCTGTACTATAAATGGAGTTGTATGTCAGACCAACCTCAAGTGCCAATTGTAAAAAATGTCCAGAATATTGGCTAGAGCTAGGGACACCCGAGATAAAGCAAACAGAACAAACTTCCTTCATATCCTCTTATATATAGCGCTCATGGCCTTGTGGTCTTCAACCACCTCGGATAAGACTAGCCACTTGTCTGGCTGATTCAATAGCCGGGCTATTAAGAGTCTCACTGGATTGGGGTGCTGCCATTGACGTTGGTATAAAAGATCTTGTTTGACCAGGAAAGGGATTGGTGGTGCTGATTACAACTGGGGAAGCAATGAAAATCAAGGCCTCCTCAATAGGTGAAAGCACCTGTATGGCATAAATGTGTTCTGTCCAAATCTTCATAATCAAGGACACTGGAAGAAGACAGACACCAATGGAAAAAACCCCGTGGTACTGTAATTCCACCTTTCTATCACTACACCTTTGTAACTTGTTACAAATACCGGAAGCTGTGTATTCAGTGGACTCTCAATGAGAACTACTGATGGAATGCACCATAGAGCCAATACTATTTGAGATACGTATTGCTGTAAAATAATTTCCCTAACTGATCCGTTAGTGGATCCTGCCTTTCCAGTAAGTAAACTGCGGTTAACTGTAAGCGGCTCTCTACCCAGTGAAAAGTTTATGTTACGAAAAGTAACAGGAAAAGACAGACATTTGGTGCCCCCTTGGTGAGCAATGTAAGCTACTGCTGTCTTGGTGTCAAGCATTAACTTCACTCAGGCCTCTTGGAGAAAAGATCCTGAAAGGTTTGCAAGGCTAAAAAAACAAAACAGACTTAATTTAAGTCAGTCACTAGGCTCCAATGCCCTTGCACAGGTCTCCTCAGATTGGAGGCAGACTGGCATCCGATGTCAGAATCATTCCATCTCCTGGGCTGAGAGACACGCCACAAAAGAGGCACACTGGTGTCCAAAACTCCCATTCTTGCCAATTTGTGCAGACACAAAGACCTTCTAATCCATAGGCAGCCCATCCCATTGACTGAGGAAGGCAAATTGAAAAGCCCCCATGTGCCACACGGACCAAGGCAGCACTGGAATGGCCATCGTAAAATGTCCCAATGGGTACAATGCAATCCCTTGCTAACATAAATGCTGTCTCCATGACTCTTCATACGCAGATTGTCATTTTGCAAATTTTGTAGTTTTGGAAAACCACTTGACATATTCAGGTAAGATAAACTACTCCAAGATCCTTCACAGATTAAGAAGGGCTTAACTGTTTTCCTGTTTGTTCACTAGTTGGCTGAACTTGGAAAAAGGATTTCTAGGACAAGATTGTGATGCTTTGCCAGCTCCTGGCTTACACCTGCGACAATCAAAAACAGTGTCCAAGTAGTGGTAGAGCCTTATTCCCAAAGACCAATTACTGCCACTACTGTTGATAAAATGTTCAAAAATTTTCTTGGTGCTGTGCTAATTCTAAACATGGCAAACACCCTTGGAAGTGACAGCCAGTCACTGCAAATCTCAAATGTCTCTGGTGTTACGGACCGATTGGTACAGTGTATTGAAGTATATGGCAGCCAGGTCGATTGACTCTAACCGGTCCTCATGCTGAACTATCGCCATGACTGTTTGCACGGACTCCACCTTGAACCCTTTGTGGTGTATGTACCCATTTGATTTCTTCAAACCCAGACAGTAGGAAAAGCGCCTGATGCCTTGAGTAGTAGAAAGAATGGAGAAAAACCCCCAGATTTGTTCCCTTGGTGGCACCAGCACTATGAACTTGTTGCAGTATAATTCTTATATGAGATCTTGCAGTAATTCTTTCTTCTTGAGATCTGGTGGTCCTGAATGAAAAGATTTGGTGATTGTACTCCCAGCTAACGGTCTTTGATGTTTGTCGCCCAAACCCTCCAAAAAGGAGGCTATCCTGGCTCCCACTGGAAGACACTGGTTGGGCCCACCTTCAAAGACTTTCCACATGTCTAGCAACCTGCTCTGGGTTTTGATTCCATGTAAACCGGAAGTTTGAGCGCCCCTCACTCTCTTCGTCCAATGTTTTGGCAAACATCAACCTCCCATTATGGAGAATGTTACAAAGGGCTTGTGTGGAAGCTTCACACCCTACAGTGGCGCCACCACAAGGCTCCCATTGCCGTGACTTAATGCGCCAGCCCTAGAATTAGGACTATTGAAGCCTCAGCCAAAAGTCAGCAGCCAGGTTCAAGACCTCCAGAACCATGCCCATTCCTGCTGGTTCCCCTTCAATTAAAGGCCATCTTTTGTAATGCTTTCAACATCACAGTTAACACTGTAGCTAGTCAACAGGCAAAAAACCTGCCGCTGTATAGATTTTCTGCAAGTCTGCAAGCCAGTTTTACCACAATTTCTGAGTTAAAACAATCTTTCTGCATGCACTATTTTGAGGTGTTCATGTGCTTTTTCAATGCGTTTGTCATGTTACAGATAGGTTCTATAGAGAAAAAATGCGACATGTTCTCCTTCAGTTGACTGTACTGGAACACACTGCACTGGGGTGACGTAGGCCATTGGAATCCATGGTAAACACTGTTCATGCATTTTTGCCTCCGATAAAAACGCATTGGACTGCATCTGGTGTGAACCAGCCTTAGGTCCATTTTCCACTCCATAGGATTCCTAAAGGTATTGGAAGGCAAAGACACTTGCGCACCAGAAGCTGGCAGGCCCCATCCACTTCTGGAAGTGCGTTGCTTAAACATGCATCAGCCAGCTTAATTGGATAAAGCTTGGAGACCATTACTGTAAATTGGTCTTATCACATCTCTCCCATTCTTCATCAATGAGCTTTTAACTCCACAATTATGGGAAAAGAAGTCCTTCCTTTTTTACATTTGGAAAGATCTGCACACCTTTGCGATGGTTGGGCCTGTATCTTGCCTATGACATGGATATTTGATGCATACGCTTCCTTATCCATTGGCATTTGAGGCAATCCATGCTGATTAATGGCCAATATGCATACAGGGCTTGGCAAGGCATTTACAATTGCGCTGCTTAAACCGCATGTGAGCCATTGCCTCGTGAGTTGCTTGAGGAGCATGAAAGCCACCCTGTGCGGGAATGCAGGTTGTCCTGGTCATGGTGATGACCAGTGGCGGGTCTTATGTGTTTGCTTTTAGGGCTTCTGCTCCTAAAATCATGCAAAAAACGATACTATTTGCATTCTTTGAGCATTCCTCTGAAGACATGTCCCACGCTGCCCCCTCGTACCTTTGCTAATCTTATGTGCCACTGACAGGCGTGGTGGGCTCATGCAAAAAACGTGATTCTGTCACCAAGAAAAAACAGGTACACTGTCCCTTTAAGCCCTATCTGCTTTCATCCACTTACTTCACAAGCAGCAGCAGGTGAGCCCAGGCAGCCTTCCAGAAGCAGACAGGAGACAAAAAACAGTCAGAGTGTCTAACCCCCGGGAACACAGCACAGCATGGAAGCAAACAGCAACAAGTCTTCACTGACAGGACTGCAGAGAGATGGAGGGAAATCAGTTCCTCTGCCGGCTCTCAGACTGTTGCTGCTGCTTGGTGACCTGCAGACGCTATCCCGCGCCGATGTCCCCCTGCCCTCTGTGACATCATCCACCGCCGTTCTCTAACAACAAAGCCAGGAGAGCGGCATGCTTGCCTAAACAAGACAGGAAAAACCCCAATGGTGACATTGCAGAGCTTCCTCACACCACACCTGTCGAAGTGCTGTACAAGCAACACTGCTCGCTCCCGACACAAGGGATACCCAGTTTCAGGAAGGTTTACATCCAACATTCTGGGTCTTCCAACTCAATGAGAGGCTGAACATGGAGGGGCAGGTTCGGTAGGGTGCATATCCAGCAACAAAACTACTTACCAACAGCAATCCACAGGTGGCCTAAAGCAGACCAAAAAAAAAAGAACACCTTAGTGGGGGAGGGGCTCTCTTTTATTCAGCTAGTTACAGGTGGTCATGTGAGCTCCTGCAGAGGCATTAACCTATTGTGTGCTGATGTGAGGTATGGCCAGGAATATACAAATAATTATTATATATTGTTTTTAAAGTAATTTACTATATTTTCATAAACTGTACTCAAGCAGGTGGTTTAACGGACAAATTACTGAAGTTTGAAGTTATAACTTCAAACCAGTAATTTCACAGTAAATAGATAAATAATAAATTATTATGTTATAACATATAGCATAATAATATATTATTTAGCTTGATTAAAAAAGTATCTTTTCAGCAGCAGCAGTTTCTCCCTCTTAACTGAGTGAGAAAAACATGGGATTATGGGTAAATCGTATACCCATAAACCCATGTTTTTTTCCTTGTAGTTAAGAGGGCTGGGCTGGAAGGGAGCATGTGTCTTTTAGACACATACCCCCTTCTATGACACTGCAGTGAGAGGAGAGCCTCCACTGCAGCATTTTTATTGGACAGCTTGGGCCCATAGTGCTTTACCATTGGTCCTAGGCTCCAAGCTGTCCATTGAGCTCAGTGCCTCTGACAAGAAGTCAGAGGCATTGTGAGCTCATCCTCCCATTCCGCTGCAAACAGCATGTGCCAGCTTGTATTTAAACTGGCCGTGCTGTATGTAGCTTCTGATAGGCTGTGTATGAAGCCTCATATCTCCGTAACCATAGGTTAACCATAGGTTAACCATAGGTTAAACCCCAGGTCGCCAAGCTACGACCCTCGAAGCTCTTTTTTTTTTTATGTTCATGGCTCTGCCTCACCTGCCTCCCCTGATTGCACGTCCCTACCAGAGATCATTTGACAGTGCCTTGCCGCACATAGTTGATTGTTTGCTTTGGTTGCACTACCAGGGGTTGAAATGCTCCAGGAAAGATCTTTTCATGCTGAGCTAATCAAAATGACCACAGCTGATCACAGTTGAAAGTCAAATGGTTGTGTGTGCCATTGAGAAGGCGATTAGCTTACACCTGATTGAGTTTACAAGTCATTTTTAGGAGGGTGATCCTTTTTCCAACTCTGTGATTCTGTTTTTTAATGTTCTTACTTTTTTCTGACATGTTGGTGTTATATCTTTCACTTGGATGTTATAAGCTGCACAGAGCAAATACAGCTGGATAAAACAAAAACTGTAGAATACATAGGGTTAATCACATACTAATTAACAGCAGCAATGTCCAAGTCTTGATAAAACACTCCTCAAATTGTGACCAACAGTTCTCTGATACAATAAAAAAAAGATTGTATCAGAGAACTGTTGGTCACGATTTGACAAGTGTTTTATCAAGACTTGGACATTGCATTGTGTGCGCTGCTGTTAATTAGTATGTGATTAACACTATGTATTCTAGATTGGAAATTGTTTAAGCAGCTGCCACAATAAGACTATTTTTCATATCGATAAACCGTTTTTTGAGGCTTTTTCTCCGTGACCAGGAGCGCTTCGGGTGGCGCCTGTTTATATGTATTGTTTTGTGTTTGAAAACAAAAACTGTGTCTGTCTTCATTTCAGACTGCAAATCAACAAAATATGATTATTTTATAGGGTGGTGATTCTTTTCTATACCCACTGTATATAATTTAACACACTCACTGCAGGTTCCTTGCTGTATCTCACATATATGCAGATATATTTATGGTTCTACGGGTTCAACCAAGAATCACTCAACTTTGACCTTCAGTTCATGCACATTTAACACAATATTCAATTCCAAATATGTGTGAGTCTTGAGTGAAAATTCTATGAATCTTAGGTGATAATATTGATAAGCCATCCACAATGAAAGCTGGTTGCTGTATATATAGTGACTTGGTCTGCTGGGGTTCCTGGAAGCTCTGCAGAAAATCCAGAGCATTGGCACCTGAAGATTTCTGCTTTGGGAGCATCACTTTGCAATTTGTTTGTAGACTTGATTGAAGGGATTTGTAAGGACAAGAAAATGGGTAAAATCCTGGCTAAAATCTCCTTCCCTAAATCACTTTACCAAAAAAAGCTTGCTTTCGGGGCTGTAATGATGAGAACTGGATAATGCAAAAACATGGAATATTGTCACATTGCTCATTTCTGACCTTCCCCATAATGAGGACCTTTTATTTTGATCTCTGTATTAAATCTTTTGTAATACTATACTTTTTATGAAATCTGATGAAACCCTTCTTAAACCACAGGGCACGTGCTGTGCTGACCTGTACAGACACCCTCAGCTAGATGCAGACATTGAAGCTGTTAAGGAGATATACGGCGAAAATGCGGTATCTGTAAGGTATGTAAAGCTGACCCCTTTCCTTTTCCCTGTTCCTAACCATTTATCAAATGTGTAATGTTTTATATATTTTTTGTATAATCAGTTATTATAATTTTTCAGAACAATACACAATATGAACCAAGGCCCAACAGAGAAAAAGGACTTACAATATATATGAAAAGTACAAAATAAAAGTTACATAGTGCCCGAATTGCAGTCAGCATATAAAAAGCAATACCAATGACCATAGGCAGTATTAGAAGAGTTGCAAGCTGACAAGCATTCCTGACAATGATTGTAAGCTTACAAAGATAAATGCTGTAATAGGAGGCATGAAATATCCATCATTTAACCAGTACTCAGGAGTTACCTGCAAACATCAGGCAAGAGTAAAGAAAGCCCCCCCGTACATCAGGCCCTACTAGAACAGATTGCAGAAGCGAGTGAAGTTTCCAACTGTGGCGTACATGGAGAGCTATATAGCCAGGGTGGAGGGCCTGATACAAAATCATGGGCCAATAACAGAATGAAAGCAGACCAGAGAACCAAAAACAGAAAAAAAGAAAAGAAAAAAGGAAAAATAAAATAAAATGTAACCAATCTATCAGGTTCACACTAGGGAACCTAGATAGTGCAACTGTCTCTCTCTTTAACGCTTGCTAGACAAATAGGTATCACTGCTGGGGTCCTGGCGGATCCACGGCCTTTAGAACCCGAAACATGGTGAGGGGCGGGATAGTGGGTGAAAACAGCCTAGCCAGCACTGGAAAGTGAATACACAGCCATACCTGCTATATCAAGTAGGGCTAAGTAACTTGTCAATCTCCAGGGAATAATACATCCAACCAGACCAGATGTCAAGAAATTGCTGTTCTTTTTGTTTACTAAGGTAGACCCATCTTTCTGTCTCCATAATCCTTTCTACTTCCATCCACCAGTTTCGGATTGGACTACTCTGCTTCCAATATCTAGGAATGAGACTTTTGGCTGCGTTCAGTAGATGCGGGGTGACGCTATTTTTTTGGGGATTTTAAGGGGGAGAGAAGCATGAAATAGGTAGTGGAGGGGGTGAATTCCAGAGGCCTGAGTGCAGTTTTCTGAATCCAGGGAGATATTTCCTGACAGAAATTTTTAATTTTGGAGCAGTTAAACCAGATCTGTAGATAAGTGCCTTCCTGGATACAGCCTCGTTAACATTTGGAATCCACTCGTGGAAACATTTTAGCTAGGCGGTGGGGCGTACTGTACCATCTGGAGAGAAATTGTAGCAGGGTTCTTGAGTTTTATTACTAATGGAAGAAAGTTTGATAATTTTTGTAATTGAGGTGTAGTGAAACTGAGCCTCAATTCTGCTTAATATTCCTTTCCTTATGCAATATAGGACAGATTGCGAATGTGCCCCCAGCAATAGTTTATACTTTCTAGATAACGAATGAGTGGTATCATTCCGATGAGCACACAACTTTTCAAACTCTGAAGCAGCTGTGTGAAGTTTAGGGCAGAGTTTACAAAAAAGTTCTGCATCTGCCGATGACGCCAAGCGTCCATGGGAAACCCTCCATGTGTTTGTCGTAAACAGTTCAATGATAAGAAGTGTCTCGCCAGAGCAAATTTCAAACATCTGGTATCCCTGTCCGTACCCCACGTGTGAAAAAATAAAATATCTTCACCGACTTAAACCAAAAGAAGCCCCCTAAAGGTGCCAGAGGGGGGGTTGAGGGGGCTAGTTCTCTGTGCCTATTTAACCAGTCCCATGTTTTGAGGGTAGCTAATGTAAATGGGGAGGTCCAGGAGGAAAGACTCCTGGCTGTAGATGGAACCCAAGGTGCCCCCACCAAATTGCGACCTGCCAAAGTCTTTTCAAGGGCGACCCATAGCTTATCAGCAGAATTGTGATGCCAGTTTAAAATGCGAACTAAGACCATGGCTTTATAATAGAAATTGATGTTTGGTAGACCCAATCCACCATCACCTTTACATTTACGCAAAATGGAATGGGCGAGTCAAGGATTAGCGTCCTAACAGGTGAGGGCTAACTTCCGCCATTTCTTAAAGGGTTACTAAACCCAGTAATATGAAAATAGTTAATCTGCCCCCCCCCCCCCCACAGTGCCCATAGTGTATAAATCTTTTTACATTAAAATACTGCCACTATATACCTTTTTGGAGGATCTGTATACCACATTTACACGACAGACTACACAGTTTCTTCATGCTGAGAGTTCAGGTAGGAGGAGATTTCCACTACAGCCTGTATACATGCCCACATGTGTGATGTCAATATCATGTGACCTGGAGAACAAGAACAAGAAAATGTTCTCTCCAGCATAAAAGACACAAGTGAGCATGTGCAGGTGGGCTACCCTGTCTGTGTTAGCTGCTCTTTCGCAGATAGACAGTGCCGGAGGGAAGGATCTATGGCATACAGGATAAAACATAAACGGTGCATGTTTATATTATACAAGATATTTATTGTAGCTATAGGTAAGCCTTATTATAGGCTTACCTATAGGTAAAAATCATACATGGGAGTTACCTCAAGCTTCCCTGCCCAAAATAAAACCGGCCTGGTCAGGGAGGATAATGGATGGTAAATGGTCTTGCAAGTGAATAGCCAAAATTTAGGGAAAATTTTTGTTTTGGAATTAAACAGGAAAATAGGGCGGTAACTTTGACAAGCCATTGGATCCTTCCCTGGTTTAGGTAGTACCACTATGTGGGCCAACAAAGCCTCCTTTGGGAAGGGACTATCTACATTCATGGCATTAAAATATGTGCACAGGGGTTCAAGAAGGACAGAAGACAGTGTCTTATAGTAAGTATTTGAAAACCCGTCTGGGCCCAGGCGCTACCCTTTATGGAGATCCGCAATGACAGGAGCTACTTCCAGAGTGGTGATTGGGCATTCTAATTCTTGAACAACTGTTTTGTATCTTAACCACTTCAGCCCTGGAAGGATTTACCCCTTTCCTGACCAGAGCACTTTTTGCGATTTGGCACTGCGTCGCTTTAACTGGCAATTGCGCAGTTGTGCGACGTTGTGCCCAAACAAAATTGACATCTTTTTTTCCCCACAAATAGAGCTTTCTTTTGGTCGTATTTGATCACCTCTGCGGTTTTTATTTTTTGCACTATGAACAAAAAAAGAGAGACAATTATGAAAAAAAACGAAGATTTTTACTTTTTGCTATAATACATATCCAAAAAAATATATAGCAAAACAAATGTATTCATCAGTTTAGGCCAAAATGTATTCTTCTACATATTTTTGGTAAAAAAAAAAAAAAAAATCGCAATAGACGTATATTGATTGGTTTGCGCAAAAGTTGGAGCGTTTTCAATTTATGGCGTTTTTACTATTTATTTTTTTACTAGTAATGGCAGCGATCTGCGATTTTGACACTTTTTGACACTTTTTTGGGATCATTTACATTTATACAGCGATCAGAGCTAAAAAAAAGCCACTGATTACTGTCACTGGCAGGGAAAAGGGGTTAACTGTGTTCCCTGTGTGTGTTCCAACTGTATGGGGGCTGGGCTGGCAGGGGGATGACAGATCTAATTGATCCCGATCACAGGGATCAGTATATCACTGTCATGCCGCCTGTCAGAACGGGGAACCGCCGTGTTTACATCGGCTGTTCCCTGTTCTTCTTCTGTAGTAGGCGATCGCGGGTCGCCAGCAGACATCGAGTCTGCCCGACCTGTGGCCACACTCACGGAGCGCGCAGCGGGCATGAGAGTGCGCTGCCAGTGGGGCGCGCCCGCCCGCAACAGCGGCTGCGCGGACCGCCGTTTATAGACGGCGATCTGCGCAGTGGAGCCACTTTGCTGCCGTATATCCAAGCGATACGGTCAGCAAGTGGTTAAAATAGACCTATAGGCAAAACTTTTTTTTTTATTTTGGATAAAGCAAGGGAGAGTTATAACCCCTGTTAGATTTTTTTTCGCTATCTATGTCCCATTGCGGAGATTTCCTTTCACTTTCTGTCCCATAGCCAAACTCTGCAAATTAAGGGAATTCCTTGGGAACCCCCAACCAGTGTCCCTATTGGAAGATTTCCTCTGTATTACTTTTCTGGGGACTCAAAATTTGGGATTTTCTTCTACTTCTACTTTCACTTTCAATGATAATGGTAATTAGGAGAAATAGAGAGGGTGAATCTCCTTAATGGGGGCACAGACAGCAATGAAAACTGACAGGTGTTCTAATACCTCTTCACTCTATTCAAAACTAAAAAAAGAGTTTTGCCTTTAGTTATACTTTAACCATGCTCATTAAGGCCCCTTTCACACGCATGGACCGTTCAGGTCTGCCTGTCAGTTTTTCAGGCAGACCTGAACGGACGCTCCATTCTCCTCTATGGAGCGACGGATGTCAGCGGTGCCATGTTCGCTGACATCCGTTCCGATCCGCTAAATCCACATGGATGGAAACCCTACTGGATCGGATCGGATGAAAACTGACAGATGGTCCGTGTTCATCCGATCCCCCATAGAGGAGAGCAGAGCTCTGACAGGTCCATCCCTGCACAGAGTACAGAGACTGACCTATCATCCGCCGGCTCAGCGGGGATCAACGGATGGATCAAAATGGACTCCGCACGTGTGAAAGGAGCCTAAGAATGTGGTTATCTTCTGATACATTAAAAAGTAGAATTGATACATGTTGGTCCATAAAAATACATGGTAAATAAATCTTAAAAGACACCGCTCCTCATTGAATTTAAAGGCTGAGTTCACATTATACATACAGTAAGGGGCGACTCGGCCGCCTACTATCCAGTCAGAGACATGAGACACGTCCCTACCTGGACAGTCTCGAGACGAGAGGAGATACCCCCTAGCCTACTTGTGCCTGGTAGACAGTCAAAAGTAGGCTAGGCTAGGTCATCCCAAAGGTAGGTACACCTAAATCGCCTAGCCTTGCCTACAGTCGCTTGTACCGTGGCGACTGTAGGCAGCGAGGTATCTCCTCTTACCTCGCAGGCAAGTCCAGACGGACT
>BLSH010025828.1:1574677-1596649 GCA_018402905.1 Glandirana rugosa
TTTTATCATCAATTTGCAATTAAATACTACACAATGATCCTTTCATCTGTGTCCTTGGTGGAGTCCTTTTTTCCTCAATAGCGGAACGAGACCCAGAGAGAGAAGAGAGAAAATCCACCTCCCTTTATAGGAACAGTGGTTCCAGAGGCGTATTTTGACCTTCCCGTAAAAAGGGGGTCAAACCATCTGGTGAGTGGCCATCTAATTTCAAAATTTTCCTATAGAAGAATTTGGAATCTATGTTGATGCACATTGGTTATTGGATTTCTCCAAATGGACGATTGTTGAAGGACTTATTGGACTGTATTTGTGAATTATTGCATTTTTCTTTTTTCTAATATTGGGTCAGCGCTTGACTTCCATTGTTTGCTCATCTGATCACCTAAGGTTTTTGAAGGGGCAGCGACCCTATTGTTCACAATTGTCACACTATTTGCACTTTATTCGTTTTGTTAGGCTAGGGCGCCATTACCCTCATTGTTATATACATGGATTACAAGCATGTTTCCGGAACAAATTATGCTCGCAATTCAAGGTCTTACTGTATATAAAAGATCTTAACAGTTATTTAATAATTTGTCATTTCTAATGCTGCAGTGTAAAACCACCTGCCCTTTTTTTGGGGAGTCTACACACCTACTGTGGCAATTATATAATTGCTTACCAGGTTCCACCGATATCTAAAATATTGAATCTTAACCACTTCAGCCCCGGTAGGATTTCCTACTTTAGGACCAGAGCACTTTTTGCGATTTGGCGCTGCGTTGCTTTAACTGACAATTGCGTGGTTGTGCGATGTTGTACCCAAACGAAATTTGCGTTCTTTTTTTTACCACAAATAGAGCTTTCTTTTGGTGGTATTTGATCCCCTCTGTGTCACTTCTGATCGCCGCTATAAACAAAAGAAGAGCGACAATTTTGCAAAAAAACCCAAATTTCTTACTTTTTGTTAAATACAAATCCAAAAAAAAATATAAAAAAACATTTTTTTTCACCGGTTTTGGCCGATTTATATTCTTCCTCATATTTGTGATAAAAAAAAACGCAATCTGCGTTTATTGATTGGTTTGCGCAAAAGTGGCTGCGTTTATGGATGATTAGAATTAATTTCTGGGGTTTTTTTTTTTTTTTTTATATATTACTAGTAATGGCGGCGATCTGCGATTTTTAGCGGTACTGCGATATTGCGGTGGACATGCCGGACCATTTTGACACTTTTTTGGGACCATTGGCATTTATACAGTGATCAGTGCTATAAACCCTATTGAGCATCTGTGGGGCATCCTCAAATGGAAGGTGGAGGAGCGCAAGGTCTCTAACATCCACCATGATGTTATCATGGAGGAGTGGAAGAGGACTCTAGTGGCAACCTGTGAAGCTCTGGTGAACTACATGCCCAAGAGGGATAAGGCAGTGCTAGAAAATAATGGTGGCCACACAAAATATTGACATTTTGGGCCCAATTTGTACATTTTCACTTAGAGGTGTACTCACTTTTATTGCCAATGGTTTAGACATTAATGGCTGTGTGTTGAGTTATTTTGCGGGGACAGCAAATTTACACTGTTATACAAGCTGTACACTCATTACTTTAAATTATAGCAAAGTGTCATTTCTTCAGTGTTGTCACATGAAAAGATATATTAATATATTTACAAAAATGCGAGGGGTGTATTCACTTTTGTGAGGTGCACGTTGAACTTCCAGTGACCAGTATGAGAGAGTGAGCGCGATAACACCATATTTAACACACCTGCTCCCCATTCACACCTGAGACCTTGTAGCACTAACGAGTCACATAACACTGGGGAGAGAAAATGACTAATTGGGCCCAATTTGGACATTTTCACTTAGGGGTGTACTCACTTTTGTTGCCAGCGGTTTAGACATTAATGGCTGTGTGATGAGTTATTTTGAGGGGACAGCAAATTTACACTGTTATACAAGCTGTACACTCGCTACTTTACATTGTAGCAAAGTATCATTTCTTCAGTGTTGTCACATGAAAAGCTGGAATAAAATATTTACAAAAATGTGAGGCGTGTATTCACCTTTGTGAGATACTGTACTATGGCCAAGTTAAACAGGAGGAGCCAATTACCAGTTAGTATGTCTTTTGAATGTGGGCAGAAATTGGAGTACCTGGAGGAAATCTACATGGAGAACATGCAAATGCCATATAGGTAGTGTTGGTTTGGATTCAGACCAATGATCCTAGTACTGCAAAGCAGAAGTGTTAAAGCGGTTGTCTACCCGGAAAAAAAATAAATAAATAAATAAAAACCTGCAAGACAATAGCATAATGAGCTAGTTCATTATGAAATACTCACCTTGAAACGAAGATCCGACCGCGCTGCTCGGTCCCCTCTGTGGGAGTGGACATCTTCCCTCGGATCTTGCTTCCTGGTACGCGGCTCCGGCGCTGTGACTGGCCGGAGCCACGAGACGTCACTCCCGTGCATGCGCACGGGAACCGTCTTTCCGGCAAGGTCCGGAACTATTGCCGGGACACACACGGCTCATGCGCCGAGACATACACGGCGCATGCGGATTAGAGAGGGAATATCTTCTAAACCGTACAGGTTTAGAAGATATTCATTTTACCTACAGGTAAGCCTTATTATAGGCTTACCTGTAGGTAAAAGTAAACAAAATGGGTAGACAGTCGCTTTAAC
The DNA here is from genome assembly GCA_018402905.1 of Glandirana rugosa. Classification (NCBI taxonomy): domain Eukaryota; kingdom Metazoa; phylum Chordata; class Amphibia; order Anura; family Ranidae; genus Glandirana; species Glandirana rugosa. Next base: position 1,577,353 of record BLSH010025828.1, read on the forward strand.
CAGTAAGCCACATCTCCACTGTTATCCTTTTTTATGCAACCATATATTTGTAATTCTGTCCAGCCACTCTTGTGGGTCTTATCCTGCTACAATGCACAGCCAGAGGTATGACACAAGAATTCAGGCAGTTTTCTTCTGAATAAATCACAAGACCAATAGTTTTAAATATTTGCCTTAAAGTGGAGTTTCACCCAGAAGTGGAAGTTCCGCTTTAAGGCCTCTCCCCCGGCTCCTGTTTGTGAAATGGGGGGAGGGGGGAGCGGGTATCCGATTTTGACAAGTACCCACACCCACTTACGTGATCGGAAGCAGAAGTTCTCCTTCCCCCTCCCTCCTGAGGTCTTCTGGGACACATGACAGGTCCTAGAAGACTTTGGGACCAGTCGCAAAGTGCAGCGCTGCTCACGTATGTGCAGTGGGCACCCAACTGTGAAGCTGCAAGCAATCACAGCCGGGTACCCATAGTAAAGATGCCGGCGCCGCCGAGGGAGGACAGAGGGAGAAAACGGCTGGAGTGAATGCACCGCTGGATTATGGGACAGGTGAGTGTGTGTTTATTAAAAGTCAATAGCTACAGTGTTTGTAGCTCCTGACTTTTAATAAACACAAAATGACTGGAAGTCGATTTTAAGTGACATTTTTTCCAAGAGAAAATATATATTTCAGTTGTCAGATGTTTTTTTAAGTACTTCAGGCTTTATGTTTATGCATTTGTACTTTGAAGAAGGACCTAATCTAATCAATTGAACAACAAAGACCAGGGTATTCTCTTTTTATACAAAAGCCCTGAAACAAGATTGTGTTTCAAGGGAATAAAGAGATGGATCTAATGATGGGAGCTAACCAGCCATACGTACATGCCTATAGTAAAGCCTGGTACATACTATCAGTTTTTTTATTTTGTTCAACCCAGTGGGCTGAAAGAAAAAAAAACAGAAGAGCTCGGGAGGTGATCCTGTACTACCAATCCAATGTTAATACAGTGATCTCCCTGCTGAGCTATTGTGGGGGTACAGCCCCTCCACCAGAATACACCAGCCAGCGCTCTCAGCCATTGGCTGAGAGTGCTAATCGGATGATGATCAGTAGACCTTTTTTCGGTCATGCCCCTTCGACAGAAGCCCGATATTTGGCGGGTTCTGACAAACGTTTGGCCAGCTTCTGTCGGACCAGCTGCTGTACACATGGGCCGAAAGTCGGGCAATTTCTATTGAACTGGCTCATACCGTCCGATATTCGACCCATGTGTATGGGGCTTAAGGGAAAGATGCACACATGAGGAAACCTTTATATTACATTTTATATGAATTATGTGGATAATAGAGTCTGTTAAGTATTTTTTCTGATCAGTAACTATATAGTTGCTTATTTTTCTTTACTTCTCATTACATTCCTTTCTTTTCCCTTGCCTGTAGGAAGAGGTAGCCACTGCGTGGAAAGTAATTCGCACAGAGCCTATAGTCCTTCGCTTGCGTTTTTCACTTTCTCAGTATCTGGATGGTCCTGGTGAGTGCTGTCTGTCACACACAGATCTCTACATTGTATCATTTCTTTTGCTCTATCTCTACATTTTATTACAGTGTTAGAAAGTATTAGCATATGCATACAGCATATGTGTACCATTTAAAACTTAAAGTGGTTGCAAACCACATTCATGAAATCTGACCTGGGTACATATATCTCTAGTGTTTACGTATCTCTCTCCAAAGATCTGAGTGCCATGTCTTTCTTCTGCTCCGTGCCTCTGTCAATAGCCTGATAACTTCTGACAAGTTCTCCGATACAGAGTTCTTCCTCTGCCTATGTGGAGGGGTGGTATGTGCCTTTCCTCCAATCAGCTCTCACGCAGTGTATGCCCAGAATCCATTCCCACTGCTGAAACAGGAAGAAACATTTCTAACACGATGTGCACTTTCTAAAGAATGTAGAAAGGGAAAGACAACAGATATACATGTAAAACTAATGTAAGGAGATTTGTTTCATCTCTGTGTATCATCTGAGGCTATTCACTTCACTGGATATAGGAGAGGGTTTACATCCACTTTAAGACGTACAGTGTTATATAAAATGAAGAACCAATAAAGCATATAACATGCATTATTGAGTACCCTTGCATGAGATAGTTTTTGCCTTCTCTACATGGACCCAAGTATATAAATGCAGAGAAGACAATGTAACCAGGATTTTGAAATATGTATTTTCTAATGGTGAAAACATGTTTCTTGATTGGTGTCATGACTACTGGAATAGGTCATTCAGCCTAAAAAATATGATATTCAAATGCTCAATATCTTGTATTCTCTTTTGCTGTAGAGCCTACCATTGATGTCTTTCAGCCATCAAACAGAGATGACTTTGGATTGGGAATACAGCTAAAGAAGTAAGTTTGAAGAAGAATATTTATAGGAGATTCCATATAGATGAAATCAGAATTGATCTTTAGTTTTCTGATGTTGGACTACATGTTTAAATGCTGGAGGCAAGTGGTGGCGGTGCTGCCTTCAGCTCCAGTTAGATGCTTGCTTTTATTTTTAGCCTTCCCTAGAATGTATATTCAGGGCTTTGAATGGTTACATTATTAATACACTATAACGATAATGTACTATAAACAAATTATGATCATTTCCTTTCATGTTATATATTTTGTCCATGTTCTATTTTCTTTCATGTTGCTGCATGCTCTGGTTTTTCCATTTTCCAAATTAACCACTTCTACGGCTTTTACCTACCTTGGTGCCCTTTCTTTAATCATTTTTGGACCTTTTCTTCTACCTGGATCCAACCTTTACTGAGTCAATATGTTCTTTTAGTCCTATTTAACATTATTACGCTGTCTCCTTTTATTTTTCTAACAGTACACTCTCTGTCCTCCTCCCTCTTCTTTATTTTCTTCTCTATCCCCTTTTTCTGTTTCCTCAGGATCTTGTCCCTCTTCTCGTCTCACCAGTGGCGGTATCTCAGTAATGAGGTCTTACGCTCACAGCAGGAGAGAAGGCTACGTTGGCTTAGAGTCAGTGGTAGTATTAAAAGGTTTCGAGCTGGGTTGAGCATCTTCTCTCCAGTCCCTAAGTGAGCATCTTCAGAGTTGTTCATATCTTTTCACACCCATTTTCTTAGTTAATGCTGTCTCTCAGTTACTTGCCCTTGAATTTAAAACTGTACTTCAGGGCCCTAGGGGATAAAACATACTCTGTATTTTCTAGTACGTATTGCAGATGTGCTTGTGCCTGCAACTTAAGCCATTCACCACTTGTGTGTAAGAGGCTTCATAACAGCTGTCATTACTTTTTCCTGGGCCAATGTAGTTTAATCTGTGGATGTCTTACATAAACTGAGTAAGAAAAGTACAGTGAATGTTGATTGAGCTCAATTCCTTGATGTGAGCCCTGGACATGATACAAACTCTACCTAGTGCATTATCATTAACGTGTATCCAGAAATAAATATTTTTCTGTAGTTATGACTCAAGTAGAGAACTGTTAAAAAAAATAGCTTTGTGTCTCATTTTGAAGATTTCCAAAAGGGGACACAAAAGAAAATTTCTCGAAGTGAGGAAAAATTTCCTCTTAAACAGTTGTATCTGGAATTTGTGCCCACAGTGGGAGATATCCGCTTACGTACTGTTTTGGTGGCAAATGGACCTCACATCACTTTCTGTTCCAGTAACCACGGTCACTCGAACACATAGAGAGAATAAATCTTTCAGATGGGTAGATTAAAAATAAACACCTGACAGTGGTTCAAACTGTTCCCTACTCTATCCAAAAGTTAAATAAAATTGTCTAGTAATAAACTTTAAGGAAAGTAACTCAACAGAATTGATCCATGTAGGTACTTCATAGATATCAGATGTTTTAAGATGCTCTGGATAGTTCAGTATTGATATCAGCTTTATTTTATAAATGTAGATATCACCCCTCATTCACTGTATTACAGGTCTCCCAGTTTCCCCGGAGTTCAGGACTCTGCTGTGCGGAGTAGCCTCACAGGATCCGATCTCAGAAGTGGTCTTGCAGGCACAGACCTCCGTGGTCCCCGTCTCATGAACAGATCAGTGTCCTGCACTCTAAGAAACCCAAAGTCTGAGCTATATGGCAGTCATACCACAACACAGGTGAGGCACAGTTTTTCATCCATCTACATGCAGTCAGGAAATACAAAACAATAAGTAGCTTGATTAGATGCTATATTACTTTCAATTTTTGTGTACATGTATGTAAATATAATCTGGATGCAAACTTGTTGAATTGTTAAATAACTTGTCTCTATGTGTGAAAAAAGCTATACTTGCTCATTACACATGCAAGTCGTGCTTGCTGCTTAGCATTGCTGCACAGTGACTGCTTCCTTATTCCTTTTTCAGGACAGGTCTGTTGCCTTGCTTAGACTAGCAAAATACAAAATGCTCTGTTGGTAACTTATTCTAATTGAACTACTTAGGCATACAAGTAAAGGCTAGTAAAGTGCAAATCTATATAACTGTATATGAAATACCATCATGAAAATATATAACAACCACGTAAAAAGTGTAAACTTCACGCCAGGATTTAATTCAGACTTTACAATAACTACTATACAGGATCACAGGGATTCGTCCTGGACTGGAGATCACACTATTTGGGTTATTGTCCTTTTAGGAGAGAGTTCAAGGGGCATGTTTTAGTACTTTTAGAGGGTTCTGACCCATGTAGGGTCAGGGGTTCCAGTGTGGTCCAGTTGGAGAGGAGAGGACCGATATCAGGACTCTCTGGATTGGTAAATCCTCATTTGAGAACTGGAACTGGGAGGCTTGAAGAGGTGGGAAAGAGCCTCCAAACCCTGATTACAGGGACTTTGGTCCTGAAAGGGTTTACCCACCTGCAAGGGAAGCTTGAAAAATAACAGGAAGGAGTCAGCATGTGTTTATAAGGTACTGTGGACTATCTGGAGACTAAGATTCTGTTTTGTTGAGCTTCTGCGGCTTTTTCTGTACCCTAAAGTAGACAGGAACCCTAACAGTGAACAGATATACCTGTGCTCAGACCCCAATAGCTTGTACATGTAATTGAACTACCAGGTGCTATAGGGGTGTGACCACATGTTAACACTACAAATACCAAATGGACCCTCTGCACACGTCTACACCATTCCCAGCAAACTATGCAATATAAAACAGGGATATTTAGTTCACATATATTGCAATACATGTTTAAGCTGACCAACTCCGTCAAAGTAATCCCTCTGGCCAGTCCTACACTGCCTTGCCACTGCAAATGCTACGGTGGACACCATGCCAAGCTGGGGCATAAAGATACAAGATGGGGGAAAGCGACTAGGTTCAGATCTGGTCACTGACCTGTCTATAACAGAGAAAAGATATACCTGTTGTCAGATGCCAATAGCTTGTACATGTAATTGAACTACCAGGTGCTAAAGGGCTGTGACCACATGTTAACACTACAAATACCAAATGGACCCTCTGCACGCTGTTACAGCCTTCCCAGTAAACTATGCAATGTAAAACAGAGATATTTAGTTCACAAATATTGCAATACAGGTTTAAGCTGACCAACTCCGTCAAAGTAATCCCTCTTCTGGCCAGTCCTACACTGCCTTGCCACTGCAAATGCTACGGTGGACACCATGCCAACCTGGGGCATAAAGACACAAGATGGGGGAGAGCGGCTAGGTTCAGATCTGGTCACTGACCTGTCTATAACAGAGAAAAGATATACCTGTGCTCAGATCCCAATAGCTTGTACATGTAATTGAACTACCAGGTGCTAAAGGGGTGTGACCACACGTTAACACTACAAATACCAAATGGACCCTCTGCACACTGCTACACCCTTCCCAGCAAACTATACAGTGTAAAACAGGGATATTTAGTTCACATATATTGCAATACATGTTTAAGCACAGGTATATATTTTCTCTGTTATAGACAAGTCAGTGACCAGATCTGAATCTAGTTGCTCTCCCCCATCTTGTGTCTTTATGCCCCAGGTTGGCATGGTGTTCACCGTAGCATTTGCAGTGGCAAGGCAGTGTAGGACTGGCCAGAAGAGGGATTACTTTGATGGAGTTGGTCAGCTTAAACATGTATTGCAATATATGTGAACTAAATATCCCTCTTTTACATTGCATAGTTTGCTGAGAAAGGTGTAGCAGTGTGCAGAGAGTCCTTTAGGAACAGTGGCGCTTGGTGAAATTTTAGGATGGGACCCTCCAGCAGCCAGCAACAATAGACCCTCCCATCAACAATTGACCCCCTAGCAACAATAGACCGCTCCCTCAACAATGGATCCCCCAAGTAACAATAGATCCTCCAGCAGCCAGTATCAATGGACCCTCAGTCTATTCCATACATTCAGTGCTGGAGATGCCTGAACTGCATTCCCCCGTGATCCCACAGAAAAAGCCTTGATTATAGCTACAACTTACTGATCTTGCTAATGTACTATGGGCTGAAAAATAGTCATGAGGCTTGAAAATTATTCCTAGGGCTTCTCTGGGGTAAAAAGATTGGGAAGTATTGGTATAATCTGTGTCACTAGTTTCCAGTACTTTATGAAGTTACTGTGCGTGTGCAAGTTCAGGTTCAAAATGGATGCTTTATTTATTACTTATTGTTTTGTAGAATCATACATAGGTTCATATAAAGTCTGTACATATTGTTCTCTGTGCAGGTCAGTGGACACTGCAAGACAGTTCCTACTCTAGAATATGGCTTTTTGGTACAGGTGAGTTACCCATGAGTTTCTTAGTCCATCTGTCTTTAATTTACTAACAATTATAAGATTTCTCAGACCTTTAAAATCCTCTATTTTCTCAGAACCTTTAGTGTAATCGTAAAAAGAAACAAAGGAGCCGCGCTCTTATATCATAAATTACATATCATAAATCACCATAGTGAATAAACAAATAAATCTTCAGTTGAATTATAAAAAATACATAAAAATTGTGAATGTATAGATCTCACACGTGAATAATGCCCTTGGTGTGGGATCTATACATGGACTTCACAATTTTTATGTATTTTTTATAATTCAAATGAAGATTTATTTGTTTATTCACTATGGTGATTTATGATACATAATGTATGATACAAGAGCACGGCTCCTTTGTTTCTTTTCAAGTTTTAGGTGTTTGTCACTTTACAACACGCAGCTCTCTATTGTAGTTTATTTGTATTTTGGTTATTGATTTGCGTGAATTTGGAACCTATTGGTTCCTATAGTTTCCTTTTTTTGTGTATTAGTACCCGCTCTTTCTCTGCTTCTCAGTTATTTCATCTTTATTTATTAATTATGGCATCTCTTTATTTTGATTTCACGTTTAGATAATGAAGTATGCAGAACAACGCCTCCCCACTTTAAATGAGTATTGTGTAGTATGTGATGAGCAGCATGTCTTCCAGAATGCATCCATGCTCAAGGTAGGTCTTTGTCCATGTTACTGTAATATCATGCAAATTCTCAGCGTTGGCTATTGTTAATGGTTGCTTCCTTCCTTTTATTCACTCTACTCTTCATGACCAACATCTTGTCTCCTGCAGCCAGCAGTGTGTACTAGAGAGCTTTGTGTTTTCTCATTTTACACTCTGGGAGTGATGTCTGGGGCTGCTGAAGAAGTGGCTACAGGAGCTGAGGTAGTAATCCTTCTTGAGTTGTCGCCTCCTCTTAGCATGTGTTCAGGTCATTGTGCAGCCCTGTGCTAAACAGTGATTTTGGTTTTACTTGCAGGTTGTAGGTCTATTGGTTGCCATGTGTCGAGCGGCCTTGGAGTCACCACGGAAAAGTATCATATTTGAGCCATACCCTTCAGTAGTGGACCCTAATGATCCTAAAACACTGGCCTTTAACCCTAAGGTGACCCAAAGATTTTTCAATACTATGACCCTTACAGCTGGTCTTTATATATAGCATTGAAATATGTGCATGCATAGCAGAAAAAAGGTATGTGGTTGGCTACTGCAGGCTTACCAGGGATCAATCGCTACTGAATAATAAATCTGCCAGAAGACTTTACTCTATCCCTATGCAATCATTTCTAGAAGTGATATGAGGCTGATGGGGAAAGATAGTATCCTTCAAATTAGAATCAGAATTCATAGTACTTTTATAGACAAATATATTTTTATTGTATATATAAATTAAATAACAAAAGAGGGATACCCTCATAACCAACAGTACATTATTAAGAGAAAATATAGCAACATTGTTTGTGACATACCGTCAAGAGTATATATGTCAGGCATAATAAGAGCTTGAAGCTTATTGTAAAAAAAAAATAAAAATAAAAACCCAGAGCATTGAGAAAAATAAGAAAAATAAAAAAATAACAATAAACCCAGAAAAAAAACAAAAAAAAACAAAAACAAAGACCGTGATAGAAAGCAGGAAAAGAGGAAAGAGGAAAAGAAGGGTAGGCCCCGGAGAATTCAGGAAGATGAAGGGAAAAAAGACTTGAGTAAACATTATAGGACCAATTGCAAGGAGACAGTCAAGGTGCGAAACTGGGCTAGTTATCCGAGGATCTTATACGCTTTAGGGCGTCCGAAGAGCAGAAGTGAATTAATAGTACTTTTAAAGGAAAATATCCCTTATGATATTTTTGCCTATTAGTAAAATTGGATGACACAGTTTCAGTACTACGTTTTCACATATTTCATAAATAACAGAGTTAGTATGTTATTATACTCCTTAGCTAAATTGTGCAAGTTTGAAAGGGCTTTCTTCCAACTTTTTGCCATCTTAACTGGATATATTCCATGATCTACAAATAATTTTAGTTATTTTTCACAATTTCTTTATGTTACATTTCAAAAACATCACTTCCTCTTTATAATTAGGCCTTAAAATGTTCTCATAGTCATGCCATCATTCAGGATTAAAACTAAAATAATCAATGCTATCAAGATATGATAAAATGAATGAATTCTGCACTGTAATTCTGCCCAGTTTGCCAATATAAAGGAATGATAAATCAACTTTATGACAAAAGACAATGATACATAAAGCTAATCATGTTGTAAAGAAAATGTAGTAAAAATGAATTGGATGCATTTCACAGACTGGTTCCTCTTGGAGGTGAATGTAAAATGTTATCTTTGGTGACCTCAAATGTAAACTCAGCACATGGAACACGCAGTCACAGAAGCTTACTTCCAAAGCTGAGCTCAGAAATGTTGACCTTTCACTCTGCAAGTGCTTGAGCAGTACTACAGTTCTTGGCATGTAGCTAAAATGAGCCACAAAATGTCAGCACAGTAATAACCACAGTTACCCTTGTCAAAGAGTTTGACCTAGTAAATCTTAATATACCCTTGAGAGTTAAAACTTAAGGTGACCTTACCATACCAAGCAGGCATAGTGTATTCATTTTGTCCTCTAACTTTGGTACACTTTACCTGCCCTAAATGTCATTTTAAACATTTCACGGTTTATGGTTTACCAAAAAGGCAGACATATATGTTTTGGATTCCAAAAATCATGCTGAACTGGTTGTGACATAATGCCACGGAGTGCAGGGGAATTTCTGTAGAAAAAAACTATTCTCCTAAGTTTGCATAGAAATATTTATACAGTATGCTGCAAATAAATGAATATACAGCAGGTACATATTTATTGAATAAGTTGCTGTCAGTGCTGTGGGACTAAGGCTGTGTCATAAAGGAAAACCTGATATATATAATATATATACTGTATATACACAAAGGATACACACTGAATTATCTTGTTCTTATATTTTTCCGCTGCAGAAGAAGAACTATGAACGTCTCCAAAAAGCCTTAGACAGTGTCATGTCCATCCGAGAGATGACCCAGGTAAACTTAAGAGTGGTATGTATGCCTGTTTAAAGGCTTAAAGTATAACTAAAGGCAAAACTATTTTTTAAGTTTTGCTTAGAGTGGAGAGGGATTAGAATGCTTGTCAGCTTTCATTGCGTCTGTCTCCATGTTAGGGAGATTCACCGTCTCTATTTGTCCCCTTTACCATTATCATTGAAAGTAAAAGAAAATCCCAAATTTTGGCTTGTCCCCAGAAAAGTAACGGAGGGGAAATCTTCCAATGGGAACACTAGCTCTGGTGACCTGGGAGTCCCCAAGGAATTCCCTTAATTTGCCGGAATTTCCTCTCACTTCCTGTTTGTCTATGGGACAAGAAGTGAAGCGAAATCTCCGTAATGGGACACAGATACTGAAAAAAACTGACAAGGGTTATAACCCTCCCTTGCTTTATCCAAAATGAAAAAAAAAAGGTTTGCCTATAGTTCTACTTTGAGCAATAACATGCTAATAATGATATACTGTTTTCTAGGGGTCATACTTGGAAATCAAAAAACAAATGGACCGCCTTGACCCACTGGCTCACCCATTATTGCAATGGTACTGCATATAAGAATATTCTGTTGCAAATATAAAAAAAACGGTATCACAAAAGACTTTTATGGCATGTACCTAGTTTATAATTATATATATACAAAACCCACACCTATATTCAGTGTTGCCAACCTAACAGATTGAAATTTACTGACACGACACCCAAAATCATTGGCACAGCCAAGTTTTTACTGGCATTTCCAAGAGTTACAAAATTACAGTTTTAAGTGCAAATTTCAGTATTTAGGCTACAAGTGCAATATGCAATTAGCAATGTGATTTAAGGTAGCTATTAAGGCAAAAAACATATTTCTTATTTTATTTTCAATATAGTAAGTAACTGCTCAGGGACAGGACTCTCACAGTGACAATGACAGTAGCACAAATGATGACACCTCACCGACACGACACGTCCCCTCCTGAGTCACCAGATGACTCAAGGTGGTCCCTTCAGTCCAGTTTAGTCCAACCAGCACTGACAGTCCTGCTCCTGGCATGCCTTGCTCCCACCCCATAAACCCGCACACCAGGCTCCAGCCGCTCCGCTTAGCTCCTTTGCATCATGACATCACACGACACACTCCGGTGCCACCTCTGCCAGACCCGCCCCCCACTGCCACCTCCTGAACACACTGTAGCAGGCATTCGGATGGTCTTAGCTAGCTCCAGACTGGAACTACGCATGCTGAGTTGAACGTCACAGCCATATTTTTAACTGGCAACCAGTGGCGGCCCATGCATCTACATATCAGGGCACTGGACTAGGGATCCCAATCGAGGGGGAGTGGATTTTTGAAGCACCTGATTAGAGCCAGAGGCTCTAATAGGCTTCAAAAAATGGTGCATTGCACCCCGATCCCACCCAGTTGTGTGGCAATACCGAATGAATATTCTCTGTCGCCACACTGATCCTCCTCCCGGCCAATCAGGAAGTGGGTTTGAAACCCATCACCTGATTGGCTGAAAGGACAGGTGATCCTGTTGGACACCTAGGAGAAGAAGGCAGGAGCCGCACAGTAGACACAGGAGCACGCTTGCTGCCCATAGAAACTCGCTGCTGCCGGAGCCTGCAACCTGCTGAAGCCCGTTGCTGCCCATCGCTGCCCACCGAAGCCTGCAGCCAGCTGCTGCCTGCCAGAGCCCACAACCCGCCGAAGACTGAAACCCGCTGAAGCCCACAACCTGCCCGCCAGGGTCTGCAACCGATAGGGCAAGAGATGCCACCGACTGACCACCGGGGGGGGTGGTTGGTTTGCTGCCCCTCCCCCCAAAAAAACCCACCAGCTGCCACTGCTGTCAACCTTTTCTTGTCACTGGCATGTACAGGCAGGAGAAAAGTGCCAATTTTTTACCGTCTGCCGGTAAAAATACTGACAGTTGGCAACACTGCTTATGATACATTTATTTTGTATATATTTATATATATTACATATAACACAACCCATCATCATAATGCTAAAGGCATATTTCCACAAAAGCAGGCATTCTATTGGACGTACATACATACTAATAGACAGACAGAAAAATAGAGAGACAGAGAGCTATGACCATTGGCATAGGCATCACATAAAATACATAGCATATAAACCTGTTCAGTAAAATTGAAGTCCTTTTGAATAAATTATTCTACCTAAATTGCCACATACTTTTATCTTTCTTATTGCAGGATCATATCCAGTAACAGATCCCATATTGTAAAGCTGCCCCTTAGCAGGGTGAGTGTTACACCGTATTAATTGTGCCTAGCAAAAGTATACAAGATGTTGCAAGTAAATTTATAATATAAATGAGATGACATAAGTATTAAGTTGTATGTACATGCTAAACTCAAGCTTCTAAAAGCTAAGCTTCCATTTTGTGCCAAGAGGGTAGCATGGCAATAGGAGCTGTAAAAATGTGACTATATACACAGGTAGATGCATTCATAGAGTGACCAGATTTTCAATCCTTCCCATATAATAGAGATCTAAGTGAAAACAAGGCAACAGACTTTGCTTAATCAAATATGCGTGATGATGCTTAGAAGATTAAGTCAGCTTAGACCTTAGTCCTTCTATTGATTTTCTTGAGATATATCAGAATCCAGGTCTCCAGAGTGTAAAGAAGATCACTACGGTTTATGTGACAAATGAGGACACATGAAAGGCCATATTTGTAAGCTGCAGTATTGGGTAATGGAGAAGAGTGGAGTTATGGAGAGCAACAAATGAAATTTGGAAAGTAGATTTTTATAGTGAATTATATGTGCGTATATATCTGTTCAGTCATACATGACTCTCGAGTACTCTGTGGATCAGCGCCCTGGGCACCATGTCTGATATACTTGGAAGCCTTTTTCCATAGGACTTTCTTGGCAATATTTTTTAGGCGGTTGGTTGCCAAATCTTCCCTTAACACTCCCCAATTGCTCAGCTTGGGACCTGCATGCAGAATGCGATACATATCTGTATAGCCAATATGTACACATGCATAGGCCAGTTTAGACAGGAGCCAATTAACCTACCAGATTATCTTTGGAGTATGACCCCTTCCACATTGGGTCGTTTTTCAGGCGCTGTCGTGCTAAAAATAGTGCCTATACAGCGCCTGAAACCCCCCCCCCCCCATTCTCCTCAGTGTGAAAATTTTGGAGCGGTGCGCTGAGCGGTGTATACAGTGCTCCTCCATCGTCCTCTCCAATGGGCGGCACTTCCGAAGCGGCTGAACACCACCTCAGTCGAGCCATGCGGTGGTGCTTTTAACCCCTTGTTAACTCCCTCCTGGAGTTTAAAAGTGCCCCGCTCCCGCCTGCATATCGCGCCATAGCGCCGCTATAATAGCTAAGCGGCGCTTCACTGCTACCGCACCCCCCGCCCCAGTGTGAAAGTAGCCTTAGGGAGAAAATCTACGTGAACACCAGGAAAACATACAAACTCAACGCAAATAGTGTCCTTGCCAATATTCGAACCAAGGACCCCAGTATTAGTGCTAACTCCTAAGGCACTGTGGCATCCAAACTATACATTTACATACTGTATATAAAGTGAAGTCTACAGTAAAATGTGTAATGAAAATTGTCAAAAAGAAAAAGGTAATCTGGCGCACTATAGAGAGTAAAATAGTCCACAATGTTACTGGAGTAACAGATACAGTTTATAAGTCCAGTGTGACAAAACGCTTAGATCAGTGGCTGCTGCTGTAGAGAACTAGAAGATACACTGTAGGCAAAAGCAAAGGAGAAAGAGCAGCACCTTCTGAGTAAAGCCTCGTACACACATGCCGATTATCATACAACTGCACATCCAACTTATGTCCAAATTGGCTGTCCATGGTTTTGTCTAGTGTACTGATGGTAGTCAAGTAATCGTCCAACAAAGCCGAACGTAGTGACGTGTTACGAGCGTATAAAGAGGAAGTTCAGGTGAATGTGATTTGTGAATTACGAATGCAGGTTTACGCGACCAAACACTTACTGGATTCCGAGCATGCGTGTTTGTACTTACAACTTTTGTTGGTCCAACTTCTGTACACACAAGCCGAAAATTGGCCAACGCCTTGTTGGCCAACAAAAGTTTTCTAGGCTTCTCAGACAACTTCTGTTGGACGATAATTGGAAATTGGCAGTTGAACTGTGCGTACTAATGGTCGGATTATCGGACAACAGGCTGTTGTACAACCATTGTTGGCCGATAATTGTACCATCTGTGCCTTTAAGCTTTTAACCTCTTTATCTTGTAAGTTGCCAATTTGTTGTTTCTTGGAATATATATACCTAAATGCTACAATCAGAAGGCGCTGCTCTTTCTCCTTTAATTTATCGAAAATGCCTACTAAGGCAAGAAGATGATAAAAGCATCTCATTATTTATGAAATTATGCAGTGTGTTTTACATCATATGCTGCATAGATTTTCCTCTCTTCTTTTTCTCTCTCCTTTTTTTACCTTCCCTATTTTGTTTCATTTTTCATCAATTATTACACTTTTTTTATTTCTTTAAACAATTCCCATGTACAAAATTACAATGTGTTTTTAGCTTTGTTTTCCTGTCCCATATGCCTTACCTTTTTATCTTTTTCTTCATTTTTTATAATCGGATGATCTTGATTTTCTTTCTTGTTATTATTGCTGTTTTTCTGCTCTTTTCTTTGCTCACATTTATTGCAAACACCCTCTTTTTACACCTGTATATCTTATCTTCTTCCCCTCATATCCATTTTCTCTGCCTTAATCCCGTGATAGCAGCTGAAGTTCATGCACACCTCTCATCAGTTTTTGCTGCTCAGTAGCCCCCCAGCCAAGGAGGCCCGATTCCGAACTGCCAAGAAACTCTACGGAAGCACATTCGCCTTTCAGTGAGAGAAAAATTGGGGCATGTGGTGGGGGAAGAATGGTTGGGTTGGAGGGGGATGGGGCTGAAATAGTTAAATATGTGTCACAGAAAAAGATTATGAGTGTGTAGCACTTTGAGATGAGGAGGAAGAGCACAAGTAAAATTGGTGGATACCAGACATGACAGCTCCACTGAAGTATGAAAAGTAGAGTGGGTGCAATGAATTGTATTATTACAAAGAAAGCTTACTAACAAAGAAAAAGTGAGTGACAGAACAGCTTATGAATATGGAAAGGAACACCAAAGAGTCCTAAAAAAAGTAGCTTTAAAACTCATCGAAACAGACATGTAGATAGCAAAAAATAGCTATAAAAAAATAAGGCGAGGTGGACCAAATAAACCAGAAGGTCCTCCAGTAAAAAACTGTAAACTTAAACATTGCATTCTTCAAGCAGAGTGCATTCATATGCCAATAATGTCACCACAAATTCAGAACAAAAATGTTTATTTTTCATTTAAAGCTGGATTAAACCCCAAACCACAAATGTAATATATTAGAGCTTACCAATCATTAGATATGGTGGCTGAATTCATTTTTTATTTTTATGCTTTTTTCCCTTCTGTTTTCCTTCTCTTTTCACCTTGGTATCTGGCCAGTAACATACCTTCTGTATTAGGGTGCCCCCCCACTCTGGAGGAAGGCACAGAGGGGGGTACCTTTGGACAGCAGCATTTAGTTTAGGGCAGGGTTTCTTAACCATGGTTCCATGGTACCCTAGGGTTCCTCCAGAGGTTGCTAGTGGTTCCTTGAGCAAAGAACATATCTACCTCTCAGTTAAGTTCCCATTTACACCATTGATCTTTTTAGCCATCTTTAAAGGGGGTAATCCTTGCCAATGACCACAAGTATTAAGAGCATTATTCCCACTGTCTATCACACTAATGTATCACGAGTTGTAGATATAGTAATTATTAGTAGGGGTTCCCTGAATCCAGAAAGTTATTTCAAGGGTTCCTCTGTGTTAAAAGGTTGAGAAAGGCTGGTATAGGGGTAGGGGAGTGATAGATGCACTAACATATTTAGATACACTAACAAATTGAAGCAGAAGCTAACAGTTTATAAGCAGTTACAGCATGCAGTTTAGTTTTTTTTGGGGATAAAGGTTTTACATAAATAGTAAATAAATAAAAAATCATTGTAAGTACACCTGTCAGTGCTAAACAGTTTGTCTGAACTCTGTAGCTGCTACATTTGCAAAACAGCTTGTTCTTTTGAAAAACAACAGACTTTCTAGCCAGATCACCAGGTGAAAATAAAGAAAAGAAAACAAATGCAGCCATCACATCTAAGAAATGGTAAGCTGCAAAATAATAAATGTTTACTTTTGGTGCTTAATATCACTTTAAGGATAGTAGGAGAGGTTATGCAAATTATTCCTTTATACCTTTGGGTCCAGCAGACCCAAGCAACCAGCTAAATGGAGAATGCTTAATTCAACTTACATACGGCTTTAGACTGCATGCATCTCCATATTACTGACTTTCTCAGTGATTTTAGATGCACAGTTCACAACCAGGACACTACCATATATGCCATTATTTGCATGGGTCTGCCCACTGCTATTAAAGTTAAAAGAAATTCCTTATTCTATACATTTAGGATGGAAGTGATCACGTGTACCTTTTAAAGGATAAGTTCACCTTTTGGAACATGTGACATGTTCCACCCATATTTAGGGAGGAACATGTAACATGTTCCAGCAATTGCAGCCATTCCCCCTCTCCCCCCTCCCCAGTGATAGCAGGCGGGCATCTTCTCCGGGTGCCCGCTATCACTCTTTGAAACTAATGTGGCCATGTGAGGCTCCATCCATCCACATCATTAATTCACAGTCCATTGTGAATGGGAAACTACAAACCCCAACAGGCTTTGCGGCTGTCGGTTTATAGTTCTCAATGAACCACCATGGCATTGTTGAGGGCTGTGGTAGTTCATTCATTCTTCTTGTCAGTGAATATCTGTATGCCCGTATAGGTACAAGCACACAGTTACACTGACAGGTCTGCAGGAGTTCTGCTTGGTACCAGCACTGGTGCAATGCTTTACAGACTCCCAAAACAAAAAATAGAAAATGCAAATTTTTTACCTGCAAAAAAAAATGTGCATTTATTATTTTTTGCTAGAAGGTGAACTTATCCTTTAACCGGTTCCACACAGCGTGCAGCAGTGTGGACGCGTCCCGCGAATTGCCGTAAAAAAGGCGGCGATTTGCGCAGGCGCAGCTAGGGGGTGAGCGTGTGCCGCCGCCAGGGTGCGCTCTCGTGCCCAACACACTCCGGAGGAGTGTGCCCACAGCTCAGGTGGACCCGATGTCCGCCGGCGAGCCGCGATGAGCTGCTGGAGCCAAAGAGTGGGGAACTGCCGATGTAAACACGGCGGTTCCCCGCTCTTTCAATGGGGACATAAGAGATCTACTGATCCCTGTCACTGGGATCAGTTAAGCCCCGTACACACGGTTCGATGATCGTACGTACGATCCTCGCAAATCGTATGTTGGCTGTTGTATGTAGCATACTGACTGCACTACACGATCGTACGAGCGCAGAAAGAACGTCCAGGTGCATGCAATTAGCATCCAGCCATTCCTGACTTTGGAGCATGCGTGTTTTGCACAATACAACTTTGTTGTACCAACTGCTCTGTACACACGATACAATGGTCGTATGAGAGCTTGTTGGTACTACCAAGTTTTCTAGTCTGCTCATACAACTCCCTTGTACGACCGTTGTATGTTCGACTGTTCAAATCGCGCATACGAACGATCAATATCGCATACAACGGTCGTTAGTACGACCTGTTGTATGCGATCGTCGAACCGTGTGTACGAGGCTTTAGATCTCTTTTGCCCATGGTAGCCCAGCCCCCCCCCCCCCCCACAGTTAGAACACACCCAGGGAACACAGTTAAAGACCTAGATCTCCCCCTGCAGGTTAACTCCTTCACTGCCAATGACATTTACACAGTAATCAATGGATATTTACATTTCTGATCGCTGTATAAATGTCATTGGTCCCAAAAAAGTGTCAAAAATCTCCGACATGTCCGCCCCAATATTGCTGTACCGCTAAAAAGCGGAGATCGCCGCCATTACTAGTAAAAAATAAAAAAAAAAATAAAAACCCCAGAAATTAACTCTCATCATCCGTAAACACGGCAACTTTTGCGCAAACCAATCAATAAACACCGATTGCGATTTTTTTTACCAAAAATATGAGGAAGAATATAAATTGGCCAAAAATGTTTTTTTATATATTTTTTTGGATTTGAATTTTAGCAAAAAGTAAGAAATATTGTTTTTTTTTTTGCAAAATTGTCGCTCTTTCTTTATAGCGGCAATCAGAAATGACACAGCGGTGATCAAATACCACCAAAAGAAAGCTCTATTTGTGGGAAAAAAGGCCGCAAATTTAGTTTGGGTACAACGTCGCACGACCGCGCAATTGTCAGTTAAAGCGACGCAATGCCGAATCGCAAAAAGTGCTCTGGTCCTAACCTGGGAAATCCTTCCGGGGCTGAAGTGGTTAAGCTGTACTTCACAGATGTATAGGCAAGGTCCCAACTTGCAATTAACATGTTTGCAAATGAATTGCATTGCATATATTCCTACACACGATTTCCTGTCAACTTCTAATTTTAAGACACTGCTTTACCTACTTCCCACCTAAAATAGTTAAAAAGATAAAGCAATTATGTATGGTCACCTGAAAAACACCCTAGCTCCAGAGGGGCAGTATGGGAATGATTTCATTTTTCAATAACTGATGCAGTATGTGAGAGCATTTGTGGAGGAGTGTTAATATGTACTTACTTACTATTCTGCAGTTATAATGGTACAGTGGTTTACTGTAGTGTCCCCCCGAACTTCACAGCAATATTGATGCAGTGCTGCGTGTATGTGTGTGACATAAAAAGATGAAACATTTTCTAATTAATTTACGATTATGTTGGAAAGATAACTGGAACTCTATCTTTTCCACCAGCGGCTCTCATATTGAGAACTGGCACTCTATTCTGAGGAATGGGCTAGTAAATGCATCCTACACTAAACTGCAGGTAAGTTTCCCTAAAGTGTAATCTCTCATGTGGGCCATTACTTTATGAGCACACCGTAACCTATGAGTAAAAGTGTTACTAAACCCAGGACAGTGCATTCACTATATCTGGTCTCCCACAGTACACAGAACATGAGAATGCAATAGTTTTAGTCAGTGGCGGTCCGTCCATAAGGGCCGCAGGGGTGCCGTCCCCCTAATCCATGAGCCCGGCCCCTAATCTACATGCAAGGCGCCAGATGCATGGCTTTCAATGGGGTTTTTTGGAAGCACATGATTAGAGCCTGAGGCTCTAATTGGCTTCAAAAAAGGGTGGGCTCGGGGTGCAGAGCACTGCGCCCTGAGCCCACTCAGTTATGTGACAATAGCAAATTAATATTCCCTATTTTTTTCCTGATTCTCCTCCTGGCCAATCAGGAAGTGGGTCTTTAGATCCGATTATTAGCCTAGATTTCTGGGTGAAGGACTAACCGGTCCTCCTCTTAGTCCTTTTTTTATCCCTTATAATTAAA
>BLSH010025828.1:1596659-1629662 GCA_018402905.1 Glandirana rugosa
AAATTAATATTCCCTATTTTTTTCCTGATTCTCCTCCTGGCCAATCAGGAAGTGGGTCTTTAGATCCGATTAGCCTCCAAGGAGGAAGCCGCCGAGGAGGAGGAGATGCAGAAATGGGGTAAGCGCAGGGCTGGTGGGTGGACAAACGAGCAAATGACGGGGGGGGGGGGGGGGGATTGTTCGACCAAACGGTGGGCTGGGTGGTGGGTGGTTTGTTTGCCACCACCCCCCATAAAATGGAGCACCAACCGGGTTTTAGTAAATATAAAGCACTAAATACATTTTCTCATCAGCAGTTAGAGCAGTTTTGCGACTTCTATCAGTGTCTGGTTAAAGCTTGTAGCTTCATTCTCCTCTGATTGACCAATGAGGCTGCAGGACCCCTGACCCTCTGCCTGGACAGTGCTGATTGGCCCTGTGCTGATCACATGCACTCTCCCAAAAAAAAATTCTCTAGCAATACACACCAAACTGAGCATGTGCAGCTTGCCCCCAAGACTTTATACTATCAGGAGATGGATTGGAGACAGTGGCAAAAGGGGAGGATGAGAGAATACCAAACAGCATTTTTACACAATGCAGAGGATTAACCCCCTAGGTTCCACAGTGAGTATAACAAGCATGCTTTAGTGCATATACAGACTGATTTTACTGTTGTTGGTTTAGTAACACTTTAGATTTTTTTAAATCACTTATACTGAATGGGGATCAAGATTTTTATCTTAATGGTGTAGACAAATGATGTATATTTCTGTTTATACACAGAGACTATATTTAAACACAATTAATAAGTAAAACACATGCTACCATGCATGCTTTTTAGTGGCCTCTGACTATATTATCATTTGTCTCTATAGTTGCATGGAGCAGCATATGGGAAAGGAATCTATCTTAGTCCCATCTCCAGTATTTCTTTTGGATACTCAGGTAAGAATCTGAAGTGTACCAACAAACCATATAGAATATATGGTTTTCCTAGACCTAATGAGGATGTAGCGCTCCCCGGAGGGGCTGCTGGAAATAACCCAAGTCTCAGACTCAGTCTAGGAATGTCTTTTTGTAACTTTATTGCAGTGCTTTAAACAGGAGACAGGGGTGGAGCTACAGGATACTCTAAATACAGGACAGGTACAGGAGGACAGGTTCTCAAGCACAAATCCTTTAGCAGCAGCTTTTGCTGGAGGTAGATGGAATAGCCAGCTAATCTGCAACTCTACAGTATATGAGCAGTCCCAGTCCGTGTAGCATTCACTCCCCAAAGTACAAGCATACCTGATGTTCTAGATCAAGGTCCTACTAACAATGTCCAAGTTCAGCTGTCTGCCACGCAGCCTCCATAAGACACTCTCTACTAAGGGAGAAAAAGGATCCTTCTGCAGACAAGCCTCCACAGGTGACACACGTAATTATAATTTAGTAAGTTTCCTTCAGGCCCTCAGCCATGAGGTCCAACAGCAACTTTTTTTCAGTAGTACATACTTGTTGCCTCCCAGGGGCAGCAGCCCCAGGCGAAGAACACTGCTGAACAAGCCTGTCAAACATTTATTTTCTCCACAGTCACCTTCTGGGTACCCACTCTCCCCCATGGATTAGCTGAGGTCAGATAAATATTGATAACTTCAGTGGCTGACCCTTCTACTCTGTCTATGGAAGCTTCTTCCAGAGGCAGATAGGAGCAATCAAACCCCAAGCTCAGGGAAACCTAAACAGACCTAAAAACTCCACTGCTTCTCCACTGGGTACAGCAAACTAAGTCAATAACTAAATTACTAAATACTCATTAAGTAAAATGTTATGTGGTTTACTATTAATAAAATCAGCTGTGTAAACTTGTTAATATATCAGACCGTACAAATATTTATCCCCTTATGTCATTAAGTTTTCTTTTTTTTATCCCAATAGGTATGGGGAAGGGGCAACATCGGATGCCATCCAAGGATGAGCTTGTGCAGAGATACAATAGGATGAACACCATTCCTCAGGTATTACTTTAACTGAAGCTACGTTTGCTTGGTGTTCTGGTAAATTCATTGACATGCATTCACACATTCAACACATACAGTATAGAAGAACTTAGAAAACTGATTTAGGACCCCTTCACGCCAGAATGCAGGGCGGGAAACCTGCATTTCATGCACGTTCCCCACACTGTGTTCAAAACCACCGCAGTTGCAATCTGCAGCGGGTGTTAATGTTAAGTTTACTACACCCTAAACACAGGTTGCAAACGCAGTGTGTTTGCCTACACCGGATCGCATGGTACAGAATTACCATGCGATCTGCTTGCAGTGTGTTTCTTTTGCTGCAGGACAGTGCGATTTGAGCCTATTCAAAATCAATGGGCTCAAATCGCAACTGCACTGAACCGCATGTGAATCGCACAGGATCACGCAGCGTGTTCCTGTGCAATTCCTACTGTGAACCAGCCCAAAAACTGAAGACTGTCATTGAAGCAACTTTTGCTGCAGGAACTATTTTGTCTTAGATTGTATTTTTGAAATAATTCGGTTTTAAATATGCTTTCATTTTAGATGTGCTGAACCATAATACAGCTGTGTGAATAAACACTGGGGGTCCAAAATAGTGTACATTACTACTAAGATCAAAAGAGTTATTCTGCATCTTTTTTTTAATATACATACAATAGCGCATGCAAGCAATACTGTAAGTTCTCATATTTTAAAAACAGTTTTTGAAAGCGCTGCAAATTAGCGGCGTTTTACCACTAATGTTCAGTGGCCCTGGTGTGAAAGGGGTCTTAAGGCTGCACTTCATGGGCACTGATTAGGCTGCACTTCATGGGCCTGGTCAGGCTGCACTTCATGGGTAGTGGGCACTGGTCAGGCTGTATTTCATGGGCACTGGCTGCAATTACTTGGCCCTGGTAAGGCTGCATTAAATTGGGGGGAGGTGCCGGGAAAGGGGGATGGGCAGTATTTGCCGGCGCGAAGCATCACCACCCTGAAATGAATTTGCCATCTCCCTGAAATTAGATTTTGCAGGTTGAGATGTCTGTATGGGTGAGGATACGGATATGTTACTAAAGCTGTTCACTGTACATCAAGAGACATTTATTACCATTTGTTCTTCAGTGGGAACTTTAGCATTACTCCTTTAGGTACTTTACCATTAGTCCTGTTTAAAACAAGATAATTGTTACATTTTATGCACATTTATATATTCATATTTGTTGGGATGAATTGGTGAAGATCTGCATTTTGTAATGAAAATAGCATCACACCGGTTAACACCAAAACGCAGTGCCGAAAAGTTGCTTCAGATGCACCTCCTTTGCGATGTGCATGCAGGTGCCAGTGTAATGTTTACCGCACCCCAAATGCAGATCACAAATGCAGTGTGTTTGCAGTACCATGCGATTTGATGCAGCATGTTTTTAAAAGGAGTGCATGCACTACTTTTTCCACGTTTTGTTGTATTCTGCAGCTCATTCAAATGAATGGGATGCAAAACCTCACTGCATAGGAACACGCAGGAACTGCACAGCAACACGGCACGTGTTCCTGTGTGATACGAGTGTGAACTGGCCCTCATTGTCTATGGAACAGTGACAAATATGTGTTTTTTTATACAGATTCAGCACCTGGAGGTGAAAGAAATATAACACAAATTTATTGTCAGCAGGAGAGTTAATTTTTGTTTTTTGTTTTTTTTTAATTCTTTTTAACAAAAAATGTAAAAACAAACAAACATCACCCCCTATTCCGCCAGCCTGGCACACAGGCATGCAAGCTGGTATGCCCATAGTACTCTCACACTCCCCTGTCATTTCTTACATCAGTCATTCTGTTTCTGCTTTCGCTCCCTATTAGACTCGATGTCTCCAGTCCCGTTTTTTGCAGAGTCGGAATCTCAATTGTATTGCACTGTGTGAAGGTAACTGGATCTATTTAATTGCATTTTTAGTGTTCATATTAGGTGTATAAGTGAAATAAGAAAATATTTGAAAGCAATGTTACTATGTACATAGTGGTTGATGCATAGAAACTAAACAAAGATCTGGAGAAAGGTGCAGCGGTTGCCTAAAGCCACCACCAGGTTCTATTATTCATTTCATGGGGAAAAGGCACAAGGAGTTTCATGGGCAGCTATTCAACTTTCCTTAAGGTTTTCTTACCACAGCTGTTACCCCATAAAGTGTATCTCTACACAAAACTCTTTTGTCTTAATTTTGGATAAAGGGGCAAGAGAACCTCTGTCAGGTTTTTACTGCTTTCCACAGCACCATCATAGAGACTTTTCCTCACTTCCCGTACTGATGATGTTTTACCAGACATGAAAGCAGGGGAACTCTCCAACAACAACATAGACAGAAATAAAAATGTTTTTATTAAAATGTAATTTAAAAAAGCATTGGATGCCACCTTTTCGATAAATAAAGAATTTGTTAAAAAAAAAAGTTTTCATAACAGTCTGTGCCCCCGTTAGGGAAATTTACCCTCTCTATTTGTCCTGTTTACTGTTACCATCATATTTTTGGGTTGACACCAGAGCAGTAATAGAGGGGAAATCTTCCAATGGGGACACTAGTTCTGGTGACACCCAAAGATTCTACCAGTATGAAGAGATTTTCTCTCACTTCCTGTTTTGTCTATGGGACAGGAAGTGAAGGAAAAATTTTCCTTTGGGACCCAGAACCCTCCTATGCTCCCTTTATTCTAAATAAAAAAGTTTTGCCTTTAGTTACACTTTAAAAAGGGGAAGACTAGAAGCCCTGTCAGATTTTTTTCTGTCTTTGTCCCATTTGCAGACTTTGCTTCGGTTCCTGCTTGATGACTGTTGTGAGCAGGAAAGAACGTGAGGTGGTCTTGCTAATGGAGGTCTTGCTAATGGTGGTCATACATGTAACAATTTTTCATAAAGTCCATAAAGACATGGATGAGCGAGTTTGGGGTGGACGAACTTGACTGGACTGCACATAGTCCTGACCCTAACGCAATAGAACACCTTTGGGACAAATTAGAACGGAGACTGCGAGCCAGGCCTCACAAATGCGCTTCTGGAAGAATGGTCAAACATTGCCATAGACACACTCCTAAACCTTGTGGACAGCCTTCCCAGAAGAGTTGAAGCTGTTATAGATGCAAAGGGTGGTCCAATTCAATATTGAACCCTACAGACTAAGACTGTAGACAGTAAGGTTCATGTGCGTGTAAAGGCAGGTGTCCCAATACTTTTTACAATATAGTATATGTGTGATTATGGGTTGGTGTCATTTATTCTATGGGAGGCATTTAAGAGAGGTTCATTATGCACAACGTGTTAATATGTCTTTAAGAGTATAATTTTATGGTCTTTGTAACAATAAAATTTATATTTTTTATATATATTTTGTTGTGTTCTTACCTCAAAAGTCCATCTTTTTCTTTTTTAAATTTTGACTTTATTATTAGGATGTGGGTGCCTTTGGAAATCTGTCATTTACCTTACCTCCCATAGTTCCTTTCTTCCTGAAGCAGTGCTTCCTGTACTGACTCTACTTCCTCCTCTTGGCACCTCTGCCTGTAGTTTAGATCAGTGGTTCTCAACCCTGTCCTCAAGCACCCCCATCAGGCCATGTTTGCAGGTTTTCCTTTAGGCTTGGTATTTTGGACAGCTATTTTATCTAAGAGAAATTCCCAAAACATGGCCTTTTGGGGTACTTGAGGACAGGGTTGAGAACCACTGGTCTAGATAGAAGGCCGGTGCTCTATCAGATTAGACGACCTGTCAGATCTGGCAATGGAAGTGACGTTCCGTTGCCGCCATCTTGGTACACCCTGCACTCGTCCGCAGTAAGGCTAAAGTTTTACACCCACCAAAGTCTTGCATTTGACACTTATTTTTACCAGTAAACTGAGTTTATATACTGAAATACAGTATTTTGAAATATGTCAGAGTGTTCTGATGTTGAATTGTTAAAGCAGCGGTGTTCTGTCAGATTAGCAAACCTGTCAAATCAGCAGGCTTGCCGCTGCTTTTCAAATTCAACAGCAAAACAGTGTCTGTCACGGACTTCCAAATACTATATCTGACTATATAAACTGAGTTTACTGGTTAAAAAAAGTGTAAAATGCAAGATTTCAGTGGGTGAAAAAAGATGTCCGCTTGCCGACTTCTGACTGTAGCTTAACTGCGGAGGAGTGCAGAGTGTACCAAGATGGCGGCGACAAACGCCACTTCCATTACCAGATTTGATGGGTCGCCGATTCTGACGGAACACCGGCTCTGTGAAATGTGTGGCACAACAAAGCCTATTCAAAGGGCATAGTGAATACAGAATATGTCACTGACTTCATAGAAGTAAATGTGTGGAATTGTTACAAAATTACGTTTTCAATCTTCCAGATTAATAGCAGTAGGCTAGAAATAACTGAAATACAATATGGAAATGAATATATGATTTTATATGTTGGCAATAGATATGCTTGATGTGATGCAATGATAATTGAAGAATGCAGTAATTAACCATTCTATATACTTTCAATTTTAAGTCTGTTTCCTCTTTATTAAAGGGATTCTGGCAAGGCTTACATCTTTGTATTCTTATTGTCTGTATGTCAGCCTCCCTGTCACATATCTAATTTACCTTTCTGATGTTCACGACATCCTGTCTAGTTAAACATTCTTTCAGATGTTACTAAGTTTCTTGATTTATCCTGATCATAACATTATTATGCTTCTTCATAGTAATAACATCAAAGGATCTGCAGAAGCATGGGAATATTTGGGTGTGCCCGGTGTCTGACCATGTCTGCACACGTTTTTTCTTTGTGTAAGTAGCTATATCTATGCCATATACAATACGAAATATTAATGTTGTGATGTATGTGTCCTTTGCCAGAACTTTGGTATTTTAGGTGACTATCTGTGGTAGAATACAAAGATGTGGGCAGTACCACTATATCAGCATCAAAGTGCCATCTACTTTGGTGCGGCACCAGCATCAGTCAGAAAGTGAGGGTGAGAATGTGTGTACAACAGGTGGGTTCTGTACCATCAAGAGCATAACTTGTAGCCAACAGCCTGGGTGGCATTTAGAGCTTTTGTGGAGGGTGAGGTTAATGTTACCCTTGTCCACTTCTGTCAGCATTGGAGCTGACCTTTTTCCCATGCTCTATAGGTTGGTCCAGTGTTGGGGGAGGGGTTATGTGCAGCAAACATGTTAGAATACATGGTGGAGATTAAGGCTTCATGCACACTGGCTTAAAAAACCCTCATGCATATACAGTAGGTGTGAGAGGGCCTGGAGATCGTAAGAGACTTCAGGATGGTAGATAAGCATTAGCAGTAGAATCTATGAGGTGGTCTTGTGTTGATCAGTGGGATTGAACAACATGGATTGTAAGCGTCCACCCATAATGGTTTGTTCCAGACTACCCACTCTTTATATGCGGACTCTCCCAATAATAATTGCATGAGTCTCTAGAAGACCAAGTCCCCCTTCATGTTTTGGTAATGTTAGGTGGGCAAGGTTTACTCAAGGGGTAGAGTTCTGCCAGATGAATGTATAGAACATAGCGAATGGATACAGGCTTTGGGAAGGTGTATTGGAATGATCTGAAAGATGAAGAGTAGGAAGGTTAGAATGTTCATCTTTAGGATGGTTGATCTTCCAAACCAAAGGCAGTATATTTTGTCCCATGCCTTCAGAACATGTATGTTTTGTAGAAGTAAGATGTAAGTTCGTTAAATCATAAATGAGCTGTATTCCTAGGTAGTTATTTACGCCAGATTACCCCACAAGCAGGGCATTTTGTTGCCCTGATGCCACAACATCTTGGGGTAGGGTTATGTTAAGTGCAAAAGATTTAGTATAGTTGTTTTTTAACTGCTTGCTGACCGCCTCAATATGAATATGGCTGCAGAGTGGCTCTCCTAGGCTGAATCACTTACAGGAAGGGGGCATGTGTGCGCCGGTCCTGCTGTGATTAGTCACAGCGCAAGCCCATCAGCGGGTGACGGCCAATGATTGACCGCCTGCACCCGCTGATCGATGAGGAGGAAGACAGGACAGAGCTCTTTCAATGTAAACAATACAGAGTTCTGTCCTGTCAATGAGGATGAGCTTTTTTTTTTCTTTACTAAGGCACATCCCTAGTAAAAGCACCTTACAGTAAACACACCAAGTACTGTGCGCCCTAGATGGTAATCCCTTCCCATCCAGTGTTATTAGTACAGTGACAGAGCATATTTTTAGCACTGATCACTGTATTATTGTCACTGGATCCAACATGGTGTCAGTTAGTGTCAGACTGCCCACCATACTATCACAGTCCAGCTGTAAGTCGCTGATCACTGCCATTACTAGTAAAAAAAAAAAAAAATCCAGTATATACTGTATACAGTACCATCATTTGTAGATGCTATAACATTTATGTAAACCAATCAATATACGCTTATTGGATTTTTTTTTACCAAAAATATGTAGCAGAACACATATTGGTCTAAATTTATGAAGAAATTCAATTTTTTAAATGTTTTTTATTGGATATGTTTTATAGGAGAAAGTAAAAAATTGTGGGGGTTTTTTTCAACATTTTTTTTTTGTTTGTTTAGCGCAACCAATGAGCAACGCAGTGGTGATTAAATACCACCAAAAGATAGTGCCAAAAAGCAAAAAAATGGCCTGGTCATGAAGACGGTAAATCTTACGGAGGTCAAGTGGTTAACTAGATATAATTTGGCGTTCTTCCAATAATACCCACAATTAGATTGGATTGTGTGATGCGGGAATTCATAAGAAATAGAAAAACATCAAGTTTAAAGTATATAGTGCCTGGACTATGGTGAAGTCTTTTAATGTTGGGGAACAACTCCAAAGTGATTATATATATTTAGGGAAATAGAGGGCATCACAGATAAGTCCCATTGTGGATCATAAAGGTTTCAGAAATGTGACTTTTCAATTGCACTCTTGCTCCAAGGATTGAATACAGTGATAAAATCACTAAAAATCTTTGCATATATTGGAGAAGTGAGATGGTCCTGTGATTGGGTACTTGAACTGACCTATAATGTGTGCTTCTAGTGGGTAGGGAGAGGTTAGTTAATTGGGGAGAGACTTGCAGTCTGTAACAATATGGAGACTCTGTGTTTTTTCCAGACTTTTTGTAATATTGGGCAGGTAATCCATCAGGACTTGAGCTTTTGCTGGGTTTCATTTGTGTGTCATGGAACATAAGTGTAGAAATTTGTTTCTTGATTTTTGACCCAGAGCTCTGTAGAGGATAGAGGAAGCCCCGTGGAAGCATCCAGTAAGGGGTTGAGAGGGATGTTAAGGTTGTCTCCTACTATTAGCATTCCAATTTTACTTTCATGTAATTTTACGCATACGGTAGGCTACCCATTTGTATTTAGAGAAGTACCTGTTAGCAAGAGTAATTGACTTACTGCTCTGGTACCTTTAAAAACAAATGAAAACATTCTCTATCTACAGCTGCTCAGTTGTAATAAAGGGGGACCTGGAATAAAGTTTTGCGCCCCCTTTAGTTTTGTATGTCGTGTTGGTGGTGTGGACACCGTGAGGAATCTGTAGTGTGATAATCTAGGAATTTAGTTACTTCCTAGCACGGGAAGCTGTGAGCGCGAGGCCCTAGGTGACCGCCTAATTTGCCTAATTAGATAGCCGCCTCTGACTAGGCATTTGTGGCCTGTGGCATTAGAATGACAAGGGTATAGTGAATTCAGACTATGAGTGGATCCTCTCTTGAATCTTGTGTGCTGTGAACCTTAAACTCTTTTCCCCTGCCATGAACTTCCTGATTTTAGTCATGTCTCTGCACTTCCTCTTTGCCAGAATATTTTTGTCAGGAAGCCCACGGGACAATCCGTTCATCTTGGCGCACGCGGTTGTCACCAATGTTGGCGCCAGAAGGACTATTTAAACAGGGCTTCTGCAATTGCACATTGCTGTTTGGTCTGAAGCTTCTGCGTTCCTGTTAACCTGTGTTCCTGTACCTGCTTTCTGAGACCTTGACCCGGATTGTCCTTCACCTTGTCTGATCGCTGCCTGTCCTGACCTCAGCCTGCCTTGTGACCTGCCTTTGCCTTCTCCTTTTGCCTGCTGTTGCCCGCCTGTTGCCGTCTCGGCCTACCTGACCCCGCTCTGCTGTCCAGCCAGTCTGTTCCAGCATCCTGCTCTGCTGTCCAGCCAGTATGTTCCAGCATACTGCTCTGCTCTCGAGCCAGTCTGCTCCGGCATCCTGCTCTGCTTTCCAGCCAGTCTGCTCCAGCATCCTGCTCTGCTGTCCAGCCAGTCTGTTACAGCATCCTGCTCTGCTGTCCAGCCAGTCTGTTACAGCATCCTGCTCTGCTGTCCAGCCAGTCTGTTCCAGCATCCTGCTCTGCTGTCCAGTCAGTCAGTTCCAGCTTCCTGCTCTGCTGTCCAGCCAGTCTGTTCCAGCATCCTGCTCTGCTGTCCAGCCAGTCTGTTCCAGCATCCTGCTCTGCTGTCCAGCCAGTCTGTTCCAGCAACTACGCTTCTGCTTGATCCCTACCGGCTATATCTACTACTGGACCGTGGCTTGCTCACCTCCTGATGGGGCTATCCTGAGGACTGCAACCTGGTACCAACACACAGCCAACTCCATCTCCACCATCAGGAGCGCTGGTGAATACCGCTTGGTACTTAGACTCCGCACCTCAGGTGAACCCGTGTCATCAACCAGGGGACATGCGTGAATATCTGCTCCACTGCTATAGCTACTGGTCTCTGAGCTGGCTCCAGACTGTGACAAGAAGTACCAGAGCAGCCTTTTTCACTAACCGGGGATGGGGAAGAAGTTGGGGAAGCTTCAGTGTTCAAGTCAGGGACCCAGCGGGACAGCATAGGTGACACTTGGATTTAACCAGCAGGTTAGCTGTGGAGGAGCTCAAGGGATCCAGTGGCAGCTGGGATCTGAAGAGCCTGGTGATAGACTGGGAGCTCAGTGAGGAAATCTACAGTAGGAGACTGTGAGGTTGAGTGAAGATCTACACACTGGGGATACCGTGAATGGGATGCGTACAGATTCACAGTGAAGGGAAGTCAGAGTGTTTCAAGTTCTGTTGCTATAAGAGACCGCCAGTCTACAAGTACAGTTGGCTGCAATCCAGTTTAGAGGTCCTTTGACCTGTATGGCTGTTCTTCTGTTATGTTTTTGTCTAGGAGTCTGCCAAGTGTTTTTGCACCAGCCTAAGGGTGTGCAGGCTCTAACCCTCTCTCCCCAGTTCTGTTAAAAGACAATAAATCTCGTTTTGCATTCTCAAAGTGTCTGGCGCCCAATTTACTCTATCTGCTCTACACACACTATGCTTAGTAACCCACACCATGAAGAGGACTTTCCCTGACTCTGGAGGTCACAATTAGGCCTCTAGGGGTTAGGATCATTGCCACATTTGGCGCTCAACATGGGTCAAAGCGTTATCTCTGCAAGCTTGCAACTACATCTTTATTCACCATAGACTATGTTGATATCCATGTGAAATATGTGGGGAAGAACCAACGTATCTCATTGCTCATAGGAGAGTGTCAGCCTGGTCGCTTGTCACTTTGCACCAGCGCTGCAGGGGTTAAGGCAGACTCCATTAAAGTATTGGCGTGCCACAAGAGGAAGGAGACGGGTGCTGAAGTTCTTAGAGAACATGTGAACCAATCCGTTGGCAGGGGAAGGAGATACAGCTCTGCCTTAGAGTTGCATCACGGCTGTTGGAAGGAAGATGGAGCAGTTTGGAACCTCCATGGCAGATTGGAAGGTGTGTGTTCCGGGCATCGGCCCTGTTCTGGGTGGATCGAAGGGTATTCTCAGCGATACCAGAGTGAGATACACACAGAAAGGTAGCCTCGCGTTATACACTGCAAGAAGCTATGAAGCTCTTGGGTCGATCTGTGGTAAATGTTCCAGCCTGGCCATGAATCTGAGGCCTTGGATCATCTGTGGATGCTGCAGAGGAACCCCTACTAGAGGTAGTCTCCCCAGCCCAACCTCTGTGGACACTACAGATAGATTGGGACAGGAACATTGCCATCCCAACTGGGGAAAACTTAGAGAGTCGCCCTGCCATCACCCATTTTGTACGAGAAGCTGCTCCTCTCATCCCTGTGGCTGCTCCAGGACAAAGTGCTCCAGTCATTCCCCGGGGCTGGGGACTGGCCCACCTGCATTCTCTGAGGGTAGAACCGTCTAGGAGAAAGACACCGGAGTCTGGTAAGCCAATGTTAGGTGAAAGTAGTATGCCATTGGGAACTGTAATACCTGTGGTTGGTAAGGGAGACAAGGTTGCTTTGCCTGCTGTCGTGAGTTCACCTTGTAACCTGATCCTGGCCGAAGAGTGATCCACTATATCCAATTTAGATATCCCATCTGATCGGATTTCCGAACTGTTCTAAGACAGTTTGTCATGAACTGAAAAGTGGACCGATAGTGACGAGGAGCAACCGCGTGAGATAGAGGAGGATGAAGTTCTTTCTGTGCAGGCTGCTAGCGTTAAAATTGAGTTGTCTGCTAAAGCAATGCCACAATTGCTTATTGCCCGTTCTTTTGAAGAAGAGCGGTGGGCAAACAGGATACCTGTTCCTAAGGTGGTTAAACCAAAACTCTGTTTGTTGGATAAGCTGAAAAGTACACCAAACTATGTTGCTGGGCATAGGGTTCGGCATGCCCCAGACACGCAGGTTCTACCCGGTTGCGGGGACCCTAAAACACTGCCCAGGCTGTCCAAGCTACAACAGGTTGTTCTCACAAAAGTGGCTGAAGAGTATGGCTACTTATGTCCGTATATACCTATTCACCTGGAAGAAGAAATTCAAGAAAAGAGAGTGTTGTTCGAAGTTTCCTGAAAAATCAGCTACACGTTGATCTAAAGAAACTGTCACCACATTTTGCTGAGAAAAATTCTAACATTTCACAGACCTGGGACTATGGCCGCCATATCTACCAGGATTGTGTAATCACCCGCAGACCTAACCAGAAGGATTTGAAGTACTACATCACCACTATCAGCTCGAATGGGAAGTCTTTGCAGCTGCCTGACCCCAGGTATTATTGGTGATGCCCTCTTTGCAACAATTACAAGGAGCTTTGACCCAATGCGGATTACAAATGTGTGTTTTGTGGCATTACGTTGACTTGCTGAAATTGCTCCATTTCTGAAAAAAGTTGCTGTGGGGACATCCCTGCTCTGGCTGTTCTGCTGGACTGTGCTCTGAGATACAAGCAGTCGTAGGGAAGTGGCCCAACTGAGTCATGCTGGCCTGTGTTCTAGAATTGCCAGTGTGCCTCCCCCTGAAAAGTGACATGTTGATCTATGTTACAGAGTTTCAGCATGTTTTGTTCCATCATTGATGAGGCAAACCATTCTCAGCCCCCGACTGTGCCAAGGCCAGACTGGGATGCCTTTAAATTGCAATGGGACCTTGTTGACTAGGAAGATGAAAATGATGGTCCCTTGCATGTTGGCATGGCTAAAGAGCTGTTTGTATACAGCCATGCACCCTGTCCCCGGAGTTGTCCCTATGAAGAAGGGAAACGGCTGTGAAAATACTGTTGTAATGTTGCTACACCTCAAGTGAAATTACTGGTTTAGTTAGTCAGATAGGATATGCTGTGGCAAAAAGGGCAAGTTTTCACCTTAATGTCTAGGTATAGTTATTTGCTAAAAGTATATATATGTGGATTGAGATATATTACTGTATTCATTTGCACTCTTTGCTGCTCCCGGCTGAGAGTGAGCAAACTTCACTTATGTACATACTGCACAAGGTTGCTATGGGATGTGTTTTCTCTGCTGTCTGTTTTTTTTTTCTCTTCCAGGTGTTCTGGCACCTATCGCGTCCTCCTTGGCTAAGGAGGGACGATGACCTCAGCTTGTGCTACAATTTTTTCTATTGTTTACAAGTGTATATAATAGATAGATAGTTAGAATATAAGGTTACTGTTTTTGTATACTCCCATTGTTGTTCAGGTGGTATGCCACACATAAAACTGTAAATATCTGCCCTTGTGTGAAATGCCACTTGCCTATGTACATATGTTATGTATACCCATCTCATGTGGTAAGCCACATGTATTGTTACTTTGTTCATCCTTCCCTGTACCCCACCTATCCCAGTTTTTGCCTGGACATTCACTCTCAGGTTTGAGAGTACTTTGTTTTTTTCAAACTCTGAGACACAGTTTCCCTTGGTGGGGGGAGGATGTGGCACCTTGGTGTTAGGCAGGGTTGCTAACAAATTTAGTGTGCTAGGTGTTAACCAGCCTTGATGATTGTTAGGTGATCCCTTTGATTTTTCCCTAAATCTGGATTTGATGCACCTCTCTCTTCTGTTACTAGGTGGCACTGTTGCTTGTGGCTTTAGAATGACAAGAGTATAGTGAATTCAGACTATGAGTGGATAGGTTGTTTCAGCCAATTGGCAGGGGTTTTCTTCGGCCCCTTGGCCTGCTGGGAAAGCCTATTTATTAGGGAAGAGTCAGGTGATCGGGGTTCTGTGCCACCTGGACGGCTGTCTAGGTGGACATGTGTTGAAAGCTCCAGGCTGCTAGGCCAGAAGCCTGAAACCTATCTAGGAGTACTCTGGCTGCTAGGCGGTCTGAAGCCTATCCAGGTTGGAAGCAGGCAGCGCGGGGTTGGGGTTTCAAGCTTCCAGGCCCAAAAAAGTGGCAGGGGTTCTGCCGACGGGAGAACCCAGTAGTTGCCACGGGTGAAGAAAAGCAGTTGCCATCTGAGATGACCACTCCTGTCGCCAGAGGCAAGTAAGAACCAGAGTCGGAGGTAAAGGGGACATAGTCGCCATCAAGAGACAATATCTCCTGTTATCAGAGGCTAGTGTTCGGAATCTGAAGAAGTACCAGAGCAGCCTTTTTCACTAACCAGGGACAGTGAAAAAGTTGGGAAAGCTTCAGTGTTCAAGTCAGAGACCCAGTGGGACAGCATGGGCGACACTTGGATTTAACCAGTGGATTAGCTGTAGAGGAGCTCAAGGTATCCAGTGGCAGCTGGGATATGAAGACTGGAAGCTCAGTGAGAAAATCTACAGTAGGAGACTGTGAGATTGAGTGAAGATCTGTATGTGTACAGATTCATAGTGAAGTGAGGTCGGAGTGTTTCAAGTGCAATTGTTATAGGAGACAGCCAGTCTACAAGTACAGTTTGCTGCAATCAAGCTTAGAGGCCCTTTGAACTGTACGGTTGTTCTTCTGTTGTATTTTTGTCTCAAAGTCTGCCAAGTGTTTTTTTGCACCAGCCTAAGGGTGTCCAGGCCCTAACCATCTCTCCCCAGTTCTGTTAGGAGACAATAAATCTCTTTTTGCATTCTCAAAGTGTCTGGCGCCTAACTTACTCTATCTGCACTACACCCACTATGCCTAGTAACCCACGCTGTGAAGAGGGATGTCAGCTTTCCCTGACTCTGGAGGTCAACATTAGGCCTCTAGGGGGTTGGGATCATCGCTACAGAAGTTTGCATTTTATTTCCTAATTTTATATAACAGGGCTGCAGATGCTATCAGTTGGAGAGGAAAAACCCCATGAGGATACTTCAGTCCAGGGTGTACCCTGTCTCTGCCCCTCCCCCCACCCACCACTGCTTGAAGCTGAAGTGCCACTGTGTAGTGTGAACAGGTTTTCAAGCAAGTGTAAGATTTACGGATCTTACATCAAGTCAACCACAGCTGTATACAAATATTGTACTAACGTTTGGGTGTATGCGTGTAATGAAGAAGACAAGGTTACACTTCTCATTGAAACAGACCAGCGAATTGCTGTAAATCAGCTTTTTACGGTATGCAAAATCGACAGCGGCTGGGACACCCTAGGTCAGTGATGGCGAACCTTGGCACTCCAGATGTTTTGGAACTACATTTCCCATAATGCTCACCTACTCAGCAGAGTGCATGAGCATCATGGGAAATGTAGTTCCAAAACATCTGGAGTGCCAAGGTTCGCCATCACTGCCCTAGGTGGTAATGACCACAGAGTGGGTGGTAGAAAGGACTCTGACAGCCAAAGAAGTACACATTGGCCCTGAGGGTGAGAGTTAGAGAAGTATACTTTACAATAAAAAATATAACATACAATTTAAGTTGCCAATCGCTATCACAAGATGAGATTCTATGATATCCCTCTTGTTAGGGGTTTGGGAAAGTGGTGTAGGCATGTGTGGATGGCTTAAAGATACGTGTAAACACTAGCAACTAGGAAAAATGATATATATGTATATATTATGTGCTATGTGGGTCGCTGCTGCCCTTAAATGGAGTACAATGGATATATATACACCATACAGTAAATCAGTAAAAAAAGGGCTGAGCTTACCCCTATAACTATTAATACTGTAACGAGTGTAAGTCAAAAACCACACAATCATATACATGTGCTATCATAAAGTGTGTCATAAAAGTTGCATATAAAAAAGTGCATTTACAAAAGTCCATCCAGATCTTCAAAGTGCTTCTGTGTATAAATATAAACCAGTGTTAGTCCCTTTAAATATGTTTTCCAAATAAAGTGCCTTATTTGTTTAATAAATCAACACCACGCTCCACCTTCTGTGCCCCCACCAGGGTATGCACTCACACATAGATGTTGACCCCTGAGCTTCCACTGAGGTGGGTCACATAAGCATAGGTATAGGTATCCACGGTCCACTCACCCGTATAATAAAGAGAAAAATCCTTAGGAAAGATCATGGTATAACTCTGCCAATTTATTAAAACCCATTAAAAACAATAAAAAAGATTGCACTCACAAATGAATGTGCTTGCCGGGCACCAAGGATAATGTGCCAATGCTCATAATCCAGGTCCAACCTAGAGATGGCGTGCGCTCCAACTCATTGAAGTGACGTCGTGCCAGAAGGCCCTGCCCCTACTCAATTCATCATCAACAGACGTCCTCAGGAGGCGTCTGGTTGATGACGAAATGCATAGTGGTGAAGACTTCCAGCACAACGTCACTTCCCATGGTTGTAGGAAAGAAAAATCGCCTGCCTAAATAAGGTTCATTTATTAAGCTGGGGAAGACTGGTCCTATAGTACAGAATGCATAAATGTGCATTTTTGTGTACAGAATTCCTGAAAGGATTTGACCATGCTTTTGACTGTAAAAGTAATCATTGTATCAGCTGAGATGAAGTTTCTAGAAAAGACCTGCCCACTATGACTTTTAAAAGTCTATGTGTAACTGTTTTCGAAGTCTCACAATTGTACAACTCTTGAACTTTCCCTTAAAAAAAAGTTATGTCAATATGGGTATAGGAACAAAGGGTTTAACTGCTCATCATTTGCGTTTAGCAGTTAATATTCTGATCTAAGAATTTTTCTCATTAGAAATTCCAAAATTCGTATTCCACAGCAAGCAGGCAGCTATCAGATTACTGTTGTCAGATGGCTTAAAAGATGAATTCTGATTGGCTGTTACAGGTTTGTTTTATTTATATATTATCATTGCCCCTTGCACTGTCCGACTGAATATGCAAACTTTGTTATATAATATTTGATTACCGTTTGTGTT
The DNA here is from genome assembly GCA_018402905.1 of Glandirana rugosa. Lineage (NCBI taxonomy): Eukaryota > Metazoa > Chordata > Amphibia > Anura > Ranidae > Glandirana > Glandirana rugosa. The sequence goes on from BLSH010025828.1 coordinate 1,614,150, forward strand.
GTACTGTTCCAGTTCTAAAAATGCCTTTCTCATTAAAGGTATGAAGATGGCCAGGTGGGTGATGCCAACATTAACACTCAGGACCCCAAGATCCAAAAGGAGATCATGAGAGTGATTGGAACCCAGGTGTACAGCGGATGAGGGATATTAACCTCAGGATTATAGCTGCTACAGAGGGGAACAGTCTGTCCTCTCTAGGACCAAGATCATGGGGCAAATGTTGGTCTCTCTTTCTTGCTTCACATGAAGGAGATTGGGCATCCTTTGTGACCCTCTTTGATGTGGAGATGAGGGTCTTGCACTGATCAGGCTCTCCAAGATACAGTAAGATATTGTTCTGTGTGGAGATGTCAATGAACTGGAACAATTACCTGAAATATACAGACTCTGCCCTGTGACAGTGCTATCCCCTTCCCTCGCTTTATCCCTACTCTGAACATTTCTCATTTACAACTCTTTGTTTAACAAAAAGAAAATCAAAAAGGTTAAAAATAATAAAAAAAAAAGACATGAAAATTTTATTTGGAGTTGATTCCATTGTTTGATTAACGCAAGTTAAATGGGGAAGGGAATCTTTTCATCTGGAAGGCAATGTTAAATGTAATTTCATGGCACGCATTACTGGTTGGGCAGGCCATCATTTTTTAGGATTTCTTTTAGTGTTTGTGGAACCTGGATAGTTTTAGCTGCATGGTACGTGCCCTCGTGCGTTACTTTCAGGGAAGATACTTCAGTAATGGATGCATGTTGATCATGAAGGGATGTATGGGATCAAGAATGATGTTCAGCTGGCATTCAAAAATGTATCTGTTTTTATCAAGCCGCTAGTTGTACTCCAATAGAAGAAATTACACTACATTTCAAAAAATAATTATAGGGCAAGCTTGACCCTTCCACAGTTTAAACTAGCACTCAGGAAAGAAACCTTTAACAGTAAGGTCAGCAACAAATAAAAAGAGCATCAGATGGTATTATTATTTATATATTTATTTCAGGTGCTTATATAGCACTGTCAATTTACGCAGAGCTTTACATATATATTGTACATTCACATCAGTCCCTACCCTCAAAGAGCTTACAATCTAAGGTCCCTAACTCACATTCATACATATACTAGGGCCAATTTAGACTTAGTATTATCACATAGTGTTACACAAACTAGACTTTTTTTTAAATGATAATACATATATAAAAACATTAAAAGCAAGAACTCTCCCACCATTGGTAAATAGTATGATAAAAAATACCCATCAGATATAACTGGACTATAAATGACCCTCAACAGGAGGACAGAGATCCAAGATTACAACATTAAATGTACAGTATATTCTTAATATAACAGTGAGCCAAGGTTACAACACCATATGTACTGTATATTCTTAAAATAACATACTATTTTATTATTGCTCAATAAGATAATAATCAATTCCATAAAACACCTATCAAATACATAAAATATTGAAAATGTCAAATTTGACATACTGTAAGTGTAGATTCAAACTGTTGACTTCACCACCCTTTTTTGGGGGGCGTCCGATTCTGATACTGGGGGAAGTGTATAACTTTGTGAATGGTGTTCAGGTTTTTGTTATCTTCTTTCATTTTCCTGGAACCATTTTATGGCTGGTTTAATTACAAACAGGGCATTTTTTCTCAAAGAATAGGTGCAGGAACTTCTCCCTTCTGAGTCACTCCTTGCCTCCGCCCCCTACCCACCTCCGAGCGCTGTTCCTTGGTTCTGCCCCTTACCCACCTCCCAGTACCACCCCTTTTAGAGAATACAATAACAAGAAAGACAGTAAAGTAGATCTCGCAGCAATGAACACCCCAGCGACAATAGATCGACCCCCAGCAACAATGGACTCCCAACAGCCAGCATCAATAAACCTCCCCTGCAAAAATAGATCCCCTCCAGCAACAATAGACCCTCCAGCAACCAGCAACAGCAAAAATAGATCCCCTTCCTCAACAATAGATCCCTCCCAGCAATGATTGACCCCCTGCAACATAAGATCCACCTCCAGCAGCAACAGATCCCCCACCAGCAACAATAGACCTTCCTAGCAACAATAGATCCCCCTGCCAAAATAGATCCCCTCCAGCAACCATAGATTCCCCAGCATCAATAGACCCTCCAGCAACAGTAGACCCCTCCCTTAACAGTAGATCCCTCGCAGCAACAAGTGATTCCCCAGCAACATAAGACCCACCCCCAGCAACAATAGGTCACCCACCAGCAACAATAGATATCCCCAGCAATAATAGACCCCCTTCCTCTGCATAAATAGATCCCCCAAGCAGCCAGCATCAATAGATCCTCAAGCACACCCCATCACCCCTTGCTATTACATACATTTAGTTCTGGAGGCGCCGGAACTGTGTTTCCCCGCATTCCTGCTGAAAAAAGGCCCTGATTACAAGTACTACCTACCTGAATGTTATCCATTTAGTTTATAGACAAATTGAAATAATACATGCATACTTCCAACTACCCAATTCTGATAAAGTAGTGGTAGACCCTGAAGCACGTCAAGAAAAAGGGTGTTGATGTTAATAAAAGTTTGGATCTAGTGGAAACATACCCAAATCCACAGCACAACTACAGTGAAGAATCAGCACACATCCATCCACAAATCCTGTTGCTGACTAAATATTTTACCACTCTCGGTTCAAACAATAATAACATGATGTACCTGGTAGAGATTGAGTAGAAGAGGAGGCTCCTCTTGCTCCTCCTGCTCAACACACATGAATGCAGTGCAGTGGCTGCCCATCCATAAGGGGCACACAGGTGCCTACCCCTCATCCATGCGTCCGGCCCCCTAATCTACATCCAGGGCACCAGATGCATGGATTCTAAAGGGGGGTGGGGGTTTGAAGCACAATATTAGATCCGGAGGCTCTAATAGGCTTCAAAAAAGGGTGGGCTGGGGGAGCAGAGCACTGCGCTTAAAGCCCACCCAATTGTGTGACAATATCGAATAAATATTTGCTATTGTAACACTAATTCTGCCTCCCAGTCAATAAGAAAAGCGGGTCCTGAGACCTGTTTTCCGATTGGCCGAAAGGAGAAGCGACCCTAGAGGAGGGAAGAGATGCATGGCGAGGACACCACCTTGGTGCCGAGGAGGAGGCGCATGGCAAGGACATTGCCGTGATGCTGAGAAGGAAACATAGGGGAGGTTGGCCGCCCGTCGCCTGGAGGGAAGCGCTGCCTTGGGTAAGTGTTGCGGGGTCGTGTGAGTGACCTGACCGGGGGGGAGGTGGCTGGCTGTGCACAGCTGGCAGATGCATGGAGCAAACGACTGAGGACCACTAAGGGAGAAAACAAGTACAGGAACACCGAAGTACCAGAGCATGTTATAGAAACTAGATTGAGACCTTCAGTAGACAGAGGCAGAGTTTGGGCTGATGCCAGGAACAGCCCAGCAGCGTAGTACCAGATCAGGAAGTAAAAAACCGAGTTCAGCAAACAAGCCAAAGTCAGTAAGAGCCAGCAAGCTGGTGCAAGGGGGAAGGCAGTAAGCAGAGTCAAGAATGCTGGCTGAGGTCATGATGAGGAGGTAAAAGTCCAGAGGCAGGCAAGTAGGGTCACAAACCAGGGTCAGAAACAGTCAAGCAACGTAAAATCAGATGAGGTATTGAAAACAAGGTCAAGGACACAGGCCAAATTCAGCAACAGCCAGGCAAACAAGGGCAAGGCAGTAAGCAGTGTCGAGAATGCAGGCTGAGGAGGCAAAAGACCAGAGGCGGGTTGGGAGGCAAGTCATACACAGAATGACAAAATCAGCAGGTCAAGTCAAAGGTAAACAAAAGTTGAAGGACACTCAAAAACTGCTTTCTGGAGTGCTCCAGTTTATATAGGATACTGGGTGCCAATACCAGTGCTGATGCCTACTTACTCACATCCAGCAGTTACTCTATGCACAGAGCCATGGGCAGTAGTGTGCGGTAGGAGGGGGAAAGCATAAATCCTGCCCTCAGTACTATTGTTCTTCTGTTCATAAGGCAAGCTAAATACTCCTGGGGAATGTATCAAAACTGGAGCAGCTGTGAAAGGCAACCAATCGGCTTCTACCTTTAGCTTGTTCAGTTAAAGCTGAACTAAAATCTTAAATTCAAAAACTGTGAGCAGGCAGTCTCTTTATTGTGGAAGATACTTGCAATGTCTTTTTGGCAATAAAATAAACCTACCTGCATGCTAGCCAAATGACGTGCCCGCTGTGCCTCCTGGGTTATGCATGTCACATATTCCAGGAGGCCTTAGTCTTTCATTCAGAAAGGAGGAGAGGGCGGGCCCTGTGGCGCATCATGGCGAGGCCTGCTGGCTGAACCTGGAAGAGTCTGCGGGCATATCGACGGCATCACAAGCATCATGGCTGTGTGGTACCAAGCATTGTCAGATGACAGAAAGTGGGATAACGCTGGATTTGCTGGGTGGGTGAATATCTACACTGTGCAGACAACACCACCCAGTAAGCAGGGGCAAAAAAAAATGGGGAGGGGGTGAAGGTCCACTTTAATGTGTAGGTAGTCTCAGACAGTCTTTTGTAATATACAGTCAGTTGCTGAAAGTCTCTTGTAAAGGCAGTTTCAGCAGTCCTTATACAAATATAGTATAAAAGCTTGCGGTAGGATCCAAAGCTCAAGTTGTCCTTCGTTATTTGGGCAGACGTCCACCACTGAAAAAGCTTTGGAAATACTGTATATTAGAAAAAAATAGTGGACTTGGACACACCTCTTAGAGATTATCTCCAGTCAAAATGCCACATTGACAGTGACTAAGTGGCATTCAAATCCACAATTTCTTTTCTAACATATTTACACTGTTTTAGCAGAGTAATGATACATGAGATTGGTCTCCAAAAACACAGCAGCAATAAAAGTGAGTTGCATATATGCTGTCCTTTTGCTGAAAGATCCATTAAAAACTTTATTGATAAATAAAAGATTTAACCACATGAATAAAAGCTGACCATTTTAACCACTTCAGCCCCGGAAGGATTTCCCAGTTTAGTACCAGAGCACTTTTTGCGATTCGGCACTGCGTCGCTTTAACTGACAATTGCGCAGTTATGCGACGTTGTACCCAAACAAAATTTGCGTCCTTTTTTCCCCCACAAATAGAGCTTTCTTTTGGTGGTATTTGATCCCCTCTGCGTCATTTCTGATCGCCGATATAAACAAAAGAAGAGCGACAATTTTGCAAAAAAAACATCAAATTTATTAATTTTTGATAAAATACAAATCCAAAAAAATATATAAAATTATTTTTTTTCCATCGGTTTTGGCCTATTTATATTCTTCCTCATATTTTTGGTAAAAAAAAAAATCGCAATAGGCGTTTATTGGTTGGTTTGCACAAAAGTTGCCGCGTTTACGAATGAGGAGAATTCATTTCTGGGGTTTTTATTTATTTATTTTTTAACTAGTAATGGCGGCGATATGCGATTTTTAGCGGTACTGCGATATTGCAGCAGACATGTCGGACCATTTTGACACTTTTTTGGGACCATTGGCATTTATACAGCGATCAGTGCTATAAAAATGCACTGATTACTGTGTAAATGCCATTGGCAGTGAAGGGGTTAACCTGGGGGGGGGGCGCTCTAAGGGTTAACAGTGTTCCCTGGGCGTGTTCTAACTGTGTGTGGGCTGCCCTGGCTGGGGAAAGGGTGTGATCACGGCTTCCATATACAGGAAGCCTGTGATTATCGCCCTTCCCCCTTCAACAGAACGGGGATCCGTGCTTACATACACGGACCTCCTTCTTTCAGTGCGGGGGAGCCATCGCGGGTAGCCGGCGGCGATCAAATTCGCCCTACCCGCTCCCTGGCTCCCTCCCCGAATACAGTGAGCACGCACCTCACAATGCTAGTTATCGCAGCCGCCATCCTGTGACGGCGTTTCGCGATAACGAGCCACCTTGCCGCCATCACGCTGCGGCAGGCGGTCGGCAAGTGGTTAAACACCCCTGTCGGTGTATTTGTGCTGACTCCTGTAATTGCCACTTTTGCTGAACAGTTTGACCTGTTAAAGGAATTGGAAAAATAATAGATCTACATTAGCCGTGTTACATTCATTCCCAAAACCAGTCCGTTACATTCAAGCTGTCATGAATGATAACTGTTAAGTTACTAGTATGCTTATGTTAGCTCGTAATCAACATGTCAAGTCATCAAATGCTTGTGTCATAACTGATCACATGTGCAGCATCATGGCAACTGCAGATGAAACAGAGGCTAAGATAACGACTTCCTTGGCTGTAAAGCAAAGGAGGGTTTAGTTCTGTTTTAACAGGTATTAAAACTATGTTACAGGGGTGACAAATTGAAACAAACAATACTGTGTTTATGCTAGTGATAGTCTGCATCATTTATATCAATTTTTATTTTGCTCATAGTGCCACTTTAACTATGCTCACTTCCACCCCACCACACAATGTTTTCCTGTGCCACATGTAGCAAACCCCTTAGTTGACTTTTCTTTTTCTATTTCATAAACTTGGGAGGTATGTATGCATTCTCTGGGGGTGTCATCCTTAGTTTACCACTTAGTGAGTCCCTGTCATGTAACAGGCAAGCACCCAATGAAATCAGAACTCCTACGTATGAATCAACGATGCGGATGACAAACTTGGAGCTTGCACCTTCATAAGCAACTTTGTAATGAAACAGTTTCCATCCTGACAGGTTTCCCTTGGCAGATTGGCATGAAAGATTCAAGTCTAAACTGAAGATTCGATCACAAGTCCATGATGTGTTGTGGTGTCTATTCACCCTTCCTCCAGTCTTGAATTCAGTGAAAAGAATACAAGGCTTTTTCTGAATGGAGGTGTACAACATGCAACTTGCTATTAGAGATGGGCGAACACCCCCCAGTTCGGTTTGCACCAGAACTCCCAAACATAGAAAAAGTTCGGACCCAAACTCTGAACTCCACTGAAGTCTATGGGACCCAAACTTGAAAAATCAAAAGTTCCCATTTCAAAGGTTTATATGCATGTAATTGGCCATACAAAGGGTATGGGGGCCCAGGTACTACCCTGGGGGACATGTACCAATGCAAAAAAACACTATTAAAAAAGATTGTTTTTAAAGGAGCAGTGATTTTAACAATGCTTAAAGTGAAACAATAAAAATGAAAAATACCTTAATATAGTGCCTGGGGGATGCCCCCTTAGTCTACCTGTAAATTTGCACATCTGCACCGTGTATAGAACCTGCTGCAACACAACTGACATTTATAAAGAAAAAAAATGACATTTAAATTTCTGGCAATACAATACCATTGCCGGCAATAGAAATATGTAAAAAAAAGAACGGTGTGGGGGCCCCCCCAATCCATATCACCCCCCCCCCTTCCTGGCCTGCCAGGCTGCATGCTTGGTTAAAGGTCTGGTATGGATTTTGGTGGGGAAACCCACGCCTTTTTTTTTTTCAATTTGGCATGGGGTTCCCCTTAAAATCCATAGCAGACCAGAAGGGCCTGGTATGGCTTGGGAGGGGACCCCCACGCCATTTTTTTCCCCACTTTTTCTATTGCCAGCAATGTTTGATTTTTTTCATTCAGTTGTCAGCGGGGAAGCCCATTGACAGCTGATGACTCATCCGTTGTTAAAGTGATTGTAAAGTCTCGTTTTTGTTTTGTTTTTTCTTTTAAATAACAAACATGTTATACTTACCTCCTCTGTGCAGCTGGTTTTGCACAGAGCAGCCCGGATCCTCCTCTTCTCGGGTCCCTCTGCTGTAATCCTGGCCCCTTCCTCCTGTTGAGTGCCCCCTCAGCCAGCATCTTTCTATGGGGGCACACGAGCCGAGTCAGAGTTCTGTGTTGTCATTCAAACACGGAGCCCCGACCAAGCCCCACCCCCTCTCACCCCAACTGACTTGGATTGGCAGCCACGGGACCAATGGCGCTGCTGCTGTGTCTCAGTCAATCAGGAGGAGAGTCCTGGGCGGCTAAGACACTCGTGAGCATCGCTGGAGAGAGATGGGGCTCAGGTAATTATTAGGGGGGTGCTGGGGAGGCTGCAACACACAGAATGTATTTTATCTTAATGCATAGAATGCATTAAGATAAAAAACCTTCTTCCTTTACAACTCCTTTAACCACTTAAGGACCAGAAGGATTTCCAGCTTTAGGACCGGAGCCCTTTTTGCGATTCGGCACTGCGTCGCTTTAACTGACAATTGCGCGGTCGTGCGACGTTGTACCCAAACAAAATTTGCGTCCTTTTTTTCCCACAAATAGAGCTTTCTTTTGGGGGTATTTGATCACCGCTGCGTCATTTCTGATCGCCGCTATAAACAAAAGAAGAGCAACAATTTTGCAAAAAAAACCAAATTTCTTACTTTTTCCTAAAATACAAATCCAAAAAAAAAATATAAAAAAACATTTTTTTTCACCGTTTTTGGCCGATTTATATTCTTCCTCATATTTGCGATAAAAAAAATCGCAATCGGCGTTTATTGATTGGTTTGCGCAAAAGTGGTCGTGTTTACGGATGATGAGAATTCATTTTTGGGGTTTTTAATTTTTTTTTATTTTTTACTAATAATGGTGGCGATCTGCGATTTTTTGCGGTACTGCGATATTTCAGCGGACATGTCGGACCACTTTTTTGGGACCATTGGCATTTATACAGCGATCAGTGCTATAAAAATGCACTGATTACTGTGTAAATGCCATTGGCAGTGAAGGGGTTAACCTGCAGGGGGCGCTCTAAGGGTTAACTATGTTCCCTGGGCGTGTTCTAACTGTAGGGGGACTTGCCTAACTGGGGAAGGGAAGTGGTCACAGCCTTCACGTAAAGGAGCGGAGGTCCGTGTTTACATACACGGACCTCCGCTCACTCGCTCCGGGGGGGCCATCGCGGGTAGCCGGCGGCAATCGAAGCCGCCGCACCCGCTCCCTGGCCCCCCTGGACACAGTGAGCGCGCAGGCGCGCCTCCGGCGGCACGCGCGCGCTCACTAAACTCGTTCCCACAGCCGCCGTCGTATGACGGCGATTTGCGGGAATGAGCCACTTTGCCGCCGTCAGATGCCGATCGGCGGTCGGCAAGTGGTTAAGGACGCAGCAGCCAGTTTCCTGGCCCTGCTCTTTAACAACAGCTATTCACTTCGCCCAATCAAGACTTAGAATGCACTGTACTGAGCACAGTGCATTGTCGGGTGCTCGTCGGGTGAACATCCCGTGAGTGCCCCGCAATTTGGGTGTTCGTCACATGACGATGTTCGGGCCGATCTTTTGCTTAGGTCCGAACCATTCGCCCAACTCTACTTGCTATGATCAGAGTATTGCAGCCAGAACTACAAAACTTTACAGTTGTGTGGGGGCTGAATGAAAGTAATAATTTTACCGAACAGAGCAGCAGACAAATGTGGGCAGACAATTGGCAAATGAAGTTCAATGTAGATTATTGTAAAGTTATGCACCTGGGGGCAAAAAACATAAAAGCACAGTACTCTCTACGAGAAGAGCTTCTGGGGGAATCGAGAATGGAGAAGGATCTGGGGGTCCTAGTAGATGACAGAATAAGGAATAGTATGCAATGTCAAGCAGCAACAACCAGAGCAGGTAGAATATTAGCTTGCATAAAAAGGGGGATTTGCTCCAGGGATAAAACTATAATTCTGCCACTATATAAAACCCAGGTAAGGCCACATCTGGAGTATTCTGTCCAGTTCTGGTCACCAGTCCTCAGAAAGGATGTGCTGGAGCTGGAGAGAGTCCAAAGGAGGGCAACAAAACTGATAAGAGGAATGGAAGACCTTAGGAGGAACGACTGCAGCGCTAAACTTATTCTCTTTGGAGAAGCGACGCTTAAGAGGGGACATGATTGTGAACTATAAATATCTCAATGGGGATCCTAGCATAAAAGAAAAACTGGTTAGTCTCAGGGAATGTAGGACGACAAGGAGACACACATTGAGACTAGAAGAAAAGCGGTTTAATCTGAGAATGCGTAGGGAGTTCTTCACTGTTAGGGCAATAATGTTGTGGAACGCTCTTCCACAACCAGTAGTGACTGCAGGTAGTATGGGCATATTTAAAAAAAACTATTGGATGTTTATCTCAATGAGTATAACATACAGGGATATGGGTACTGACAGGAGTACACCTACACAGGTTGAAATGGATAGACTATTGTCTTTTTTCAACCTTGACTACTATGTAACTATGTAACAAATGAGGGACAGGCATCAATAGAAGTCAATTGTTTTTACACAGCAAATGGCCCAAAACTGTTTTTCCCAGAGTTTAGCTTTAAGCACAACAGCCAGGCACCTAGCATGGTCAGAATGTGGTCAACAATGTTATCCCCTGTGTTCATCTCATGTTTTTCACTCAGTTCCTACCAGAATATTTGCAGGCGCTTGGCTTGAAGAACATGAGAAAAGCTTATTAGTTCATTCTTTTGTTCCTTACCACCATCTAGTGGCTCTTTTACATTATTGTTTACTCCTTCCTTGACCAGAGTTGTTTTTTAACCACTTCAGCCCCGGAAGGATTTGCCCCCTTCCTGACCAGAGCCCTTTTTGCGATTTGGCACTGCGTCGCTTTAACTGAAAATTGCGCGGTTGTGTGGCATTGTACCCAAATGAAATTTGCGTCCTTTTTTTCCCACAAATAGAGCTTTCTTTTGGTGGTATTTGATCACCGCTGCGTCATTTCTGATCGCCGCTATAAACAGAAGAGCGACAATTTTGCAAAACAACCCAAATTTCTTACTTTTTGCTAAAATACAAATCCAAAAAAAAATATATAAAAAACGTTTTTATTCATCGGTTTTGGCCGATTTATATTCGCAATATAAATATTAAAAAATCGCAATCAGCGTTTATTGATTGGTTTATGCAAAAGTTGCCGTGTTTACGGATGATGAGAATTAATTTCTGGGGTTTTTATTTTTTTTTTATTTTTTACTAGTAATGGCGGCGATCTGCGATTTTTAGCGGTACTGCGATATTTCAGCGGACATGTCGGAACATTTTGACACTTTTGTGGGACCATTGGCATTTATACAGCAATCAGTGCTATAAAAATGCACTGATTATTGTGTAAATGCCATTGGCAGTGAAGGGGTTAACCTGCAGGGGGCGCTCTAAGGGTTAACTATGTTCCCTGGGCGTGTTCTAACTGTATTTGGGCTGCCCTGACTGGGGAAGGGAAGTGATCACAGCTTCCATGTAGAGGAAGGCTGTGATCACAGCCCTTCCCCCCTCACAGAACGGAGGTCCGTGTTTACTTACACGGACCTCCATTCTTTCACTCCGGGGGGGGCATCGCGGGTAGCCGGCGGAGATCAACTCAGCCGCACACGCTCCCTGGCCCTCCCCGGACACAGTGAGCGCACGGGCGCGCCTCCGGCGGTGCGCGCACGCTCACAATGCGCGATCTGGCAGCCGCCGTCGTATGACGGCGTTTTGCGCAGGAGAGCCACTCTGTCGCCGTCAGATGCCGATTGGCGGTCGGCAAGTGGTTAAAGTGGTTGTATAGCCTCAAGGTTTTTTACTTTAATGCATTCTATGCATTATGGTGAAAAATCTTCTGTGCTGCAGCTGCCCCCCAGACCCTCCTTTTTTTACCTGAGCCCATCGGATCCAGCGATGTGCATGAGCGCAGCGGCTCCAGCCGCTGTCCCTCTCCTCATTGGACAGATTGATAGCAGCAGGAGCCATTGTCTCCCACTGCTGCTATCAAAAGCTGTGACATGGGAGCAGGGGGCAGGGCCGAGTTCCGTTGTCTGTGTCAATGGACGCAGCAGCGGGACTCAGGAGCGAGCCCGCACAGGTGCCCCCATGGAAAGCGGATGAAGAGAAGGAGCTTGGAGCGCCTGTGGGGCACCCCAGAAAAAAAGGATCGGGGCTGTTCTGTGCAAAAGCATTGCACAGAGCAGGTAAGTATAGACATGTTTGTTATTTTTATTTTAAAATAGTGAGGGTTTACAATCAATTTAAAGCTTACAGTAGATGCCCAGACCAAGTTTAACAGTGCGTTAGGGTCCCAAAACTGTTTGTGTGTGACATTAATATTAGTGTACCGACCAATACTTAATTCCACAGTAGCGCAACCACTGCTACTATGCAGTGGACAATCTATATATCTGTAAGTGATATAATCAAAACATGAAGAAAAAAATAATATTAAAAAATGTCAAACTCATACAAAAAAGTCCATACAATTGTAAAAATAATGGTGTATAAATCAAAAATAAATCTTCAAAGCGATTCAATTCAGGAAAGTTTGTGATTAACAGTCAACTCTCCATGTGAGTAGAGCCAGAAATAATACACCTTGTATCCACCACCAGTGCAATTAAATAGAGCCATCTCCCCTATGGAAATTCACTCACCAGACTGAACAGCCTCTCACTCTCATGAAAAGGCAAATAAGCTTTTAGGTCAATATCCACCTGCTAGCATCACTCCACAATCAGCAGGTCTCATCTCATCGCATGTATGTGGGCGAAAACAGAAGCCTCCAATGGTGCATTAATCCCATAAAAGATTTACTAAAATCCAAGTAAACCACTCACATTTAAAATGATCATGTACATTGCATGTAAATGGGTAGTATCAGATAGGCCCCAACTCATGCCAGTCTCACCACCTCCACGCTGGTTTCAACTGTCAGTGTAGTCACCTTCCACACTCACCCATGATCAACATGTGAACCAAGCTGCTCATAGCCATGTCCCAAAGCTTTTCGTCATTTCCGACTTCATCAATGGAGATTGGCTATACTGTGCGGTATCTCTCTAGTTTCTCTTCTCATCTCCTCCTTACCCTCGGGGCAACTACCGGGTTTTAACCACTTCAGCCTCGGAAGGATTTACCCCCTTCCTGACCAGAGCTATTTTTGTGATTCGGCACTGCGTCGCTTTAACTGACAATTGCGCGGTCTTGCAGCGTTGTACCCAAACAAAATTGACATCCTTTTTTTTCCCCACAAATAGAGCTTTGTTTTGGTGATATTTGATCACCTCTGCGGTTTTTATTTTTTGCGCTATAAACAAGCAAAGAGCGACAATTTTGAAAAAAAATTTTTTTTTTCAAACTTTTAGCTATAATACCTATCCAAAAAAAAAATTATAAAAAAACGAATTTATTTATCAGTTTAGGCCGATACATATTCTTTTACATTTTAAACCAATATTACAGTATACACAAGTTACACTCAAATATATCCAGCAGCACTAAAAAAGAGAGAGTGACCAATAGTTTAACCACTTACCAACTGGGCCCCTTTTTTACATTTGTTGGTTACAAGCTAAAAACTGTTTTTTTTTGCTAGAAAATTACTTAGAACCCCCAAACATTATATATATATTTTTTTTCAAACACCCTAGAGAATAAAATGGCGATCGTTGCAATAGTTTTTGTCACACGGTATTTGCGCAGCAGTCTTTCAAGCGCGATTTTTTTTTGGAAACATTTCACTTTTTTGAGTTAAAAAATAAGACAACAGTGAAGTTAGCCCAATTTTTTTGTATATTGTGAAAGAGGATGTTACGCCAAGTAAATAGATACCATACATGACACGTTTGAAAATTGTGTGCACTCGCGGAATGGCGACAAAGTCCGTTACTTAAAAATTTCCATAGGCGACGCTTTAAACATTTTTAACGGTTACCAGGTTAGAGGTGCAGAGGAGGTCTTTTGCTAGAATTATTGCTCACACTCTTGCGATCGCGGCGATACCTCACATGTGTGGTTTGAACACCGTTTTCATGTGCGGGCACAACTTACGTATGCTTTTTGGAGGGCTGGGGGGTCTAAAAGACCCCCATGCCTCCTTTGCACTTCACAGTATTCAGATCGCCAAAAACGGCGATTCTGAATACTGTCATTTTGTAAAAAATGGCGCCGTTAGCTGCCGAGTACACTGGAAGTGACGTTATGACATTGCTTCCGGAATTTGCAGAAGGAGACCCGATCTGAGCCAATTCCGGCTTCTGTGAAGTCTCCTTCTAGCCGGCGGAGGCGCCGGATCGTCGCTCCGGTCTCCCAGTGGGACGGGAGGCCGGAGAAGAGTGGTGGAAGGGGGGGGGGGGGGGGGGGTTGTCCCCTCCCGCCCCCTGGGATAACGATTGAGCGGCTCCCGAGCCAGATCGGTCATTATCCCCGGATAGCCGACCGTCCACCCTAAAAAATGATACCAGGATATAGCCTGCAGCTGCAGGCTATATCCCGGTACAGCCACTCAAAACCAGCCGCCGCCTATTTACGGCGCTGGTTGGGAAGTGGTTAAATGTGGAACTGGAGTCGATGGGACTCAATGAAACGCTATCAGTCCATACAAAGTTCGTTATATATCCGGTCGTTTTATGGTGTTTGTGTGTCCTAGGCTCTTGAAGTGCTCAAGATGTCCTGCTCAACACCGCCACCACACCGCGTGAAAAAAAGTCCCCCTCTGTGGAAAGACTCACCGGATGTACCACTAGATACAGCCCTTATAACACATCACAAGATTATCCTTTGGAATGCTTTCCTCCTCAAAACCACCATTGATAATCAGTAGTCAATGTCATGGAGGTATCCTTAAAGCGTCTGTACATCACAGAGGAGTTGAGAGGCAGCACGGTGCTGGATGGAGGGCGTGCAGCCATGTCTCCAAAGGGGGGATTGTGGGAATTTAAATGAGGTGGGTATTAGTACTAAAAGATGAGTCACTGTTTGAAAAAACACTTTTATTGTCAAAAAGCATCACAACATAGCAAAATGTATGCACAGATGAGTAAAATATCAATCGCATATTGCAAACCATGAATGCATGAAAACAGTATTGGCAGCATATCAAGCCCATGAAGTGGTGAGGAGCATGGATCTTCCATGTAAAAAAACACTTTCAGATCAGAAAATGTAGTACACTCTGAAATTTAAAATCAATGAACAAGGGCGTGGCCTGGACATGGCTGAGTAGAGACGTGCTTTCCTTGAGCTCCTGGCCGTCTCCTACATACCCCAGCTTATCTTGCTCTCTCTAACACGCTATGCTGTCGGCTAAGAAGCGGAAGACAAAAGACAGCTCGGAGAAAACAAAGGCAGCTAAAACCGGTGGAGAAATACAGGGTGGGCCATTTATATGGATACACCTTAATAAAATGGGAATGGTTGGTGACATTAACTTCCTGTTTGTGGCACATTAGTATATGTGAGGGGGGAAACTTTTCATGGGACATAAAGAGGTGGCCAAAATCGACGGAAACAAAAGAGGCTCGACAGAAAACAGAAGGCGAAGAATCGGCTGTCGTATCGCACAATCTCTCTCGTTCTATTCGACCCCATACATCCTCTGCCGGTCCTCGAGTTCCTTTCGTGCAGAGATGAGTCGGTACAGGTCCGGTGCGGGAACAAGTAACTAAAATTTAAAGTCTCACATGATGTAAAAGACTAGACTTTCACAAAAAAATGTACCTTCTAGGTACGAGGAGTGGTGAAGTACCCGAACTATACGACGGTTATGACAAAAGTACGTAAGTACCAAACGTTATACGCTAACTATAA
>BLSH010025828.1:1638074-1652386 GCA_018402905.1 Glandirana rugosa
GGGGTTTAGAGAAGAGTCAAGAGTGGGAGTGCCGCCAGGATGGGGGTTATTGAAGAAGTCAGACATGTGTAGTGTGGAGAGACTATAGGATAAAACCAGAGCCACTAAGCTGGAGCCGACTGACTGAGCCCCTGTTTTTGCACTACTTTTGGTGGAAATTTAAAAGACATTTGCGCATGAACCCGCACATATGTCTATCAAATCGCCCCCGAAGTCGGGCTGAAAAGCTGGTTTGAAACTTGTATGAATTCAAACCCGCCGTCAGTGTGAATGTGGGCTTATTTTGGGGAGTAGATGCAAAAATTGAGGCAGGCTTGTAGGGGCCCCAGTGCCTTACTTTGCCCAGGGGCCCATAATCCTATTAAGATGGCCCTGGCTGGTAGTCCACAAGGCAGAGGATCACGTAGCGAGCTCTGCATCCAGTAGCAGGTCAGCAGACAATAGGCACAGCAAAGGTTCAGGGACTCACCCATCAACAGCAGCCTCAGTGGGGAAGTCCAAGCCGAGCAGCAGGGGAAAAGAGGTCCAGATGGCAGATGTCCTTTACAAACCCATGGTAGGTCCAGGGAGGGCTGTGTGTCCTGGCCGCAGCTTCACTCAAGCAGCAGTTGAAGGACAAATGGAGAAAGTCCCCGCAGTGCAGAAAACAAAATCAGTCTCAGCCGTTCATTTATCATTTCTCGTCTCCCAAGGAGACTTGCAGCTATCATCTTCTCTGTCCAACATTAAAGTAAAGACTGACCAGTCTGCCCCCCTTCATGGTTATCTGTGGTATTGTGAATGCAGTCACACACCTTCTGGTTCCGAGGCATCTGCCTTTATCTCCAGCATGATACAATCATTTATTCCCTCCTTACTGAGGGAGCCACACACCCGACCCCTGTGGGGACACAGCAATTCACAAACCAAATTATGCAGATATGTTGATTGTGTTACACATTGCACCTGAATTAGAGATTTGCCAGTTTTATAAAACAAAACAAATATTGAAAAGATTGAATATTTCTGACCTTCGTCACAACCACGTTACAGAATCCCGACACAAACACGCCCCTTCCACGACATCAGACACTGAACTCATGCTTCTCCGTAAACAGTTTACTGATTTATTACATTACAGGGCCAAAGCTGCACTACAATCATGCCGTAAAGTAGGATATGAATCTAGTTACAAATGCAGAAAACTACTGGCCAAACTAGTTAGGGACCATAAACTGTCCACCTACATCCCCACAATTACTGCCCCCAATGGACAAAAAGTAGTACTTCCTAAACTGATCTCAAACATTTGGAGACTTCTACTCCTCTCTATACAACCTACCAGAGCACACATCCCCTCAGAACGATATTGATGACTATTGATGACTTAGTTCATCCCTCCTTCCATCACTGTCCGATGAGGCACAAACTGAATTGAACTCCCCTATTACAATTATGGAACTTCAATGCGCGGTGATCACCGCTAAATCAGGCAAAGCCCCTGGGCCCGATGGCTTTACCTTGCCCTATTACCAGATGCTCCTTCCGATCTTGGAAGTGTCTGTCATTCCCAAGGAGGGTGAAGACCCCACGCAATGCAGCAGCTACAGACCCATCTGACTCTTAAACATAGATCTAAAGCTATTTACCAAAATCCTAGCTACCCGACTGGCCCAACATTTGCAAGCTCTGATTCACCTTGATCAAGTGGGATTTATCCCTACCAGAGAGGCACGGAACAACACAACAAAGGTGCTCAACCTCCTTCATGTGGCCTCCTCGACTCGCACGCTATGTGTTTTCCCTCAACACCGACACCAAAAAGGCGTTTGATCGGGTAAATTGGAGATTCATGTTTTCGGCACTCCACCATATTGGACTAGGAGAAACCAGGACTAGCTGGATAGCTGGAATCTACTCCCACCCAACCGCCCAAGTCAAGGCCAACCGCATCCTCCCTGAACCCTTCTACATTAATAACGACACATGACAAGGCTGTCCATTATCCCCCCTTCTTTTTGCCCTCTTATTAGAACGCTTGCTCTGTAAAATGAGACTGAACCCCAACATACAAGGACAGACAATAGGTAACACCCAACACAAAATATCCGCTTACGCCGCTGACCTTCTCTTCACCCTTACCATCCCAACCATCTCTCTTCCTAATCTCCTTAGGGAATTTGATCTTTATGGCTAACTTGTGAACCTGAAAATTAATTTCAATAAGTCAGAGGCGATGAGGGTAGCAATTCCTCCTGCGCTACTCCCAACTTTACAATCCAGCTTTAATTTCAGATGGACATCAACAGCATTAAAATACCTGGGCATTTACATACCCTCACATATTTCCCGTACCTACGAACTGAACTTTCCACCTTTACTGAATAGGACCCGCATCCTGCTGGAACAAAGGCACAAAGGATTACACTCATGGTTTGGCAGATGCAACCTTTTAAAAATGCGTATCCTACCTAAATATCTTTTTCTATTCCAAGCCCTGCTGATTAAAATTACCCCCTCTTACTTCAAACGGGTCCCATCCCTATTTACTCGCTTTCTATGGGCCCATAAAAAACCTCGCCTTCCCTGCCTTCACCTATCTCTACCCAAACACTTTGGAAGCCTCGCACTTCCAGACATTTGAAAGTATTACCAGGCGACCCATCTAGGCAGACTTATTGACTGGCAACGCCACTCAGACCTCAAACTGTGGACACAAATAGAGTAGAATCAAATACATATTCCTCTGAAAGGTGCACTTTTGGTGCTATAATAATCTACCCTCTGAATTAAAAACACACCCTCTAAAAGGCACCACCCTCTTTATCAGTTCACAGACATCTAAACAGATGTCTCTCAGATCCTCAGAATCCCCCTTATATTCCATTCTTGGAAACCCACAATTCTCACCGGGTCTACACTCTCGAGAATTCCAGACTTTGCACCTCTCAGGTTATGAGCAAGCCTCCAACTTCCTACAGACAGACCATTGGCACTCTATAGCAGCCCTGACTAATAAAAACGGCCCTTTTCACCTTCCATTCTGGACCGCTCTTCACTTACATCACTTCTTACATTCCCTCCATAGCCCCTCCAGGATTCAATTGGGCCTTAACAACATTTGAAGAATACTGTTCAGAATCAGCCACTCTCCCGCGAACCCTCTCTAAGACCTATGCTCTGTTAAACACTCCTCTTGAACAACCACATCTACCCTGCATATCAAAATGGAAATCCGACCTTGCTTGCACCTTTACAGCGAACCAAATTCAAAATATCCGATTTGCCCTGAAATCATCCATATGCACCAAAATTCAGGAAACTAACTTTAAATTGTTAACCAGATGGTACTACAAGCCCGCCAGACTAGATAAATGTTATCCCGCCATGTCTGACCAATGATGGCGATGCCAGGAGAACAGAGGCATAATGCTCCATATATTCTGGTCCTGCCCTCGACTGACAACTTATTGGTCAACGATATGTACCGTTATTCAAAAATTCACGGAGTACCAGATACCAAACGACACTGCCTTTTTTCTATTGCATGTATCCAAAATCTCACCTACAGTTTACAAAAAATCTGTTGCACTTAAACCCCCTTCCTGCCCAGACCAATTTTCAGCTTTCAGCCCTGTCGCACTTTGAATGACAATTGCACGGTCATGTAATACTGTACCCAAAGTAAATTTTTATCATTTTTTTTCACACAAATAGAGCTTTCTTTTGGTGGTATTTAATCACTATTGGGTTTTTTATATTTTGTTAAAAAAAAACTAAAAAAAGACCAAAAATTTTGAAAAAACAAAACTGTTTTATATTTAGTTATAAAATTTTGCAAACAGGTCATTTTTCTCCGTCATAGATGTACGCTGATGAGGTGGCACTGAGGGGCACTGATAGGCTGCACTGATGGGCACTGATGCCAATACCGTTTTCATGCATACATGGTTTTCAATATGTGAGTGATATTTTACCCATCTGTGCATACATTTTGCTATGTTGTGATGCTTTTTGATAATAAAAGTTTTTTTTTTCAAACGGTGACTCATCTTTTAGCACTAAAACTGCTTTCACACTGGGACATTTTTCAGGCATTTTAGCACCAAAAATAGCGCCTGAAACACTCCCCCCAATCCACCCCAATGTGAAAGCCCAAGTGCTTTCACACTGAGGCAGTGCGCTTACAGGACAGGAAAAAAAAGTCTCACGAGCAGCATCTTTGGGGCGGTGGGGGAGCGGTGTATACAAATTGAAATGAATGGGCAGCGCTTCCGCAGCGGCTGAACGCGGCTTGAGAAGCTCCGCACGCCTGTGCTTTTAACCCCTTGTCCCTTCTTAGGGGTTAAAAGTGCCCCGTTTCCGCCTGAATAGCAGTGCCAAAATGCCACTATAACTGTGCTGCTAAAACTAGCGGCGCTTTAGCGTTACCGCCCCAGTCTGAAAGTGGCCTAATACATACATCAAACGGAAATTATCCATTTGTGCTGATAAATGGTAAGTAACTGCTGGGTCTCAAAGGCATCCAGATTTCAGCGCATTATCTAACTCAATGCAAAGTGTTTTATCCATCTGGGCTATTAATGCTACACACACCAAACGGAAATGCATCCTCTAATGCTGTTAACTCCTTCACTCTCAAAAAGTGCATTATTAAGGTTTTAATATTACAATAGTCCTAAAAGTTATTGCTGTTTATCTAATAAGTTGTTAAAAAAGTTCTGGATCCTCCGATTAGAACCTTTTTTCCAGGGCGCAGGGGTTTTGTGGCATGTGGCAGATGTTAAGCATGTAACCTTGCAAGAAACAATGCAAGGAAACGTCAGTCATTTACTTCAGTTAATAGCAATCAGGAGTATGCAATCAAAGATCTTATAAATTGTAACACAACACATGTAGTATATGCCTTAATGTGCCCATGTGGTCTTATGTACATAGGTCAAACTAAACGTACATTAAAGGTGAGAGTACAGGGCGTGTCCAAGATGGCCACTGGAGCGGATGTGCAGTGAGTGAGCTCCAGTCCATTCCTCTGCTTTCTACCCGAATGGCTGCAGATGGAGAGCTGAAAACTACCCGCCGAGGGGGGGGGGGACTCCTCAGGGGACTCCTCCCTGGAACGGAATGACCAAGGGCAAAGGCTCCTGAAGCAACCGCAAATCTCAATCTAAGCCTAAAACTACAACTGGCAGTGGCGCGAGAACTCCTCCCGCAGTAAATATGGCATCTCAAACAGATGTGCTGATACAGGCGATCACCACCTGCCAGACTACCCTCACAGGCAAATTTGAATCCATGCAGCTGGATTTTAGCCTGATCCAGAGAGATATGGACAGCTTCCGCACCAGGCTGACCGAGGCCGAGCGCCGTGTGGGGGACTCAGAGGACACTCTGCAGGAGCATACAGCCTCTTTCTATGTGAAAGCTCTGGAGGCTCGGGCAGAGGACACGGAGAACCACAACAGGGGAAACAACCTCCAGATCGTGGGTTTTCCAGAAGGATCGGAGGGTGCTGACCCACTAGCCTTTACAGAGCAATTGCTGCGCACCCTCCTGCCACATACTCAGTTTTCAGCCTTCTTCATCGTGGATAGGGCACATGGGTTGCCTGCTACCCGCGGGCCAGTGGGAGCTCCTCCACACACCTTTATCCTCCAATTACCAAACTTTAGGGACTGAGACCTGGTTCTGCGAGAGGCAAGAAAAGTGGATGTGCTATGCTATGGGGGAGGCTCATGTTTTTACGGACTATTCGATCAACATGCAGAAGCTACAGAGATCTGTCGATCATGTCAAGCTTAATCTCTGCAACAAGAAGATAAAGCACAGTATGTTCCTCCCGGGTAGACAGCGTGTGCAGGATGGGGAAACTGTTTGTTTTTTCACATCCCCTGAAGAAGCGTCGCTATGGCTGGAGACCCTACCTAGGATGAGTGCCACAGTAAGCTGTTTCATTAGTCCAGGGTCATTCTTAGCCCCATAGGCGTGCACAGGGGGTGTGCAGGGTGTGCCTGGGCACACCCTAATCACCCCAACCGTGTTTGTGTAGCTGAATGCCAACTGTCTCCCCTGGGCTACTATGAAATGCTGTATCTGAAGAGAGAGGGGGAAGGCTGCCTGTGAAACATTGAGTAGATCGCGAGGCTTCCCAGAGCCGCGGAGTCTGTGAAACTGTCATGTAATGTAAGAGCTTGCAGGGAGAGAGATCACCTGTCAAAAGTCAGCCGTGATGTCAGGGGTGGGCAGGACCAAACAAGCTGTCAAACACCAGCCAATGTGATGGGGTCTGGGCGGGTCGCATATCATTGGCTGGTGTTTGATAGTTGCTCGGCCCCGCCCATGCCCGACATCACCGCTGACTTTTGAGAAGTTATCTCTCTCCCTGCAAGCTGTTACATTACACGACAGTTTCACAGACTCCGCGGCTCTGGCAAGCCTCACAATCTACTCAATGTGAAACTCCCCTTCACCTGTTTCGGTGTCCATTAGAGCTGCCTATCAGTGCCAATCAGTGCCCCCTGTCAGTGCCAATCAGTGCCACCTGTCAGTGCCTTTCAGTGCCACCTGCCAATGCCCATCAGTGCCACCTGTCAAGGCCCATCACTGCCAATCAGTGCCACCTGTCAGTGCCTTTTAGTGCCAATCAGTGCCACCTGTCAGTATCCATCAGTGCTGCCTATCAGTGCACACAAGTGCTGCCTATGAGTGCCAATCAGTGCCATTTATCAATGCCAATCAGTGCCCATCAGTGATGCCTATTAGTGCCAACCAATGCCACCTATGAGTGCCAATCAGTTCTGCCAAATTACTGCCACCTGCTGTCTATCAGTGCTAACCAATGCCACCTATGAGTGTCAATCAATGCCACCTATCAGTGCCCATAAGTGTTGCCTATCAGTGCTAATCAGTTCTGCCAGTCAGTGCCACCTGTCAGCACAAATCAGTACTGCCTATCAGTGCCCATCAGTGCTGTCAATCAGTGCCAATTAGTGCCGGCTATCAGTGCCAACCAATGCCACCTATCAGTGCCCATCAGTGCTGTCAACGAGTGCTTCCAATCAGTGCCACATACAGTGCCAATCAGTGCTTCCAATCAGTGCCACCTATCAGTGCTGCCTATTAGTGCCTATCAGTATCCATCAGTCTTGCCTATCAGTGCTGCCAATCAGTGCCATCTATCAGTGCCAATCAGTGCCCATCACTGCTGCTTATCAATGCCAATCAGTGCCCATCAGTGCTGCCTATCAGTGCCACCTATCAGTGCCTATCAGTGCTGCCAAACAGTGCCCATCAGTGCTGCCTATCAATGCCCATCAGTGCCACCAATCAGTGCCCATCAGTGCTGCCTATCAGTGCCCATCAGTGCTGCCAATTTGTGCCCATCAGAGCTGCCAATCAGTGCCACTAAATGCGGCCAATCAGTGCTGCCTATCAGTACCAATCAGTACCATTAGTGCTACCAATCAGTGCCAATCAGGACCCATTAGTGCTGCCTATCAGTGCCACCCATCAGTGCTGCCAATCAGTGGCCATCAGTGCTGTCAATCAGTGGCCATCAGTGCTGCCAATCATTGTCGCCTATCAGTGCCACTTAGTGGCTCCTATCAGTGCCCATCATTGCTGCCAATCAGTGCTGTCAATCAGTGTCCATCAGTGCTGCCTATCAGTGCCCATAAGTGTTGCCAATTAGTGCCCATCAGTGCTGCCAATCAGTGCTTTCTATTAGTGCCAAGCAGTGCCTATTGGTGCCCATCAGTGCTGCCAAACAGTGTCAATAAGTGCTGTCAACCAGTGCCACCTATCAGTGGCCATCAGTGCTGCAAATCAGTGGCCATCAGTGCTGCCAATCAGTGTCCATCAGTGCTACCAATCAGTGCGCGTGAGTGCTGCCTATCAGTGCTGCCAATCAGTGCTGCCAATCAGTGCCCATCAGTGCACTGAGTGCAGGGATGGGGAGATGAGCTCAGCAGCCATGCACATTGTCCATTGGGGGGGGGGGGCCCTGGTGGGGCACAACTGAAATCTGTTGATGTTTATTAATTCCACATGCTGATCTTTAGTATAATAGGTAATCACCACACTACTATTTACAAAAAACTACTGGTGGTAAAATAAAAAAGTGTCAGTAAAAGGCTTGATGCTAAGCACTGTTATGTGCTCCCACACCACAAAAAAAAAGTGTAGCGCTAACTTACTGATCAATAACTAAACAATAATAGTGGAACCCTCTATAGTATGGAAATCTCAATAAACTTCAATATTACCACAGTGTGGTATGTAACATCACATATAACACACATCACACTGAAAATAAGACATAAAAATGAAACTTAGCAGGGATGGTGGAAACCCCTCCTATAGATATTTGCTATACAGATTAAATTCCAGTGCAATAATTCCAGTGATATGTGATTTCACATGTAATACACATCAAAAGGAGAATAAGACATACATTTTTTTTAAAAACTTAGCAAGGATGGTGGAAAGCCCTCTATAGAAAATTGCAATACAAATTAACTTCAAGTGCAACAACTTTTGGAGGGAGTTGGGAGGTTCACACCATTATAGCACTTTGGAATTTTATTTTTTAGATTGTTACACTTAATTCTATATGTTTTAGTTACTATCATAATGTAAATTATTGCACTTGAAGTTAATTTTCCACCACCAAGTCCATGTCTTTATGGGCCTTGCTTTGTGCACTGGTGCACAGTCATGTTGGAACAAGAAGGGGCCACCCCAAACTGTTCCCACAAAGTTGGGAGCATGAAATTGTCCAAAATGTCTTGGTATGCTGACGCCTTAAGAGTTCCCTTCACTGAAACTAAGGGGCCAAGCCCAACCCCTGAAAAACAACCCCACACCATAATCCCCCCTCCACCAAATGATTTGGGCCAGTGCACAAAGCAAGGACCATAAAGAAATGGATGAGCGAGTTTGGAAAGGAGGAACCCGATAGAACACCTTTGGGATGAATCAGAGCGGAGACTGTGAGCCAGGCCTTCTCACCCAACATCAGTGCCTGACCTCACAAATGCACTTCTAGAAGAATGGTCAAACATTCCCATAGACACACTCCTAAACCTTGTGGACAGCCTTCCCAGAAGAGGTGAAGCTGTTATAACTGCAAAGGGTGGCCCAACTCAATATTGAACTCTACGGACTAAGACTGGGATGCCATCAAAGTTCATGTGCATGTAAACGCAGACGCCCCAATACTTTAGGCAATATAGTGTGTGTGTGTGTGTGTGTGTGTGTATATATATATATATATATATACATATATTTATACACACACACAGGCATGTGTGTTTGAGATTTGGGGTGCACACCCTAATGCAATAGGCTGCGCATTCCTATGCTTAGCTCATGTAAGGTTGGGACGTTTTCTCTTTCTAAGCTCTCCAATATGCTCTGTTGTATACTGTATATACTGTAGGCTGCCACGATACCTCTAACTGTACCTATGCACTGCTGACTTGGGCCCATGTGTGCCAGCAAATATTGACATGGAGCCCACTTAATGCCCACATGTTCACAGTTAGAGGGGCAGAAGAACAGTTTGCAGAGTTAGTAACGTTTAAGCTGTGTGCCCTTGGAGCAATGCGTGAGAACTTTGAATTTGCAGAGACCGTTAATCCTGTCTTACTTACTGAAGGACTTACTGTGTGTGGAGTGGGACACTCTGGTGAGCCACTGCTCATAGCCCCTTATGGCGGCTGCCATAAAAGCACACCGAGGTTCAGGGGGTGGTGCGTGGTGGGGGGGAGTTGGGCAGGTTCCAGTGTGAATTTCCGCGACTACACAGGCTAATGACTGTTCTTGTTCTGTTACTGTTTTTTTGGTTTACTTTTTCTGTTTTTGATAAGTGTTAAGGCATGTAGCCCATATCCTTTTCCCCTAGGTGGTGTTGGAACACATATGATTGATGTTGTACTCAGACGGTCTGCAAAATTATTGTTTACCATGTATAAACGAATGGCATAGCTCCCGACTGTCCCTGATTTCGAGGGACTGTCCCTGATTTGGAACAATGTCCCTCTTTCCTCCTCATTTGTCCCTCATTTTGGTCTGATCTATATAATTGTATATAAAATGCACTATTTATCTATCAAAAAGGCACAAATGTTCTAAACCTGAGCACAACCTCCATGACCAGGCATCTAAATGCAAAGCACTTGCTGCAGTGGAATAAGTACCTCAAAATCCAAGAAAGGTCTCGGCCTCCTCCTGCTTCCTCTTCTGCTGCTGCCTCGGCCTCTTCCTCCACCTCTACAGTGCCAGTGTATCCTGCCACCCAGCAAACAGACGATGTTACAGTAACGCCACCATTTCCGCCACCGTCCCCAAGCATTTCCACATGGTCCCATGGAAGCTTGCAGCTCTCCATCTCCCAAACACTGCAGAGAAAGAGGAAGTACCCCCTACCCACCCGCGATCCCTGGCCGTGAATGCCAGCATTTCAAAATTCCTGGCCTTTGAAATGCTGTCATTCCATCTGGTGGACACAGACAGTTTTAAAAACCTGATGGCAGTGTCTGTCCCACAGTACGTGGTTCCCAGCTGGCACTACATTTCCAGGCGAGCCATCCCTTCCCTGCACAAACAAGTCGGGGACGAGATCAACTGTGCACTGCGCAACGCCATCTGTGGCAAGGTCCACATAACCACTGATACGTGGACCAGTAAGCACGGGCAGGGACGCTATATCTCGCTAACTGCACACTGGGCAAATGTAGTGGCGGGTGGGCCTGAGGCGGCTAGCCATTTGGCGAATGTCCTTCCGCCACCGAGGATTGCAGGGCATTTCTCTTTGCTTCCTGTTGCCTCCTCCTCCTACTGCGCTTCCTCCTCCTCGACCACCTCCTCATCCGCTCAGCGTAACACCTTCACCACCAACTTCAGCACATCCAGTTGGAAACGACAGCAGGCTGTTTTAAAACTGATATGTTTGGGGGATAAACCTCACACTGCCCAGGAGCTGTGGACGGGCATTGAACAACAGACCGATGAGTGGTTGTTGCCACTGAGCCTCAAGCCCGGCCTGGTGGTGTGCAATAATGGGCGAAATCTCGTAGCAGCTCTGGGCCTAGCCAGTTTGACGCACATCCCTTGCCTGGCGCATGTGCTGAATTTGGTGGTGCAGAAATTTCTAAAAAAACTACTCGAATATGTCAGAGTTGCTGCAGAAAGTGCGGGCCGTCTGTGCGTGCTTTCGGCGTTCTCACCCTGCTGCTGCTCGCCTGTCTGCATTGCAGCATAACTTCGGCCTTCCCACTCACCACCAACGATTGGGCCTCCATGCGAGACCTGTGTACCATATTGCGGTGTTTTGAGTACTCCACCAACATGGCCAGTGCCGATGACGCTGTTCTCAGCGTTACTATCCCACTTCTATGTCTCCTTGAAAAAACACTTCGGGCGATGATGGAAGAGGATGTGGCACAGGAGGAGGAGGAAAAGGGGTCATTTCATGGTTATCAGGCCAGTCATTCACAACAAATGGCTCGGAGGGTGGGTTCCTGCAACAGCATAGGCCAGGTCAAAATTTTCAAGCCAGGGGGCAGTTCTGGAGGATGAGGAGGACGAGGATGATGAGGAGGAGGAGGAACAGTGTTCACAGCAGGGTGGCACCCAGTGCAGCTTGTGGGCATCACTGGAGCATGGCTGGGGGATATGGAGGACACAGATGATACACCTCCCACAGAGGACAGCTTGTCTTTGCCTCTGGGCAGCCTGGCACACATGAGCGACTACATGTTGCAGTGCCTACTCAATGACAGCAGAGTTGCCCACATTTTAACTTGTGCTGATTACTGGGTGGCCACCCTGCTGGATCCCCGTTACAAGGACAATGTGCCGTCCTTAATTCCCTCACTGGAGCGTGATCGGAAGATGCGCGACTACAAGCGCACTCTGGTAGACGCGCTACTGAGGGCATTCCCAAATGACACCGGGGGCTCAGTGGAAGCACAAGGCGAAGGCAGAGGAGGAGGAAGAGGTCACCAACGCAGCTGTGGCACCGCCAGCACCTCAGAAGGCAGGGTTAGCATGGCCGAAATGTGGAAAAGCTTTGTCAGCAGCACGCCACCACAAACAGCACCACCAGCTGATAGGCAACGTCTTAGCAGGAGGCAGCATTTCAGCAACATGGTGGAACAGTATGTGTGCACACGCCTACAGGTACTGACTGATGGGTCTGCCCCATTCAACTTCTGGGTCTCTAAATTGGCCACATGGCCTGAGCTTGCCCTTTATGCCTTGGAGGTGCTGGCCTGCCCTGCAGCCAGTGTATTGTCTGAACGTGTGTTTAGTACGGCAGGGGGGCGTTAAAACAGACAAGCGCAACCGCCTGTCCACAGCCAACGTGGACAAGCTAACCTTTATTAAAATGAACTAGGCATGGATCCCACAAGACTTGTCTGTACCTTGTGCAGAATAGACATTTAGACCGGCCTCACACAGCCATTGGTATCCTTGTTTTTTTTTTAATATGTCTCAATATTTTGGGGGCTACCCCAATTCTAAAAAAAACGCAAACAAACAAAAAACAGTGTTGGCTACCTCCTCCTCCTCTTCCTCCTCCTCCACCACCGCCACTTCCGCCTACACTGCCACTGTCACGGCCTAGTCAACCTCTAGGCTCCTACTCCACATCCACCTCCTCCTCCCATTTTTATTTTTTTAGGTCGGCTGTCTCCTTAGTTAGTACCCATAGGTGTCCTTCCTGTCCTAGACTCCTCTGGTACCCTAACTGGTAGTCTGTGTCTTGCATGCCAGCAAGAACAGTGCCCCGGTGCTACCCTATGCCGCTGAAATTCATGTGAGTCCAGTTTGATTAGTGTAGGCAGTTTATGCTGTATGGGTGAAGGATAACATTGTCTGCCAGATTGATAACCAGGTTAAAAGGTGTGCAGCCTTTAGAAAGAAGGAAGTGTACACGTGGCAAGGTGGTTTTCAATCCGGGTATGTAGACTATTTCCCATACTTAAGTTAAAGAGAGGCTCAATGGAGACTGCCAGAGGAGCTGGGGGCAGGGCACTGGGTGTCTTAAATGTTATGGAGCTGGAAGTACTCAGGAACACATTGGGAAGTCTGGTGCTATAGGTCGGTACGAGGGTTAGGAAATCCAACTTGCTCTGTCCAGCACCCAGGTACTATGAGAGGTGTTCCCGGACCTCGGAGAGGTGATTGCCTCTTTCTCAGTGGAACAATTTCCACTTTGTAAAGACAGGCAGATTGGGGGTAGTATCCAAGTTTGCTATGAACCCTATGAATTGGTGGATGACTCAGTTCCGTGGTTGTCAAAACCCAACTTGCATTTTTCTCATCCCAGTGCAGGGACTGAACATTGTGCATATAACTCAGTCAATTTGGGTACTATCCTCTCAGACTCTACTGTGTTATACCCTAGAGTCCAACTTGTTCTGATGGTTTATGAGTCTGGACAACTTCAGGTGATTGTTACTGGTGGGTGCTGGAGAAAGGAAGGGGTTGGGCTATGTCCATTGAAAAGGACAGAATCATGTGACAGCAATGCTGGCACAGGGAGGGGTCATGTCTAATGGATGCCAAGGTAGTGTCCCAACTGGTCCTAAACAAAGTTAAAAATACTTGAGACCAGGGTACTGGTGCTGGTATCACATGTCTAGTGATGCACTGTATTCAGTATCAGGTTAACGTGTACCTAGTGCAGTACACTACCTAGGGGAGTCTATTATACATCTTCCCTTGTCCTTGGCATGAATATAGCAGGAACACCGGTGAGTATCCCTATTACACCTAAGGACAGGCTTTATATCTATCCTGACACCCCCTTACATGTACTGAAACTTCTGTTGTGATTTTGGGAGGAGTTAAGAGTTGGGTAGTTTAACTTTGGGCAACAGGATTTAGATAGTGCCCACAGTTTGTGTGGGGCATGAATAGAAGGGCCCTGCTCCAGGAGTTCATAATCAGGGGGAGGGGGTGGTACATAAATTAATAGCTGCGGGGAATTACCTGATGGAGCTGGCTGAGGTAAAGTTTTAGGTGGAGGCGGAGTAGGCTTCCCTGAATAGATGAGTTTTCAGGGATCACCTAGTGGTGAAAAGGGTAGGGCCTGGCAGGACATACTGGGGCAGTGGCGGCTGGTGAAGTCTTTGGATGGGGGGGCGCCCTTCCTTTTGACCCCTCCTACTGCTAATAAGCCCCGCCCCTTATATAATCCACCCACTCTGTCCCCTGTATTCCACATATTGTGTCAGGAGTATACAGCTCAGCATCACAGGACACAGTATACAGCTCAGCATCAACAGGACACTACGACTCGACATATGACACAGGACACTACG
>BLSH010025828.1:1661639-1712940 GCA_018402905.1 Glandirana rugosa
CTATCCCCATTTATTTGTAGGGCACTTGCCCTAGTTTGAAGATGATTTTAGAACAGTTATATGGCTTCTACCGTTAATTAATACTTTTCAGACACAGTTTGAAGATGATCCACATTCACCTCCATTTTTGCTTTTTTTATGTTTTTATTTTTTTAAAAATATTTACAGTTATTTCCCTGTCCCCATTTTTTTGTAGGGCACTTGCCCTACCCTTACCCCCATTTTACTTCCTTTTGCAGCCCTCTAGGGCTTTCCAGGACTTTGTTACAGCCATTTTTGTGCATAAAAGTTCGGGTCCCCATTGATTTCAATGGGGTTCGTTGTCCGTGCGATCGTTCGGGTTCCGTCCGGACCCGGACCCGGACTTTGTCCCGAAGTTCGGACGGACCAGCAGAACCCGAACTTCCAGAGGTTCGCTCAACTCTACTCAAGAAGCTTCAATTCTGGCCAATCAGGAATCAATGCAACTCCAGCCAATCAGGGTGCTTGATGGGGGTGAATGCAAAGGGTGGGCAGAAGGCCCATGAAAAAACCATTTGCCCAGCATAATCTGGTCCCTTTTTGAGTCCAGACTTCCGACGATCATATGGGTCACACTCAAAGTAATGTATTGGCCTCACCTTTTCTTTGTTTCTATAACTTTTATGTAACTTTTTCTGTCCTACAGTTTCTTAATACTTTTATAACATTTGTAAGTACATTGCCACATCTTTCTTTTTGTATTACTAGTTTGTAAAGTTTATTGGTAACATCTTCGCTTTTAAAGGTGTACCAGCGATGTCATATTTGGTATTAGTTGATTAACACAAGTTTCCTTTCTGTATAATAGTAAGTTAAAATAAATTAGATCTTTATTTTTTTTTTAGCAAAGGTGTCAACAATTACTGATTTTATTTGTAATAGCCGCAACAGCACTGGATGATTCTTGTATAGGCAAAAGGTTGTAATCACTTATATTATTTTTCATTAAGCGTATAAGTGTGTTAGGTAAAAATAGCTTTAACACCATCAGCGTACATCAAAAAAAAATACCTGTTTTCAAAATTTTATAACAAACTTTTTTTTTTTCAAAATTTTCAGTCTTTTTTTCGTTTTTTAGCAAAAAATAAAAAACCCAGCAGTGATTACATACCACCAAAAGAAAGCTCTATTTGTGTGGGAAAAAATGCTAAAAATGTAATTTGGGTACAGTGTACCATGCCCGCACATTTGTCATTCAAAGCGTGACAGCGCTAAAAGCTGAAAATCGGCCTGGGCAGGAGGGAGGTTTAAGTGCCCAGTAAGCAAGTGGTTAAGGCAAAGCACCACACTGCAATGGCATGAATGGGCCCTAAGAACCATCAAAATGCCATGATCTACCTCTATACTGCTTTCATATAAAACCATAAGTAACATAATCATAATAGCATTCATATGCCTGAATTTTTAACTCACTCTTTCGTCTCAATTCAACAGGAGACAACAGCAAAGTTGTAACTACAAATCTTATTCCTGAAGGGTCACTTAAGCCAAAACAGATTATTTAATTGTATGGTATATACCAGACAGGAAATATCCTAAATATCAGTGTCAGTTTGACTGACCAATTCAGGTAGTTCTCACTTTCAGTAAAAATGTCAAAAACAAATTTCATTGGTTGGCAATACCTAGTGCTAAAAAGAACCAGGACTTCACCCACTTCACTCTGATTAGCAGTTAGAAACTGCTGTGCCACAAAAGTGCTGCTTACAAAGTGGTCAGAGCAGATGAAAGGTGGCAATCACAGAACTGACCATTGCCAACAATTGATGGCATATTTTGCATTTTGACAGAAAGTTAAAAACACATATTACTGTAAATCTGACGAAAATACAGTGCACACCGCACACGTATGCTTAGGATCTACTACTACTGAGTACAAGGGAACCAAAAGAAACTACACCCACAAAGAAAATTTACAATGCTGTACATGCTTAACTACTTCAGATCCGCGCCATAGCTTACTGACGGCTACAGCGTGGCTCTAAAATACCGGGAGGCTGTCAACAGACGTCCTCCCCTTTGGCTCGTGCTGGGCGCACTCTCGCATGAGCGTGCCTGCGGGTCGGGCAGACTCGATGTCCACCGGAGACCCACAATCTGCTCATAGAGAGCCAGAACGGGGAACCGTCGATGTAAACACGGCGGTTCCCCGTTTTGTGAGGGGGGCATGCCAGATCTACTGATCCCCGTCATTGGGATCAGTTAGATCTGTCATGCCACTTCCAACCCCGCCCCCCCCCACAGTTAGAACACATCCAGGGAACACATTTAACCCCTTCACTGCCCCCTTAGTGTTAACCCCTTCCCTGCCAATGACATTTATACAGTAATCAGTGTCTATTTTTAGATCTGATCGCTGTATAAATGTCATTGGTCCCAAAAAAGTGTCAAAAACGTCCGACATGTCCGCCGCAATATTGCAGTCCCGATAAAAATCGCAGATCACTGCCATTACTAGTAAAAATAAATAAATAAAAACGCCATAAACCAATGTCCATAGTTTGTAGATGCTATAACTTTTGTGCAAACCAATCAATATACGCCGATTGCGGTTTTTTTTACCAAAAATATGTAGAAGAATATATATTGGCCTAAACTGATGAGTAAATTTGTTTTCTTATTTTTTATTTTTGGATATTTATTATAGAAAAAAGTAAAATTTATTGTTCTTTTTTCAAAATCGTCGCTCTTTATTTGTTTATAGCGCATAAAATAAAAACCGAAGAGGTGATCAAATACCACCAAAAGCTCTATTTGTGGGAAAAAAAGGACGCCAATTTTGTTTGGGTCCAATGCCACACGACAGCGCAATTGTCATTCAAAGAGTGACAGCGCTGAAAACTGAAAATTGGTCCAGGCAGGAGGGGGGTTTAAGTGCCCAGTAAGGAAGTGGTTAATTATTTTCCTATATAGACTTTTTGTGGCTAGTGCAAGTCCTATATTTCACATAAAGACACACTTCTATAAACTACTGGACCCTGCTAAATTACCAGACACCCCCTCATATCAAAGGTCAAATACTGTGACAGTTCTATGTATTCCTTGTTAAAGTGGTTCTAAAGTCAACATTTTGTACCCTAATGCATTCCCTGTGTAAAGGTAAAAAACATCCCACTACTTGCTGTGCCCCCCAAACACTTATTGACTCCTCCACTGATCAAGCACTGTCCCGTCTGCAGAGGTGCTGCTCCTTCTTGCTTTTCTCACAGGAGACACTGAGAGCAGCGGGGAACATAGGCCATAGCCATATTCTAACTAAAATAATTATGTAAATGATCTAGGACTTAGATGATTGTAGAACACAATATTTTCCTGACAGACTCCATGGCAGCATACGTGTGGGTGGCTCCCCCTCCGCAGCTACCCCATAGGACTCCTCTCCCATAAATCTTTACTCTACCCAGCATGTCGTGTTCCTTTTTTTGTCCTCCTCCGTTGGACCAGTGGATGGTTTAAGCTACCGAAGATGCCTTACCGCATAATATTGCCTTAGGCCAGGAGAATGCGTCCCTCCTACGGGCCCCAGCTGAGAGCGGGGTATGGAGCGAGCAGAGTAAGCTCTGAAGATTCAAGATTTGTGTGCGCTGGCCTAATAGCCCAGCTGAGAGTGGGTGGCCACTATCTACCCTTGGACACAGAGAAGCGAGCCTCGTTTTCCATGGTGGCATAGCGGCGGCAAAAGTGGTGAGATCTACCCTTTTTTCTGGCTTCATATGGCAGCAAGTGTTTGTTGTTACCTGTGGTATTGTGCTTTTTTCTTCCCCTTTGTCATAAGGCTTGCTCTGCTAACTGTACGCTGGCCGCCACTTCCATCTTCTGTATTCATTCGGCGCATGTGCGGCCGGGGAATACGAACGAGGGCCTGGTTCGTGCATGCCCGCGTGCACAGGGACCCAGCGGCGCTGGGTGACGACACCATACAGCTCGTTTTTAAGCCGGAGAGCCCCACACAGCCTCTGGAATGCTTGTGGGCTCTGTGGCAACTTCCCCAGGCTGTGTGGTCAAGCTCTTCAGGTAGGTGGATGACGGTGGGAGAAGGGGAGCTGATTGTGTTTATGCTAGCACAGGCTGGAGACTGTCCTTCCTTTCTCCTACAGCAGTGGTTCTCAACTCCGGTCCTCGGGACCACTGATCAGCACCTGGAGGCTGTAATTAGACAGGTTGTTAATGATTCCTTGCTGGAAAGAGAATCCCACCAGCCTTGTGTGTCTCCTGCAGTTTCTCCCAGATCACTGGCAGCTGTGAGCGATGGGGAGGATCAATTGGATCCCTTCCAGCCTGACCAACAATTTTCGGACCACTCAGACAGTGAGTCACAGGATGAGACTCCCGAAGTAGGGTTTAGGTATGCATTGGTACCCTCTCTGGTCAAAGCTGTCAAGGAGGCGTTGGACTTGGAAGAAGCAGAAGTTCTACCTCCAAAACAAAAGAAGCTGTTTAAACAGCTTAGTAAAGAATGTTCTCACTTTCCCTTCCTAGCAGAGCTGGGGGAAATCATCACAGATGAGTGGAGTAAGGTGGAAGGAAGAGGTTCACTTGCTTCAAAAGTCCAAATGCTTTATCCTTTTAAGGAGGAAGAAGTGAAGCAGTTGGAGGTAGTGCCGCTTGTGGACGCAGCCCTCATGAGATTGGCACGATATGTAACCCTCCCTCTGGAAGATACGGTCTCCTTCAAAGACCCTTTAGAAAGAAGCATTGATACAGATCTAGGGCAGGTATATCTAACAGCTGGGATGGCTTGTAAACAAGCTTTGGCCTTGGCGACACTTTCCAAAGCCATGGAAATCTGGTCAGATAAGGTGGAGGTAATTTTAGCTGGGTTTTCCACTGAAGTGGTCAGAAGCTCGCCCATACAGGAACTGAGAATGGCCTCAGTCTTCATTAGGGAGGCATCCCTAGACATTATCCATCTCGTGGCTTGAGTGATGTTGGCACGGCTAAGCGGGCTCTTTGGCTCCGGCCGTGGCGGGCAGATTCGGCCTCCAAGCAGGCATGGTGCTGCATTCCCTTTGAGGGTGCCTCTCTCTTTGGGAATAAGCTGAAAGAAGCTATAACACAGGCTAGGGGTGGGAAGTCTGGGTTTCTTTCCCAGGAATGGCGTCAGCCAGGACAGAAGCGTCCCTCAGCAAGAAAGCAAGGCTTCGATTGCGGTAAAGAA
The DNA here is from genome assembly GCA_018402905.1 of Glandirana rugosa. Taxonomy (NCBI): domain Eukaryota; kingdom Metazoa; phylum Chordata; class Amphibia; order Anura; family Ranidae; genus Glandirana; species Glandirana rugosa. Next base: position 1,666,819 of record BLSH010025828.1, read on the forward strand.
GCATGCAGTTACAAGCCTGGGCGCGAATTCGGAATATCCTGGAGGGTCAAGCGAGCAGGGCACCAAAAAGCCTCAAAGGGAAGTTCCACAGGTGGTCAGGGTCCATCTGATTCTTCTTGAGGGTGGGCCCGCTCAGACATGCCCAGTAGGTGCCCGTCTACTTCACTTTCAGCATGTTCGCGATTCTTGGGCAATCAGAACTGTGTCCATGGGTCACACCTGGGTATTCAGAAGAAACCCAAAACTAAAATTTGTCCCTACGGCTGTTCCATCCTCAAGGGAAAAAAGGGAAATTCTGTTTATCTATGTGAAGACTCTACTAGACCAAGAACTGTAATCGATTTAACTCACCTCAATCGATTTATTCAGAAGGAGAAATTCAAGATGGAGTCTCTGAACTCTATCAAGCAGGCAGTGCAGCTGGGAGACTGGTTGATTTCCGTCAATCTGAAAGACGCATACTTTCATGTTCCAGTAGCAGCAGAGTTCCAGTGCTACCTACATTTTGCCATAGGTCAGTTACACTGTCAGTTCACCTGCCTTCCATTTGGCCTCACAACATCTCTGAGAGTTTTTTCCAAGGTACTTCTGACAGTAGTAGCACTATTGTGGGTCAGGGGAGTGCGTCTGTATCACTACTTGGACGACCTCCTTCTGTTATCCCAAGACAGGAAACAGCTGCTGATTAATCGGGACTTAGTAATCAACACCTTGCAAGAGTTCGGCTGGTTACTGAACAGAGACAAGAGTCATCTCCAAAGGTCTCAATCTCTCATCTTCCTGGGAGCACTCTTCAACACAAAGACAGCGACCATCTCTCTGCCAGAAGAAAAAATAAGAGTAAGCCAGAACCGAGTCTATCGTCTCCATGGCTCTCAGCTCTCCATTTTCTGAGGGTAATTGGGACGATGACAGCTTCCATCCCGATGGTGAAATGGGCCCAGTGGAGGATGCGCCCATTCCAGAGGGGATTCTTGCAGCAGTGGGAGTCCCACAGCAAGACCCAACAGACCTGGATAACATCTTCCATGAGACAGTCTGTCCATTGGTGGCTTCAGAGGTCGAACCTCTCCAGGTGTCACTCTCTGAGGCCGGTCACCAGGGTGACAATTACCTCGGACACCAGCAGTTCAGGTTGGGGGGGCCCACTGTCAATTGGAGATGGCTCAGGGCAAATGGGACTTTTTCTCTCGGGAAATAGTCTCCAACATCCTGGAACTATGAGCAGCATTCAAGGCCCTACTAGCCTTTCAACATCTGACAATGAATGCCTCGGTCATGCTAAAGATGGACAACACGACAGCAGTAGCCTGTGAGAAGGCAGGGAGGGACCCGCAGCGGGTCATTGTTGAGGGAAGTTCAGCCAATAATGGATTGGGCTCAGAGAAACCTAGGCAACATCTCTGCAGTGTATATTCCGGGTACACTGAACACCTAGGCGGATTTTCTCTCCAGACACCATCTCAACAACAACGAATGGCCCCTACACGAAGAGGTATTCAAGTGGATCCTGACATTGGGCATATCCCGAAAGGTGGACCTGTTCACCTCGGCCTGCAACCGCAGGTTGGACAAGTATTTTTATGAGATCCTGGGATCCGTTAGGAGAAATCCTGCTTTAAATGGACTTATTAGTGCTATTTGTGCATTCACGCGCACGCACTGGAAACGGTGCCAGATGGCTCGATTTCAATGGGACACACCTTGCAGCAAGTGCTGTCTGATCTACAGCGTCACCTGTACTAGCCTGCAACCCAATAACCTGTTCTGAACCCGTTACCGACCCGGCCTGTCTACAACCCTCCTGCTGTCTGCCTGCACCCGACCCGGCCTTGTCTACGACCACGTTCCTGCCTGACCCTCTGATACCTTTCTGCCCGCCTGTTGACAACCCTGCCTGGACCCAACTACCCACCTGCCTGCTCCTCTTGTACTGCACCGCCAGCTTGTTGCCGAATCTGCCTTCACCTGACTCTGCTCCAGTGCCTGTTGCTATCCAGACCTCAGTGGCTTCCAGCTCAGCAGCTTCCCAGCTCAACTGAGTAGCTACCATCTAACTACACCATCCACCTGCAGGTCAGCTCCACCTCCAGCGATCCCGTGGACCACCTGCTGGCGAACATCATTGGACTATCACAGGCACTCATACCTCATCATGCTCTTGTGGCCGCTGTCTCAACCCCAGCGGTCCCTCGAACCGGGGTCGTAGGGGAGGCCATCCCCTGCCATCAGGCTCCCTACCTGGTACGTAACAATCCCCAAGCTTGTGGCGTTGATGCAATCTCAGACCAGTGGAGGTTCCGCAGGGCTTATGCGTTTCCTCCGATTCTGCTAATACTTCAGTTCCTGTGGAGGCTCAGGTCAGAGCCTGTGGAGATCCTTGCAGTACTGCCTTACCGGCTGAACAGGCCGTGGGTTCCCTCTTCTCACAGCTTCAGGAATCCGGTCCCTCTTCCGGTCAGAGCAGATCTTCTCTCACAGGGGAAAAATCTTCACCCTTGTCCATCAGTCCTGCACCTCAAGGTCTGGTGGTTGAGAGGGAAAGGCTGGAAGTCCTAGGCTGCCCTCAAGAGGCCATTCCAACCCTTATGAATGCCAGATGGGGAAGTACGAATAGAACCTATGAATGGATCTGGGCGAGATTCTCTCTTCACATGAGCACAAGACCTGGCCTTGTTAGTTCTCCAAGTACTGCGGACATTCTTAGTTTCCTTCAGTCTGGGCTCGATATAGGTCTTTCAGTTAGCTCACTTAGGGTACAGGTGTCAGCTATCTCCGCATTCACCGGCACTTCTTGGGCAAGAGATAGTCTCATACCTCAATTTTTTAAGGGAGCAGTCAGACTAAAACCACAAAAGAGACCAAGATTTCCCAAGTGGGACCTTCCTCTAGTTCTGGATGTATTATCACAATGGGCATCTTCTTCCTCAGAACCTCTGTCATTAAAAGAATTGACTATGAAGACAGTTTTTGGCAATAACTTCAGCCAAACAGGTGTCAGAACTCAAAGATTTGGGGTCGAGGGAGCCCTTCTTGACCTTCTTTCCCGACAGGGCAGTGTTGATACCCATGTTAGGAGCAAGACCAAAGGTAATAATAGCATTCCACGAGAATCAGGAGATTGTGCTTCCTACATTCAAGACATCAGAGGACGGGGGAATTCACTCGCTGGATGTGGCTCGCTCAATTAGACAATATCTGGAAGCCACGGCCTCCTTCCGCAAATCAGAACATCTTTTTGTCCTTCCCCAGGGGAAAAACAAGGGCTTACGAGCCTCAACTAGGTCAATATCAGCCTGGATTGTGCAGACCATACAGTGGGCGTACAGAGCGAAGGGCTTGGCTCCTCCTGAGGCAGTAACGGCGCATTTGTCTCGCGGGATCGCAGCTTCTTGGGCAGTCTCGCGTCATGTAGCACCAGATGTGATCTGCAGGGCAGCTTCTTGGTCGTCCATACACACCTTCATGACTCACTATTGTTTCGAACCAGCTGCTTTATCCTCTGTTAATTTTGGGTTTCAAGTTTTGTCAGTTGACAATAATAATTAAAACCTTTTTTTTGTTATCAGCATGTGTGTAGCGAGTTATTTCCCACACGTATGCTGCCATGGAGTCTGTCAGGAAAACAGAAAATTTATATCAAATACTTGGCGTAATTTTCCTTTCCTGATAGACTCCATGGCAGAAGGAGTTCCCACCCAAATGCCGGAGTAGGCTAGTTACGGAACACGGCATGCTGGGTAGAGCAAAGTTTTGTGGGTGAGGAGTCCTGTGGGGTAGCTGCGGAGGCGGAGCCACCCACACGTATGCTGCCATGGAGTCTATCAGGAAAGAAAAATGACAGTAAGTATTTGATATATATTTTCCATTATTAATATATAAATATCAGATGACCATATTCTCCATTTTCCTTGCTCTCCTTATCCGGGCAGAGACCCCACGAGAGGTGCTCATACAAGTAAATAGTAAGTAACGGATTACACTCCACTCCATTATGGTGCAGTGCCTTGATTAAAATTGGATTGTCAGCACCCCCATATAGAGTGTGAAAGGACAATGGAAAAAACGTGATGAAAAGATGAAATATATAAAATAAAAAATAAAATAAATATATAATAGATCAAAAACGTGAAATTGTGGAAATACTATAATCTATGGCCCATGACACAATCACTTGTGCCATAGACTAACACCCTGTGTATAATATGAAAACACAGTGTTAACACACATAAACCCTCATGTTAACCACACAACATCATTTCAGTAAATCAATTAGATTAAATTAAATTTTTTTGTGTAGCACTGTGCACTTTATATTCCTTTATATTCCTTTGGACTGTTTATTTTATCCATCAAGGGAAACACCAAGCACTTTATTACCCTTGTTAATGCTGACACTACAATGAATTTAATTTAATCTAATTGATTTACTGAAATGATGTAGTTTGGTTAACCTGAGGGTTTACGTATGTTAACACTGTGTTTTCATATTATACACAAGGTGTTAGTCTATGGCACAAGTGATTGTGTCATGGGCCATAGATTATAGTATTTTCACAATTTCACGTTTTTGATCTATTATATATTTCTTTTATTTTTTATTTTATATATTTCATCTTTTCATCACGTTTTTTCCATTGTCTTTTCACACTCTATATGGGAGTGCATTTGTACTTCACCAATTATGTCCTTTATTGCCCAGATTAGTGGCTGAAGGAGGCTGTCAGCGCTGTGGTTCCATTTAACTCTTTTTTATTATAGGGTGGGCCTTTATGCCCCTCTTATATACACATAGCAGCGGCAGCTAGCATTTTTGTTTTGTTGTCGTTTAGTTTTGGTTTGTTGTAGGACATTTTTATTGATATCAGCGCGGGTTGATTACCATTTGCTAATTGTCAGCACCGCCAGTTTTTTTTGTATATCATGGCACCATCCATGAAATCTTATTTGTTTCCTATCCACAGCATTTTAAACTTTTTCCCTGCTCAAGAAAATTCTGTGCAAGAATTTGAGATCAGGCTAAATACCTGTGAGTATGCATTCACATGCCCTTTCATCTTCAGCACTTACACATACTCTTATTAGTTTGCTTTGGAGTCTAATTTTTTATTCCCTTTTTTTTTATTCACAGTATCGACTGTCCCCTCTCCTTCTTTTTTAGTTAGGGGGACAGTCTACATCACAATTTAACGTCACTCATTTTGGATACTCAGGTAATCCTGCCTCACCATCTTTGTACATCACTTTTCATTTTCATTTCTTTTTCATTTCTCCTTCACATTATTCACAATTTGTCATTCGGCACTCTTATTTTTTGGTTTTGATCCTTGGTGATTGTTAGTTTTTGGTTGTGGTCTTTTCTTTTTTTTCTCCACCCCCCCCCCCCATTTCTCCCCTTTCATTCCGTCCTCTCGCTCTCTTTTTCTCCTACTCCCCCTATTTTGTCCCCTCCTTTTCTTTCCTTCTTTTTCATTCCCTTATCTTCCATTCATTCATATCCTCACATTAACACTTTTCTTCACTTCCCCACATCTCTTCACACCATCCATTTCCCCTCCATTTGGTCATTTCACTCCTTATTCTCAACATTTCTCACACTTTTTACGTATACACAGCACTGACACACATTTCCCTCTGTGGGATGACCATTCACTTGCACACCTCACTCATTTGTCAAAACTTCACTCCCATCATTTTTCCTTGGATCAAACACACTCTCACATTCACATCCACCCAATATACATAACATCATACAAATACAGTTTATGATAGTATTTGCTAAGAACTTAACACATGGGTGAATGCCTTATCCCTATGATATTTTGACATATTGAACAAATACCTTAACATGCACAGTAAGGATGAACACCAATACATTCACTTCACCCTTCCAATAACAAATTCTACGAAAAATTCTACATAAGAATAAGGGAACCTGACCTAATTATGTTTACCATTTTAGGATACAAGTCACCGCAGCACACTGCAATCTCCACTCTTCTCATTGAGGGGATTGAGTGTGGCCCCTTGTAAGTCCTGGTCCATGTTAGGATGTCCAACCGTGAAGACATGGATGGTCCATGATGAGGTCTGCCATGCTGTTGATTTTAATTATACTCTGGTTGTTCGGGACTGTTGCCTCTTAGCCAATGTCTTTCAGCAAATGTAAGTAATAAAATGCTTGTAAGCATGATGAATGTTCAACTAACTTTTATATCATTGCTAAATTTTGTTTTTCTGCCATTTCTGTAGAAAGGAATACTTCCCCCTGAGGAAGACCTATACACCCTCTTGTTTAAAGGTCGAAACGAGTCGGTAAGTTGGCGCAGCTACGGCTGTATTGTATGCTATCCAATATTTTGCTATAGTATTACATTGTATGTAGACGCACATGTCCCCTGTCCACGCAACCAGAGCTCTTGTTTTAAGATGTATATTTTATAACAACAATAAATAAATTTTTAAACTACAAACTGGTATTTCATTTCATAATTTTATCAACATTCAACATTTGCTTACATATGTTGCTGCCATAGGGGGACCCTCCCACCACTTATGCCAGACTGAGGGGAGGGCAGCACATGCTATCTCTCCACAAGTACCTATTCGCCTATGCAAATATTCTCCACTTTTACCTCTTTTAGAAGTATTGTTGGACCATGATGGAGTGTTCCCCTGGAGAAAAGCATCTGGAACAACAGGAATGTCTGGACATCGAAAGCATCAGGTAGGTACTGTCATTAACAATGAAAGCAACTCTGACTCATGTGCTGCCTCATAAGACAGGGCTCAAAATTTCAAGTCCTGAGTTACTCGCCATCAGTTGCCCCACACAACCCCGCCCCTAATTCAACCCCTAATTCCACCCCTAAACACAGCCTCATAAATTATTTGATGAAATTACACTGTTAAATGTTTTATGCAGAATTAAGTTACAAAAATATGCACTTAAAACCCCCTTCCTGCCCAGACCAATTTTCAGCTTTCAGCACTGTCGCTCTTTGAATGACAATTGCGCGGTCATGCTACACTGTACCCAAATTAAATTTTTATCATTTTTTCCAACAAATAGAGCTTTCTATTCGTGGTATTTAATCCCCACTTTTTATTTTTTGCTTAAAAAATTTTGCAAGCAGGTAATTTTTCTCCTTCATTAATGTGTGCTGATGAGGCTACACTGATGGGCACTGATAGGCTGCACTGATGGGCACTGGTAGGCTCCACTGATAAGGCAGCACTAATGGGCACTGATAGGTGGCACTGATAAGCACTGATGAAGCAGCACTGAGAGGTGGCACTAATGGATGGAACTGATGGGTGGCACTGATAGGTGGCACTGAAGGGCACTGATAGGCATTGGTAGGCGACACTAATAGGCAGCACTGATTGGTGGCACTGATGGGCATTGTTTGCCAGCACTTGTGGGCATTGATAGGTGTCACTGGTGGGCAAAGGTAGGTGGTACTGGCAGTACTGGGAGGTGGCACTGTGGACACTGGTAGGTGGCACGGTGGGCACTGGTAGGTGGCACTGGTGAGTACTGATAGGTGGCACTGGCAGGTGGCACTGGTGGGCACAAGTGAGGCAGCCACGGCTCTCTGTGTGAGGGACTGATGTCCTTCTGACAGAAGCCGGTGCTCTGCTTTTTTTTCCCCCGCACGCTGACAGCGTGAGGGGAAAAAAAATACAGATCACCAATCTTCTGTTTACATCACGTGATCAGCTGTCATTGGCTTACAGCTGATCATATGGTAAGGGGCTGGGATTGGCCCCTTACTCCGATCTGTGATCAGCCAAGTCTCATAGACTCGGTGATCACTAAACGCAACACGCGCAACCCGCAGGGACTCGCTGACAGTGCATGCTTGGAAGGACATTCATGGACGCCCTCCAGCCAATTAAGGCCCACGCTGTAGCCGTCCTTCGTGAAATCAGTGCAGCGCCGCAAAATGGGCATCGCACTGATTGAGGACAGTGCTGTTGCAGGCAATAGGCTGCGATTTGGCATGCAATTTGACATGTCAAATCCTGTGGATGTGAACAGGGGCTAAGAGTCCGGTCTGTGAGGGCTGGGTCTGTCTATTACCCAATAGTTTGCAACCAAGACAGAGTGGACCTAATACTAGTAGACAGACAGAAACAATAGGGAACCAAATTAATCATGGAATCCACATCTAAGCAATGCTTTGATTAATCATGAATGAAAGACTGCATAGCAATGGTCTACAACAGTCTATGAGGCAAAGCTCATACAATGTCCCAGTAGTCTGATACAGTGGAATTTATCTTCATATATTTCATTTATGGGCTTCTCGGTCACCCTGTGCCCCTAATAGACACAGGGTGACTTACACATAAGAGGAGCCTGGGGAGCTGACAAAGGAGTTTCCTGACCTCTCTAAAGTAAGCTGGGCTCCCCACCCAAACAGGGCCGGCACTACCCATAGGCAAGGTAAGCGCCGGCCTAGAGCGCACTTCAGTCGGGGCAGCGCCGGCAGGGGTAGACTGGGCCAGGGCTGCATGTATTTATGGGGCCCGCCGTCCAAGGCAGCTGGGATGTTCCTTGGGCCGGCGCCACTCACCCGGCCTCTCTGCGCCAGCCTGGGTGTGCTGTGCTGCGACCATTTGCCTCCCCCTTTGATAAAGTGTGTTCCTTCGCAGCAGCCTATTGCCCCTCCCTCTGGCCTGGTGCGGCCTGTTGTGTGAGAATGGCGGAGTGGGAGGGGCGGAGCACGGTGCAGATGGCGGATCGCAGAGGTACTGTGGCTGTTGCCGGACCAGCGGAGGATACCGAGGGGGGCTGAGTGCCAGGACCCCAAAGGAGTACTCTGTGTGTCTGGTGCTGGGGAGAGCCTGACAATGGAGCCCAGAGGCCATGGAGAGCTGAGGAGGATCCACCGATATACATTGTACTGGGGACAGGAGTGTTCTGTGAGCAGTGCAGAGCTGTACCAAGGGATGGAAATGTACAGGATTTTCCAGCCAGAGTTAGTAGGAATCAGGTGGGTCTGCATAGTGGTCAGGTAGGTCAGTGTAGTGGTCAGGTGGGTCAGCGTTGGGTCAGGAGGTCAGTGTAGTGGTCAGGTAGGTCAGTGTAGTGGTCAGGTAGGTCAGTGTAGGAATCAGGTGGGTCTGCATAGGGTCAGGTAGGTCAGTGTAGTGATCCGGTAGGTCAGTGTAGCGGCCAGGTAGCTCATTGTAGTGGTCAGGTAGCTCAATGTAGGAATCAGGTGGGTCTGCATAGTGGTCAGGTAGGTCAGTGCAGTGGTCAGGTGGGTCTGCATAGTGGTCAGGTAGGTCAGTGTAGTGGTCAGGTGGGTCTGTGTTGCGTCAGGTAGGTCAGTATAGTGGTCAGGTGAGTCTGCATAGTGGTTAGGTAGGTCAGTGTAGTGGTCAGGTGGGTCAATGTTGGGTCAGGAGGTCAGTGTAGTGGTCAGGTAGCTCAGTGTAGTGGTCAGGTAGGTCAGTGTAGGAATCAGGTGGGTCTGCATAGGGTCAGGTAGGTCAGTGCAGTGGTCCGGTAGGTCAGTGTAGTGGTCAGGTAGCTCAGTGTAGGAATCAGGTGGGTCTGCATAGTAGTCAGGTAGGTCAGTGCAGTGGTCAGGTGGGTCTGCATAGTGGTCAGGTAGGTCAGTGTAGTGGTCAGGTGGGTCTGTGTTGCGTCAGGTAGGTCAGTGTAGTGGTCAGGTAGGTCAGTGTGGTGGTCAGGTAGGCCAGTGTAGTGGTCAGGTAGGGCAATGTAGTGGTCAGGTAGGCCAGTGCAGTGGTCAGGTAGGTCAGAGCAGTGGTCAGGTAGGTCAGTGTAGGAATAAGGTGGGTCTGCATAGTGGTCAGGTGGGTCTGCATAGTGGTCAGGTAGGTCAGCGTATTAGTCAGGTAGCTCAGGGTAGTGGTCAGGTAGCTCAGTGTAGGAATCAGGTGGGTCTGCATAGTAGTCAGGTAGGTCAGTGTAGTGGTCAGGTGGGTCTGTGCTGGGTCAGGTAGATCAGTGTAGTGGTCAGGTAGGTCAGTGTAGTGGTCAGGTAGGCCAGTGTAGTGGTCAGGTAGGTCAGTGTAGTGGTCAGTGTAGTGGACAGGTAGGTCAGTGTAGTGGTGAGGTAGGCCAGTGTAGTGGTCAGGTAGGTCAGTGTAGGAATCAAGTCGGTCTGTGTACTCTCCACCCCACCACCTCCACCGTATACACGGGCAGGACAAAGGGGGTGGAGTCAGGGGCAGAGTATGGGGGCAGCAAAATTAGGTTTCGCCTAGGGCGTCAGAAATCCTTGCACCAGGCCTTTACCCAAAGTGACTCCCATCACATATCTCCCCTTTCGGCATGAGACTTACACTGGAGGAGACCCCAGACGGGTTGACTTCAAAGTTAGTCAGGAGTTCCAGTCCTCCAATGCCCATACCCACACAGTAACCCAAACAATTTGTCCTGAACACCCAGCCAACCTCTGCCTTTGTCGTAGAACATACCTGCTGGCCCTTCTCCTTGGAGTCCTTTCAGTCGCTGAAGACAAGACAGGGTGGCTGAGCTCACTCTGTCATGCTGTTGGGGATCTGAGCCGACTGCACAGCATCCCTAGGGTACACAGGTGGATAATGTAGCCCCATCTACTTTTGCTAGATCAAAATCCCACAGTGCTTGCAGAGCAAGGCTGACATCTTCCTTTCCTAATGCCAGACCTTTTTGTGCTGTTGTGTCAGTGGAGACCACGGTCCCATCCACTACCACAGGAAATCCATCTTTAGTTAGTTGAGGGCAGAGGCCATCAGCGCTCTGCCCTGTTGCAAACTCTTCTGCTGGATTGCTGTCAATGGAGACTGTAGTCCCATCCACAGACACCAGCTCAAGCTGCAGTTTGAGATGCTGACTGCATTCTCTCCCTGGAGCTCCTATTGATTGTTGTATGCAGAAGCCAGTAGTGTTCTGCCCAGCTTCCAGCTGTGAAGTAAACTGAAAAGTCAGTGGCCTTGCACAAATCCTTCAGGGCCGCCGGCTGTTGTATGCAGAGGTCAACAGCTCTTCTGCTGGAGGCTCACCGGGTTGTTCCTCCTCAGCAGAAAAGTCCTGAATCCCCAGTCTCTTGAACTGGTGTCTGCTGATAGAGGTTCACCATCTCCTGTCTGTGGAAGCCAGAAGATGTTATCTGTGCTGGGCAGAGACTAGCAGAGCTCTGCCCTGTTGTCAGCACTTCAGATTTGGGAATGGCAATCTCCAGAGTTTCTGCTGCTGATTCTGGGGAATGCTGCTGAACGTGTTCTAGCTGTCCCCTGTATGCCCCTTCCAGGTGCTGTTCTTTCCTTAGCAAGTTTTCCAGATCAGGTTTAAGCTCTGAGACCCCCGCGAGACAGAGTATAGCCTTTCTGTATTCTTGCAGGTTCTGTAAGGCTCTCCCACAGCAATCCAGGGCTGCCAAAGTCATATCCCTCCGGAGAGCATTCTGTTGTCTCCCCTAAATATTCCTGCTCTGCGTGCCATTGCAGAGCCCGATATTAATTGTCCAGCTCTATCTCCTGCTGAACCAGCCTGTCAAACGAGGACACCCATTGCTCCTGGGGCCGCTCTCCCAGGAATGGCATCTGCAACTCTCGTTGGTTACTGGCCTGTTGGCCTGGGGTTGGAAAGCACTTGCCCTGGTGTATACCAGCAACCTGGAGGGCTCCAATCCAGAGCTCCATTCGAATCTGCTGCCTGACGGACCCCGGTACTCAAGAAGACTATGTCCATTGTATAAGCTTCCCTGAAGGGGGGTAAACTGTACATCCAGTAAAATAAGACATAGGTACATTCAAACTTTTCAACAGGTAATTCAATCAGTAGACAGTCTTATCAACAGGTAGGGCTGTTGGACAAATTCCTCCCCCTCTAGCAACTAATAGCTGACAGTGATGTCATTAACCCATAAGGTAATCCACATAAACATATAACATCCCCCCAATAGTTTGCTATCAAGGCAGAGTGGACCTAATACTAGCAGACAGACAGAAACAATAGGGAACCCAATTAACAATGGAATCCACATCTAAGCAATGCTTTGATTAATCATAAATCACAGACTGCATGCAACGGTCTACAACAGTCTATGAGGCATAGCTCATACAATGTCCCAGTAGTCTGATACAGTGGAGTAAATTTATCTTCATATATTTCTTCTTTTTTTTTTAATCATGCAACAAAGGTTTATTGAGTGTAAATAGATCAAGGAGTTGTCCAGAAATAAAGTGCAATGGGCACTACAATAAAGATAAGGACATTTGACATGAGCGCATAGAATACGGTGGGTAGACCTGCAATTAACGAATAAGTATTTGATAATGAAACATAGGTGGCACAGTACAAACGAGTGAGAAACAGCGTACTACACGAATAGTCAAATCTTATCAGCATCATAGGTGGAGGAGTCTTCCAGCCACCTGTCCCAGATCTTTAAAAGAGTGAGAGAATACCACGCTACTATCCCTTGCTGCTCACCTAAATAGTATCCCATATACTATAACAAATGCATTAAAAAAATATATATATGATGGTGAAGCCCAAACCATATACCTGAATAAATACAATGAAATAGTACAAGAGTGCCACCCAGTGACTAAAGTGCAAAGTGCAATACCTGAACATACAAATAAAATCACATACATCATACATATTAAATATCATATCATATATAAAAAAGAAAAAGTATTTTCAAAATCTTGTGGTAAATAAACTCCGTGAAAAACTCCACAAATAGCTCATGTGCAACACCTTGCATAAAGTGCTTCACACGCTGTGCTGATATTTAGAACTTCTATGAGCAGAATACACTGCAAGAATTCACTGTGTGACCACACACCACCTCCGGTCACTCTATATACTCACCTTAATCACTGACCCCCACTGGGTCTAGCTTTGCATTCCTCCTTAGGGGTAATATCTTCCCAATGGTTAGAAATGCAGAAGCTCCAGAGCCAACCCATTCATAGTGGTGTGTTAAAAGATAGAAAGGACTATATAGTGTAGAATCCTTAAAACATTTTTATTAAAATAATCCAAAAATCAAATCCCACATTTTGTAGTGTGCCTCCTCCGGCACACTCGGCAATACACTTTGAATAAATAAAACTCCAAGAGAGTAGATTAATCTCCGGCTGCTGTAAATCCTAATGCACCAAACACCGTTCCGAGGTACGTGCTGATGTCACAGGCTCCTCCCCGACGTACATTTCATCACAGATTACGTGACTTTATCAAGGGGTGCAATCCTATTGACGTCTGCTGTCTTAAATACAGTATGCACGGCCGCCAACATGTACTGTGACATACTGAAGCAGAGCATGATCCCCTCCCTTCGGAGACTGGGCTGCAAGGCAGTATTCCAACATGATAACGACCCCAAACACACCTCCAAGATGACCACTGCCTTGCTAAAGAAGCTGTCCCAAGTCTTTGACCAGATGCCACCTGAGCTGATTATGTATTGTCGTTTTACAGACAATATACAGTCAGGTCCCTAAATATTGTGACATCGACACAATTCTAATCTTTTTGGCTCTATACATCACCACAATGCATTTGAAATGAAACAAACAAGATGTGCTTTAAGTGCAGACTTTCAGCTTTATTTGAGGGTATTTACATCCAAATCAGGTGACTGGTGTAGGAATTACAACAGTTTGTATATATGCCTCACACTTTTTAAGGGACCAAAAGTAATGGGACAGATTAACAATCATAAATCAAACTTTCAATTTTTAATACTTGGTTGCAAATCCTTTGCAGTCAATTACAGCCTGAAGTCTGGAATGCATAGACATCACCAGACACTGGGTTTCATCCCTGGTGGTGCTCTGCCGGGCCTCTACTGCAACTGTCTTCAGTTCCTGCTTGTTCTTGGGGCATTTTCCCTTCAGTTTTGTCTTCAGCAAGTGAAATGCATGCTCAATCGGATTCAGGTCAGGTGATTGACTTGGCCATTGCATAAAATTCCACTTCTTTCCCTTAAAAAATCCTTTGCTTGCTTTCGCAGTATGCTTCGGGTCATTGTCCATCTGCACTGTGAAACGCCGTCCAATGAGTTCTGAAGCATTTGGCTGAATATGAGCAGATAATATTGCCCGAAACACTTCAGAATTCATCCTGATGCTTTTGTCAGCAGTCACATCAACAATAAATACAAGAGAACCAGTTCCATTGGCAGCCATACATGCCCACGCCATGACACTACCACCACCATGCTTCACTGATGAGGTGGTATGCTTTGGATCATGAGCAGTTCCTTTCCTTCTCCATACTCTTCTCTTCCCATCACTCTGGTACAAGTTGATCTTGGTCTCATCTGTCCATAGGATGTTGTTCCAGAACTGTGAAGGCTTTTTTAGATGTTGTTTGGCAAACTCTAATCTGGCCTTCCTGTTTTTGAGTCTCACCAATGTTTTACATCTTGTGGTGAACCCTCTGTATTCACTCTGGTGAAGTCTTCTCTTGATTGTTGACTTTGACACACATACACCTACCTCCTGGAGAGTGTTCTTGATCTGGCCAACTGTTGTGAAGGGTGTTTTCTTCACCAGGGAAAGAATTCTTCGGTCATCCACCACAGTTGTGCTCCGTGGTCTTCCGGGTCTTTTGGTGTTGCTGAGCTCACCGGTGCTTTCTTTCTTTTTAAGGATGTTCCAAACAATTGATTTGGCCACACCTAATGTTTTTGCTATCTCTCTGATGGGTTTGTTTTGTTTTTTCAGCCTAATGATGGCTTGCTTCACTGATAGTGACAGCTCTTTGGATCTAATATTGAGAGTTGACAGCAACAGATTCCAAATGCAAATAGCACACTTGAAATGAACTCTGGACCTTTTATCTGCTCCTTGTAAATGGGATAATGAGGGAAAAACACACACCTGGCCATGGAACAGCTGAGCAACCAATTGTCCCATTACTTTTGGTCCCTTAAAAAGTGGGAGGCACATATACAAACTGTTGTAATGCCTATAAATTCCTGTAAATACCCTCAAATTAAAGCTGAAAGTCTGCAGTTAAAGCACATCTTGTTTGTTTCATTCCAAATCCATTGTGGTGGTGTATAGAGCCAAAAAGATTAGAATTGTGTTGATGTCCCAATATTTATGGACCTGACTGTATTTTGTATCTGGCAGGGTGAGACAAGCAGCCTATCTGAATTTCAAGATAAACTTAATGATAACAATAAGGGGATAGAACTTCCCTGGCACAGTAGTATGAATTCCATCACGTTTCTGGATCTAGAAATAGAGATAATAGATGGAAATATCTCTACAAAAACATGTTTTAAATCCTTGGACAGAAACTGTTACATCCCAAAAGGCAGCTGCCATCATCGCCCATGGCTTGATAACATTCCAAAAGGACAATTTACATGTTTGCAGAGAAATTGCACACGTATCGATACATTCAAGGACCAGGCCGCAGAATAGGGCAATGCTTTATTGATAAAGGGTATGAAAGGAGTATCATTGAAGAACAAATCCAACAACAGAGATGGAAAGAGCATCATTGATTCAGGATAGGGGGATTCAAGAAAAAAGAAAGGATTTCTCTGGAGCCATACTATTGAATTACAATAGGAAGATTAAACAGGTCGAAAGTATCATTAAGAAACATTGGTCCATATTATTGAAGCATAATGAGATGAAAGAGCTGCTTCCGCCAAAACCACAAATCATATATCGCTGAGCCCCAAATTTGAGGGATAGATTGGTTAAAAGCATTATTGATCCACCAAAAGCACAGATATCCACGTTTGTGGATCACCAAGGATTCTGTGGGTGTAGAAGATGTGCAGGATGCACCCTGGGGAATCAAAGAAGAAGAAAAAAATTTAGATCAACTGTCACAAACAAAGAATATACTGTCAAGGATCTGATCACATGTGATACGGAGGGGGTAGAGTACTATATTCAATGTCCTTGTCAGTTGCAATATATAGGAAGAACTAAACGCAAACTAGTGAAAC
Organism: Glandirana rugosa; assembly: GCA_018402905.1. Lineage (NCBI taxonomy): Eukaryota > Metazoa > Chordata > Amphibia > Anura > Ranidae > Glandirana > Glandirana rugosa. The sequence continues at coordinate 1,682,775 of BLSH010025828.1, forward strand.
AAATTCAAGAACACGTGTATAATATAAGAACAGGTTTTAAAAAACATAATTTACCAGACATTTTAGGGAGTTCCATAATAGAAGTACTCTGGGTATGAGTTTTTGGGGGATAGAGGCCTATCATAGACATTGGAGAGAGACAGATAAAATTAAATCATTTAGTCAAAGAGAATCCTGGTGCATCTTTGAGCTCCAGACTTTGAAACCGAGAGGGTTAAATGTTGATTTTTATTTAAATTGTTTTATTACAGATAGATAAGGGTTTGGGTAAAGATTAATTTGAAATAATTTAGTATTTTCATTAAATTTGATTATAATTTTAAAATTATTTTTTCTTTTATACACAATTTTCCTACTGTGTTATTTTTCCTTTACATGTTATATTTTTTATATTTATTGTTTATTTTGATTTTTTTCTCCTATATTTATGACCACATTGTATTGTAGATTAATCACATATGTTATTGGTTCAGTGGCAGTGATTCCAACTATGACCACAAGATGGCCACAGTGGAATCACTTCCAATATTGTTACTACTCGGCTGCTGGACTCCGTTTTTATACATAGTACAATATTATGGGCTCCTTACACATGTTCCCTTTGATGTTATTCACTTGGGGATATACAGTATCTCGCAAAAGTGAGTACACCCCTCACATTTTTGTAAACTTTTTATTATATCTTTTCATGTGACAACACTGAAGAAATGACACTTTGCTACAATGTAAAGTAGTGAGTGTACAGCTTGTATAACAGTGTAAATTTGCTGTCCCCTCAAAATAACTCAACACACAGCCATTAATGTCTAAACTGCTGGCAACAAAAGTGAGTACACCTCTAATTTAATATGTGCAAATTGAGCCCAAAGTGTCAATATTTTGTGTGGCCACCATTATTTTCCAGCGCTGCCTTAACCCTCTTGGGCATGGAGTTCACCAGAGCTTCACAGGTTGCCACTGGAGTCCTCTATGACTCCTCCATCATGTCATCACAGAGCTGGTGGATGTTAGAGACCTTGGGCTCTTCCACCTTCCATGTGATGATGCCCCACAGATGCTTGATAGGGTTTAGGCCTGGAGACATGCTTGGCCAGTCCATCACCTTTACCCTCAGCTTCTTTAGCAAGGCAGTGGTCGTCTTGGAGGTGTGTTAGGCTTGAAGATTGGGGACCGAAAAGCCCACGTTAATCCTCTGCGCATATAAGACCTGTCTGTTAATTCGGGGACGGGTGGGACTCCAAATGAATTTTAACATTTTACGCTGGTGAATTCACAATATGTGTTGGGGGATCTGAACGGGCAAAACTTGAAAAAAGTATAGCAATTTCGGTAAGAAGGTCATGCAAAGTGCCGAGATCCTTCCAAACCAGGATAGCGGAAAGTGAGACCAGGAGGAGAGCAAGTTTGTACGTTTCTGAAAGAGAGGGGGGAAATTGGCTTGATACGGTCCTTCATATTTAGGGGTAAGTCTTATGCCCAAGTAGGGCAGGGAATGGGACCATTGGAATGGAAAATTTGTTTTCAGGCAAGTCTTGAGAAGAAAAGTTAACTGGCATCGCTTTAGACCTCATGGGATTGATGTGCAGGCCGGAGACCGACGCAAAGGCTTCTAAGAGGGAAAATATGTTTGGTAGCGTGATTCTGGGAGTCCTCAGGGTCAATAGGATATCATCAGCAAATAATGAAATCTTATGAACTGAGTCCGCTATTTCAATCCCCTTTGTGTCTGGATGTGAACGAATTGCCTCCGCCAAAGGCTCCATAGCCAAAACAAACAAAAGGAGCGAAAGAGGGCAACCCTGCCAGGTGCCCCTTTGAATAGGGAAGGTAGAGGATTCAAAATCATAGTATTTGATTTTAGCCTGGGGAGCATCATATAATGCCAGCAACCAGCTTAAAAAGGAGCTGCCATAGCGACAGAGCACAGACATTAGGTAGGGCCTAGGACAGTGTGTCAAGGGCTTTGTTCACATCCAGAGACAAAAGCATTGTTTCCAGGGAGTGGCTATGAGCCAGGTGTTGTAATTGTATAATTCTCCTGATAGTGTCCCCTGCCTGTCTCTGGGGCTCAAATACGACTTGGTCTTTTTTAATTAGCCGAGGAAGGAACAAGTTCAAGCGGTTGGCCAAGATTTTAGTGAGAATTATGTCAATATTGATGAGGGAGATCGTTGGAAATTGGCCCAGGAGATCTGGTCCCGGTCCGGCTTTGGCAGCATCACTATATTAGCTGTGAGGAGGTCAAGGGAAAGGTTCTGACCTTTTTTAACCTAATTATACATGGCCGTCAGAGGGGAGGCCAACACGTCTACCAGTTTTCTATAGTAAAGTGCCGTGAAGCCATCCAGGCCTGGTTTCTTGCCTATCTTTAAGTCTTTAATACATTGTCGGACTTCAGACTCTAAGATGTCTCGGTCCATTAGGTCCATATGGGCCTTGGAAAGAGTCGGTAGTGAGATGTTCCGTAAAAAATCTTGTGTATCTTGGTCATTTGAGGGATTGTGAGCAGAATACAAAGTAGTAAGTCTGTGGTGGAATTTATCCAAAATCCAAACTGGGTTACTAGTGAGAACATTATGGCAGGTTTGTAGGGTAATAGGGGATGGTTTGGGTTCAAATGTGCGTAGCCTCTTGGCCAACATTGCGTTTGGTTTGTACGCCTTAACGTACCAATGTTGGCATGACCAGCGCAAGACGCACTCCGCTTGGACAGTAAGACATAGGTCCAGTTCTGTACGAGCCTGGTCCAGAAGTTTATGGTTAGCAGGCGAGGGGATTTGTTTAAATGTGGCCGAGGCGGATTCCAACTGGGATTCTAATTTTTTTTTGTAACTGTTGGCGTTCCCTTTTTATGTTTTGTAGCCAGTTGGATGATGTGGCCTCTGAGCACAGCCACAGAAGCGGAATTAAGATGGAAATACTCTGCGGATGCTTTTGACAAGTCTTCCTAAATATCTTTAAGAGATAGGACTGAGTCGTTCATGACCCAAGAGGAATATTGGGGTTTGCTTACCAGGGACCGCCAGACCACTATAAGAGGGTCATGGTCCGTCCATGGGACCGCTAGAATCGCTGCCGAGTTTATTAAGGGGAGATGTTTCCAAAGAACTAGCATATGATCGATTCTGGAATGGGAGTGATGGGGGTGAGAATAATACATGTAATCTTTAGTCAGGGGGTGCAGTTCCCTTCAGAGGTCTACCAGATCATGAGAACGTAAGGAATTAGAAACGTTTTTAGCTGCAGGTGACGCTGCTGCTTGCTCCGAGGGATATTTATCCAGAACAGGATCCAAGGCCATATTGGAATCCCCAGCCAAGAGCAGGGTTCCCTTTTGGTGTGATGTCAACAGGGAGCAGACATGTGTCAAAAAGAGTCCCGGGTTGCAATTGGGGGCATAGTAAGTCATGATAGTAACTTCTGTTTCTTGGATAGTACTGTACACTGAAGCAGAAGATATCTGCCATCGGGGTCAGCTATCTGTTTGGTGCAATTAAAAGGTGTCGACTTACGAAACGCTATCAGGACCCCCCTCTGTTTAGTTGGACCACTAGCTAAAAACACCTGGGGGTATTGGGCGTCAAAGTATTTAGGACTGGAGGATCTGGCAAAATGTGTCTCCTGTAAGCACGCTATGTCTATACGTTGCTTCCTAAGGTACTTGGAAACTTTTACTCTCTTTTGGGGCGAGTTCATACCTTGAACATTTAATGACAGCCAGTTCAGCATCATGGTGGAAAAGTAGGAAAGGGCTTACCAGAGTATCCAGGCATGTCCCCCACGGTATCAAAGGGGAGTGGAAAGAAGAGAAAGTACAGAGAAAAAGGAGAGAGACAGCAAGAAAGAAAGAGAGGGAGGAGCAGAAAAAGGCAGAGAAAATCTCGGAAAATAAAGCACAGAATGAACAAATGTGCAACAGTACATGGGTCAAAAGACCCATAGAAAAGTCAGCAGTCGGTCGGGACCATAGTCCTAAGCGAGTACCGACATTAGGGGGGCACAGTAATCCACCAGACCCCGGCAGCTAACTTACCCATTGTAAACATATGAAAAAAAAAATTAAATTAATGAGCACTTGAGGAAACTGTAACATATTAGACAGTAGACACGAACCATAATAACAAAATTTCCAACACAGACACGAAATATGTTCAACCTGTTCCCTGGTCTGCCAGGGTAATCCAGGGAAGACCAGGGAAAGGGAAACAAGGCGTGGTTACGTTATTCATATGCATATATTGATAACCAAATAAGCAGTTATTAGTGGGGCAAACTTAAACCAGCTGTTCAGGATATACAAGGATATACAATATCGTAGGTTACTTTTACTATCCACAAGGGACAGAGACACCAGTCATGTATTATTTATTTATTTATTCCAAAAGAAAAAAAAAAAACTGAAAACAAACCCCACACAGTAAGGGCCAGATGGCAGCCAGCTCTCCCGCTACGGGTATGCCCCCCTGGACCGTCATCCGCCTAATTGGGCGTCCTGGGGTGGCACGCCCACAGCTATGTCCGCCAGCCACACTGGAGTAATAAACCACAGTCAATTATACAACTCTTCCATAACCAAACAAAAGAAAACTCTGAGATGAAAAAAAAAATGTATGGTGTCTACAGCGTGACACCAAATAGGTTCTGCGAAACTGTAAAGATATAACCGGTTACTGTTAACGCAGCCTCACACCGACTGCAGTATGTACAAAGCCTGAGAGGGCACTCAGGCCCATATTTTTGGAGTTTTTCACTGAGTTTATTTACCACAAGATTTTGAAAAGACTTTTTCTGTCCCAGATCTTATTGTATTTGTTGGGACAGCCCCTGTGGGTATAGAGCACCTTTTTGTAAGGAAGGGCAGAATTAATAGCTCTGATCCACTGTTGTATAGTGGGGGGTAACTCCCTTAACCACATTCTAGCTATCTGCAGTCTGGCAAGGAATAGCGTTTCTTGCATAAATATGTTAAGATATTTGTCCTCCTTGGATCCCCATCAGACCTTGGCGAGGGCAAAGGGTCAAGGGGGAGCCCATACGATCATGAAGGAATTTGACTATCTGAGACCAATAACCCTGGATGGACGGACAGGACAATATTAGATGAAAGAAGGAACTTTCTGGGTCATCACACCGCGGGCATAGGGGACTGTAATTTGGTCTATATTTGAGTATATGGTGGGATCTTCATATACAGTATCTCACAAAATTGAGTACATCCCTCACATTTTTGTAAATATTTTATTATACCTTTTCATGTGACAACACTGAAGAAATGACACTTTGCTACAATGTAAAGTAGTGAGTGTACAGCTTGTATAACAGTGTAAATTTGCTGTCCCCTCAAAATAACTCAACACACAGCCATTAATGTCTAAACCGCTGGCAACAAAAGTGAGTACACCCCCTAAGTGAAAATGTCCAAATTAGGCCCAAAGTGTCAATATGTTGGGTGGCCACCATTATTTTCCAGCACTGCCTTAACCCTCTTGGGCATGGAGTTCACCAGAGCTTCACAGGTTGCCACTGGAGTCCTCTTCCACTCCTCCATGACAAAATCACAGAGCTAATGGATGTTAGAGACCTTGCGCTCCTCCACCTTCCATTTGAGGATGCCCCACAGATGCTCAATAGGGTTTAGATCTGGAGACCTTGGCCAGTCCATCACCTTTATACTCAGCTTCTTTAGCAAGGCAGTGGTAATCTTGGAGGTGTGTTTGGGGTCGTTATCATGTTGGAATACTGCCCTGTGGCCCAGTCTCCAAAGGGAGGGGGATCATGCTCTGCTTCAGTATGTCACAGTACATGTTGGCATTCATGGTTCCCTCAATGAACTGTAGCTCCCCAGTGCCAGCAGCACTCATGCAGCCCCAGACCATGACACTCCCACCACCATGCTTGAGTGTAGGCAAGACACACTTGTCTTTGTACTCCTCACCTGGTTGCCACCACACACACTTGACCACAGGACATGGTTCCAGTAATCCATTAGTCTGCTTGTTTTCAGCAAATTGCTTGCGGGCTTTCTTGTGCATCATCTTTAGAAGAGGCTTCTTTCTGGGATGACAGCCATGCAGACCAATTTGATGCAGTGTGTGGCGTATGGTCTGAACACTGACAGGCTGACCCCCCACCCCTTCAACCTCTGCAGCAATGATGGAAGCACTCATACGTCTATTTCCCAAGGACAACCTCTGGATGTGACGCTGAACAAGTGCACTCAACTTCTTTGGTCGACCATGGCAAGGCCTGTTCTGAGTGGAACCTGTCCTGTTAAACCACTGTATGGTCTTGGCCACCATGCTGCAGCTCAGTTTCAGGGTCTTGCCAATCTCCTTATAGCATAGGCCATCTTTATATAGTGCAAGAATTCTTTTTTTAAGATCCTCAGAGAGTTCTTTGCCATGAGGTGCCATGTTGAACTTCCAGTGACCAGTATGAGAGAGTGAGAGCGATAACACCAAATTTAACACAACTGCTCCCCATTTACACCTGAGACCTTGTAACACTAACGAGTCACATGACACCGGGGAGGGAAAATGGCTGATTGGGCCCAATTTGGACATTTTCACTTAGGGGTGTACTCACTTTTGTTGCCAGCGGTTTAGACATTAATGGCTATGTGTTGAGTTATATTGAGGCAGCAGCAAACTTACACTGTTATACAAGCTGTACACTCACTACTTTACACTGTAGCAAAGTGTAATTTCTTCAGTGTTGTCGCATGAAAAGATATAATAAAATATTTACAAAAACGTGAGGGGTGTACTCACTTTTGTGAGATACTGTATTTCTTGAGGGATATTGTATACATAAGAGGGGCCTGGGGAACTGACAAAGGAGTTTCCTGACATCCCTAAAGTAAGCTGGGTTCCAAGGGCCCCCCGCCAAAGTGACTCCCATCACACTCCCCTTGATTTTTTATTCATAGAGCCTGCATGACACCCTAACTGGAAATATCTATCAGCCATCTTTGGGATCCCAGCCACAGAAAAATTAAGGAACGCTGCCTGAATTCTATGCTTTTTTTCAAATCAATAAAAGAAAAGCTTGGGGTTTGATTTCTTTAAATCATACCTACCTAGGTGGATGCAGCATGGGCACCCACCGGCTCTAAGGCTGAGAACTGAGCAATCAAAGGCCGCTGATCCCTCAGTTCTCAGTGCTCCGTGAGCTGGTAACTGTCAGTCACCGGCTCTCTGCTCTGATACCCCCTACCCCTGCGCTCAGCTGTGGCGGGGACGGGAGTGACTGGCTCAGGCTCTCAGCGACTCACTGAAAGGCTGAGCCGAGTACAGGCATCTGGGTGGATCCCAACCATATGGTCAGGATCTTTCCCATGCTTGGACCGGCTTCAACCCGCTGTCTGCTGAAAACAGGTCACAGGAGTGCAGAAGGGACTGCACTCCTGTGATCTATAGGAGAAATACAGCCAAACAAGCTTTCCCTCTTCTCTGGGGTATTAAATCACTAATGTTAAGAGACAGTATGCGCAGGGGAGTTATCACTGATACTGTATATCTTATATTGTAAAGCGCTGCGTAAACTGTTGGCGCTATATAAATCCTGTATAATAATAATAATTTGTCCCTCTCCTGAGTGACAGATTATGGCAAGCAAGCAACAGATAGAAACATATGTAAACTTTTGCATGACATTAGTCACCCTGTCTATGTGTGACAAAACCACCATTACACCCTGGTGGGTGCACAGGGAAATCATGAAATTATCCCAAATCACTGGGCAAATGTCCCCTCCAATGAAACTCAGTGTATAAGGCAACAGCATTTACTGAACTGAGCCAACTGCCAGAGAAACTGAAACAGATAAAGAGTGAGTTGCCTCACCATTGCAGTAATCAACAGTAGTTGGCATTCTGAGGCGGTGGAATAAAGGGCAGCAGCAACTGCATCCTGCCTGGGGGCACTGGGGCACAGGGAGAGATCGCCCACTGTCCCCACCCCCCGTGCCACAACACAAGCAGCAACCCACCCCCAGCAGAGAAGAGTCCCTGCCAGACTTACATGATGGTAGGGAGAAAACCCTTCTTAACTAGGTACAACACTGTGGACAAAGTCCACATGGTTGGCTAGGGGGCACCCTTCAAAATTGTCCCATGGGGAAACTGCACACTGACAACTGAAACAGATAGAGAGTGACTTCCCTCACCATTGCAGTAATCAGCAGTAGTTGGCATTCTGAGGTGGTGGAATAAAGGGCAACAGCAACTGCACCCTGCCCGGGGGCAGTGGGGCACAGGGAGATATCGCCCACTGTCCCCCCCCCCCCCCGTGCCACAACACAAATAGCAACCTGCCCCCAGCAAAGTGCTCATGCACCTAGCGAGAGACTAGGTTAGAAGAGTCCCAGACTTACATGATGGTAGGGAGAAAATCCTTCTTAACTAGGTACAACACTGTGGACAAACTCCACATGGATTGCTAGGGGGCCGAAAGAGCACATGAGGGCACCCTTCAAAATTGTTCCATGGGGAAACTGCACACTGACCTCCTCAGTCTCTAAGGGAAGTCTTATGAACCCATTGTCCTGGCCATCAACAAAAGGGAGAACTAATCATAGAAGCAAGGTTCCCCATCCCAGGACACCCCATGCCAGCATAGAGTATTCTGCCACTGGGCTATGAGCCCTATATAGGACCATGTGATGTCTCCCCTGGGGAATCCCCCCTCAACCATTAGGATCAAATATTTAAAGCCTTATTTGGCAAGGACAGTATTGTTGGGCCTATGCAGAAAACAGCAGCTGGGTATGACCTGCAACAGTTAAAGTGATACTAAGGTTCATTTTTTATTTTTTTAAAATAACAAACATGTCATACTTACCTCCTCTGTGCAGCGGTTTTGCACAGAGTGCCCCCAATCCTCTTCTTCTGGGGTCCCCCAGTGGCGCTCCTGGCTCCTCCTCTTCTCGATTGACCTGTCAGGGAAGCTTTTTCCCTGGGGTCACTCATGCGGGCACGCTCCCGAGTCCCTTGACACAGACAGCAGGACTCGGCCCGGCCCCCCGGCCCCTGCATCACTGGGCTTGATTGACAGTAGCACCAGCCAATGGCTCCCCTGCTATCAATCTATCCAATCAAGAACCGAGACAATGACTGGAGGTGGAAGGCTCATCCCCGGCGGGGGAACAATCAGGCTCAACTAATTAAACGGGGGCTCTGGGGAGCAGCTGCAACTGAAAAGGTTTTTCACCTTAATGCATAGAATGCATTAAGGTGAAAAAACATGAGGGTTTACAGCCCCTTTAACAGCAAAAAGTATATTCAGTCAGTTTAGACAAGAGTAGTCAGTTCTCACAGTGAGAGAGAGGTCACCTTGCCTCACATCAGCAAAGAAGAGAAGGTTGCTGCATGCCCCAGGCTCCCTATGTGCTGAAAGTGGGAGCCAAGAGACAGGTAAGGTCCTATTCCATAGTTTTCATATCTTGTTGGCCTGCCCGTCGGTCTCCAGTTGCCTCTGTCTTGAGCATTGTCTGGGTTGTTCTCTGCCTCTGTGGACAGGGAGACTCAAAGTCCTGTAGAGCACACAGCCAGTCTATTAGAGGGTATTGGGGAATCCCAAGCAGACCAACATAGCAGACGCATCTGTTGGTGTGTGAATCAACAACCATTCAGTGTCTTTCTGAAAAAGTAGGTGCAGTGGTAACCCCACCGATATGTGGCTCCCCTCAACTTTCCAGGAGGGGTTTTATGATTGCCTGCAGAATTCAGTATTTCTTGACAGATCTGGAAGGATCTGAAGTGAGGCTCCATCAATATCTATTGATAGGTTGTTGTGCCCAAGCTTTAACCAGTTCCACACTGCCTACCCCATATTTACGGCGGCAGTGTGGACGCTGGCCGCGAATCGCCGTAAAAAGACGGTGATCTGTGGAGTGTGCCGTGGCTCGGGCGGACCCGATGTCCGCCGGCGAGCCGCGATGAGCGGCCACAGGCAAAGAACAAGGAACCACCAATGTAAACACCGCGGTTCCCCATTCTGACAGTGCGGGCATGGGAGATCTATTGATCCCTGTCACTGGGATCAGTTAGATCTCTCATGCCCATGGTAGCCCAACCCCCCCACAACAGTAAGAACACACCCAGGGAACACAGTTAACCCCTAGATCTCCCCCTGCAGGTTAACCCCTTCACTGCCAATGACATTTATACAGTAATCAGTGGACATTTAAATTTCTGATCGCTGAATAAATGTCATTGGTCCCAAAAATGTCCGACATGTCCGCTGCAATATCGCAGTACCGCTAAAAATCGCAGATCGCCGCCATTACTAGTAAAAAATAAAAAAAAAATAAAAACCCCAGAAATTAATTCTCACCATCCGTAAACGCTGCCATTTTTGCGCAAACCAATCAATAAACGCCGATTGTGATTTTTTTTATCACAAATATGAGGAAGAATATAAATTGGCCAAAACCAATGAATAAAAAATGTTTTTTTATATTTTTTTTTTGGATTGGAATTTTAGCAAAATTAAGAAATTTGGGTTTTTGTGCAAAATGGTCACTCTTCTTTTGTTTATAAGGCGATCAGGAATGACACAGAGGGGATCAAATACCACCAAAAGAAAGCTCTATTTGTGGGAAAAAAAGGACGTACATTTTGTTTGGGTACAACGTCGCATGACCGCGCAATTGTGAGCTAAAGCAACGCAGTGCAGAAATGCAAAAAGTGCTCTGGTCCTAACCTGGGAAATTCTTCCAGAGGTGAAGTGGTTAAGGAGGATCTCTTTCTTGTGTGTATAAAAATGTATGTGACAAAGGACGTCTCTGATTAGAGTCTGTAGGCTTGGGTTCCAGCGTGCGGTGCACCCTTTCCGAGTGATGTGAGAAAGGGTTGCAGTGAGTTGGAATTCAGATACAGCTGTTTGAATGGTGTCTACTCTTTCAGTTGGCACGGTGGTAGTCTATTGCAGGGTGGATATGTCCGTTCGGAAGGAGTTTTCTACCCTCTCTGCCAAAGCATCAAAGTTTCCCTTGGTGGATAGATATTTCAGCAATTCTCTCAGTTCAGTGGGGAGAGAGGGAGAAATGTCCATGGGATCAGCTTGGTTCTCAGTGAGAGGCAGTCAGCAGTGTGCAATGCTCAATTGACAGTTTTCCTCCTCAAGTGAAGGAGCAGAGGAATGTGTACCTAGAGTGTGTCCCTTCCAGACAATGTGCCAGCGCCATATTGGGCACACTGCCTGCTGATTGTGAGGTAAAAAATTGGTGGAGGTCAGGTCCTGACAAGTCCCGACGCCTCTCTTGGGCTTGTCTCTGCTTCAGCATTACTATCTGTGCCTCTGGTCAGATGTCTGTCAGTGTGTCACGTCTACCCCAATGCAGGTGGTAAGACACTATAGCTGACTACTGTGTTCTTTGCCCATAGCAGTCCCCTTTCCCATAAGACAAGCAGGCCTTCTGGTACTCGGTTTCCCCCAGGTCTTATACACAATGCTATAGTGCCTGGCCACCATGCTAGGGCAGGCACGAACTGAGCAAAGCAAACAGGTACTTGGGGTTGGCAGACAGGCAGAGTGGTTCTATGACAATCCAGGTAAAAGGCAGGCTGAATTCAGGGAATAGTCCTATATCCAGTCCAGGGTCATACACAGGGTAATCCAAACTAGCAGAGCAAGGCAGGCAGGGGGCTTGATCAGGAATTACACATGTCTCACTCTCTCACTTATAACAGGTTTGGCTTCCACTCAGAGACTGATCACATCAATTACCTTGCAGGTGGACAAAGACAGGGAGAATGCCATAGCCAAAACCAGAATGCTGGAATGAGGAGCAGGAGCACTAAACTCTCCAGACATTACCCCCCCCCCCCCGAGGAGGGGCCCCCATACACTTAAAAACAAGCTGGACATCCAGCACAGGACCATCAGACTGGGCAGAGGTCAGTGGATCTGCATGGTCAGGTGGGTTAGCAGGTGACGTATCACAGGAGCTGTATAGCTGAAACACAAGCAGAATGCAGAGAGGCTTGAAAAAAAGGTTGAAACCCCATCTGGCGGAATGAGGCAGTCTATCCAAAGGATAGATTGAACTTCTTAGACAGGCTTGAGTGAATGTAGTAGCAGTAGGGCGAGGCCAGGTTACAGAAAGTCCCAAATAAGAAAAAGCAGGAGGCTCAGTTGGCATGGGCTGGACCGGAATAACTGGTGCAAAGGCAGACTGGACCGCATTGGCAAGTGTAGAGGCAGCGGAACTTGAGGACAAGTTAGCCTGGATGTGAGTCCAAGGGAGTTTAGGGATAGGCAAAGGTAGGGGTAATCCAGAGGGCTTGATTTCTGAGGACTTAGAGGAAGTTTTCAAACAGGACTCAAGGCTGCAAGGCAGCGGGTCAGATGGCTTCTAGGAGGTAAAGATTCAGACTGTGGCAATTGGCAGGAGAGGTGGCCTGTAGAGAATTCAATAAACTTGTCAGCGTCTTTTGCTTTAACAGAGTCATATAAAGGCATATGGTTATGCAAACCGGAGTCACACTTGGAACAATTGTCATAATCATGATCCAAATAGGACTGTAATAAAGGCACATGTCTGGCACTGGCCACACAAGAGTTACAAATGGGCAACTAGTCAGCAGTTTTCATGCAGTTCTGGATGCAGGTTTGGGACCAGGACCTAATCTCTCTTGTAGCCCAATCTATGTGTAGGTTATGAACTTTAAGCCAGGAATACCCGAAGATAAGGGGATAAGCAGATGTTAGCAAGTAGAAGCTGATTGACTCCCTATGAAATTCCCCAATGGTCAGAGTAACAGGTACAGTGCACAAGGTGACCAGGCCCATGGAAAGGGAGAGTTATCAACAGCTAAGACTGCAAAGGGTTTATGCACATTAGTCAAGGGAATCTGTAGATGGTGTGCTAGGTTCCTATCAATGAAATTGCTAGCAGCACCAGAATCTATGAATGCGGAGGTGATGAGAATACCCAGCAGAACTAAGTTGTGCAGGAACAAATAGTTTATCTTGGGGCGGTGGGGGGTACCTGACACTGTGTAGTCTAAAGATGCAGACCCCAGCTGCACTATACTCTTGGTGTTTCTTGGCTTATTAGAGCAACTGGTGACAAAGTGGCCTTGATTGCCACAATATAAGCAGAGTTCCTGGGATCTTCTTTTCCCCAGAGGATAAATGGGTAGCGACAATTTGCACGGGCTCATCCTCCAGGAGATGTTGAGAGGGCTCAGGAAGGTTTGATGAAATAGAAGAAGTAGGTAGCGTACTGGGGGGCAAAGTAACAAACCTCTCTATACACCTTTCTCATAAACACCCGTCTATATGGATGGCTACTTGCATGGCTTGAGTCAATGACTTTGGTTCAGGGTAGTGTACTAAGGAGTCTGATAAGCCTAACCTGAACTGGCTTCTTAGAGCAGGGTCATTCTACCCTGAGTCAGGTGCCCAGCGGCGGAAATCAGAACCGTATTGTTCAGCGGTGCCTTTACCCTGACATAATGTTCAACTGAGTGGGCACGATCAGGATCATCATAGAGTAAACCTAGGGCCTTGAAAAAAGCTTCAACTGACCCTCTGGCTGGGTCATCTTCGGGGAGACTAAAAGCTCAAGAACGGGGATCCCCCTGCAACCATGTAATAATCAGCCAGAAGAGTGTGGCTTAAGCGTAAAGTATAGCATACTATTTTTAAAGTTGGAAAACATATGGGGGTCACCAGAAAAACGATCAGGCGCATTAACTTTGGGCTATGGCTCCTGCGTTACTGCTGGAGGTGCGTTTGCATGCACAGACAGTTCCTGGACTTGGCGTGTCAGTTTGCACATTTCCTCAGCAAATAAACAAGCCTGTGTAGAGTCCATCTTCACAGAATTTGTTTTTTTTTTTGTTAAAAGCTTGTGATAACGTCACCTCTACCCCAACGCAGCTGGTCAGACACTATAGCTGGCTACTGTGTTCTTCACCTATAGCAGCCCCCTTTCCCATAAGGCAAGCAGACCTACCGGTACCAGGTCTTATACACAATGCTATAGTGCCTGGCAACCACACCAGGGCAGATGTGAACTGAGCAAAGCAAACGGGTACTTTTGGTCGGCAGACAGGCAGAGTGGTTCTATGACAGTCCAGGTAAAAGGCAGGTTGAGTTCAGGGAATAGTCCAATATCCGGTCCAAGGACGTACACAGGTAAACCAAAACTAGCAGAACAAGGCAGACAGACAGGGGGGCTTGATCAGGAATTACACACGTATCACTCTTTATCACAAACACAAGACTGAAGGCTTGGCTTGGTTATGACAGGTTTGGTTTCCACCCAGAGACTGACCACATCAATCACCTTGCAGGTGGACAAAGACAGGGAGAATGCCATAGCCAAAACCAGGATGCTGGAATGAGGAGCAGGAGCGCTAGACGCTCCTGACACAGCGATGGGAGAGGGAAAGGTTTTGGCACACCAGGAGCTCTCTGTACAAGCGTCCTACTCAGCCATGATATGGAAATGGATAAAGAAGTGAGCTTGGCCGGCTATATGGGGAGGTTGGCCAGATTTTTTTTTTAAGTTATAGGCTAAAAAAAAAGCTAAAAATAAGTAAAAAAAAACATAACCCCCCCCAAAGAATAGATTAAAAAATAAGATGAACAAACACCTTATATAATATGGATAAGACAGAAGTTTTAGTATAACATTAGATATTATAAGATAAGATAGAGATATTACATAGAGGAGGATAGGATTAAACATATCTACTCTGGTTTATATCACTTAGCCTTTTATGAAATGTAATCTAAATGTATTAAAGATAAAAAAAAGGATATACATCTAAGATACATATTAATATAAAACAGATGTAAGTTTGACATGTATGCAACAGTATATTGTCTTTGTTTTATCATCCGGAATAATGGAAATAATGAAGTATAATTATTATTATTATTATAATGAGGTAGAATAATGAAATAAAGGAGTGTGCTTGGCCAGCTATAAGGGGAGGTTAGAGACCATATTTTTAAAGTGTAGTGCCGTTTTGACTATATAGCAGTGGCGGCTGGTGCTCAATATTTTGTGGGGGGGGGAGGGGGGGGTGCCAAACAAATCTGGCCCCCTCACTCACATTACCGCCCCACCCCCCTGCGGGAGATGGACGGGAAGGCGCCGATCAGTGGCTTTACCTTAGGAGGCCGATGACGAGGTGGTGCTGGATCCGGGGTAGGGCTCCTGGAAGCTTAAGGAGGCTGTTGCTGCCCCTTCACATGCTGCTCCTCGCTCCTGCTTGCCGAGGGAAGAGACGGGGCCATTTCCCAGGAAATGGGTCCTGAGACCTGATTGGCCGAGAGTCCTATAACTTCCTGGCCAACTGGGTCTCAGGACCCCCTTCCTGATTGGCCGGGAGGAGAAGCAGGAAGACATTAGTGAATATTAATTCACTAATGTCACACAAAAGAGCACTGTGCCCTAAACCCACCCTTATTTGAAGCCAATTAGAGCCTCAGGCTCTAATCATGTGCTTCAAAAAAAAAATAGAATTTCATGCGTCCGGCACCCTGCATGTAGATTAGGGGCCGGGCGCATGGATTAGGGGGGGTGGCATCCCTGCGCCCCTAATGGAGTGGCCGCCACTGCTCTGTAGTTATTTATAGGTTAAAAAAAAGAAAAAACTAAAAATAATTTAATAAAACAACAAAAAAAATGATAGATTTAAAGGTAGAATGAATAAATACTTTTTCCTGACAGACTTCCATGGCAGCATACAGTACGTTTGGGTAGCCCCGCCCTCGCTCCTACCCCATAGGACCCCACTCCCATAAATTTTCAGGTTGAGCCAGAGGCCACGTTCCTTTTTTTGTCCTCCTCACTCTTGGACCATTTTGTATGAAGTTTCCTACCTTTTGGAAAATGTGGCGACTGGGGTCTCACGTGGTACAGATGTGCGGATATTGGGAGCGTCCTGTGGTGTCCAGAAGTTTCCAGGATGGCTCCAGTAGTCACGAGTACCTGGCTAACAGCAGGGTGGTGAATGGCACACATGCGCAGAAGATTGACACTGGTAATGACGGAAGCTCTGCCAATGGCGAGCAGTTGCGTCAGGTCGGATGCGCTGCTAACAGCGGACGACCTCTAAAGTGTGCCCAGCATAATGGTGTGCTTGCTATTCCTGTGATCCGAGTCGCCCTGCGGATGCATCGATTTCCCTGTGGAAGTGGTCCAGGATACATGAGTATGTTTGACTTGAGGTCAGTAGAAGGGACCAGACGCCATGCGGGCTGCTAGGGAGTAACTCTACTTATGTTAAAATAGAAAAATAAATAGATTACCAAAATTAAAACATATGGAGATGTCTGTGCTCTTATGTGCATTGTAGCATTTTTAAGTTTGGTGCAGTTGCTTTCTGTCCTGATCATATATCTATTTGTTTAAGCAAGGTTTTTCTTTCTGTGTTGGAGGCTCTGTCTAATGAAAACCTCGCTCTGATGTGAGAAGTCTGCTGTGGTAGTATTCCTTTAGCAGTGGTTAACCCCTTAGGGTTTTTTTTTTTACTTACCTATCAAAGAAACAACTGTTACTTAACTACAGCAGTTACAGTTCACATTGGGAAGGTTATTTAACCACTTCAATACAGGGCACTTCCCCCCCTTCCTGCCCAGCCCAATTTTCAGCTTTCAGCACTGTTGCATTATACATATATGAATATACCTGTGCTCTCTGCCTTATGTTTTATCATTTAATTTTTCCCATAGGATCTCCAGATTATACCCAAATTGTGCTTGAGTGAATATCAGTTACCAGGTGGACACTCCTGTTGTTGCCCAAATGAACCACCTCCTGGTTGACCGTCAGGCCCAGGTAAGGACTTGGAGGGCCGCCCATCTCCTGCTGTTCTTTGCTGAGCGGGAGGAGTGTAGGCATTGGATGCTCCAAGTCCCCTGTATGACACAGGACGCAGCTCCTCCCATGAGAGGGGGGCCGTGGTAGGAAAGCGGCAATTCAGTAGATGGCACCCAACGCGGTGATGCAATCAGTGCGTGATGATGCCATTAAGCATGTGATGGCGGCCCAGCGCTACATCATGGAGGACTACGCGATCCGCCTGGCAGATGACGCCGGGATCGGTCATGTGCGGATAGTCCTTCGTTCTGTCATAGGCTCTTTACCTAGATCAGAGATGTGGTGTGTCAGACTGACACACCACACCACCGATCGCTGCGCTGTGTGCCGCCGCAGGCGGCAAATTGTGGCTTATCCTGCTGGACGTCATATGATACCCAGTCAGGATAACAAAACCACTTTCCAGCCGTCATTCTGTTATATGGCGGGCAGAAAGTGGTTAATAAATTACTGCATGGCTTGAGTAGCAATTGTACAAGTTATTATATTTATTTTCTTAACAATGTGGCGTCCACCTTTAAACTTACTGAGATTTGTTTATTTTGCAACAAGTCCCTGTGCCCTGCAGCCTAAGGCCTCATACACACGGGCGTTATAAAAAACGAGCTGGAAAGCTAGTACTGACGCCAGGAATAAAGCCATGTTTAAAACAAATTGTTCTCAGTGTTTTGCATTGGCGTCAATGCACGTTCATCCACGCTAGCTTTTAGCCACGTTTCTCTGCCTCCATTTAAAATCAATGGTTCTCTATGGGAGCCCATTGATTTGAATAGAAGTCGCACCAGAAGTTAGATCACGATGATCCGACTTGCGGTGCGGCTTGTGTGCTGAGGATCTTAAGGGGAACCCCCGCCAAAATTTGGCGTGGGGTTCTCCCCCCAAGAGACCTGTGGTCTGGTATGGATTTTAAGGGGAACCCCCACGCCAAAAAAATGGCATGGGGCCCCCCCAAAATCCATACCAGACCCTTATCCGAGCATGCAGCCTGGCAGGTCAGGAAAGGGGGGGGAGGGATGTTACACCGCGGGAGCAGCTGATCAGCGGGTCCCACAGACCCGATGTCT
Source organism: Glandirana rugosa (assembly GCA_018402905.1). Lineage (NCBI taxonomy): Eukaryota > Metazoa > Chordata > Amphibia > Anura > Ranidae > Glandirana > Glandirana rugosa. The sequence continues at coordinate 1,700,684 of BLSH010025828.1, forward strand.
GCTGGCACCCGCTGATCGTTCGGTACACTGACAGAATGGCAGTCTGCCTATGTAAACAAGGCAGATTGCCATTCTGTCAGTAAAGAAGGCATAGATCCTGTGTTTCTGTAAAAAGGTGGAGCTAGGGGCTGGGGTGCCCTTCGTGGGCTCATCAAGGATGACAAACAGAATCAGTTTTTCTAAAAGAAGGTGTGGTTGAAAGATAGAAACGGACTGCTCGGACCACATCAAGATAATAAAGAGAGATCTCCCTCTGGTAAACTGGCACAAGACACAAGGACAGTAGGTCCTGGTTAAAGTCAAAGCCTGAGACTACCTTTAGAAGGAAAGAAGGCCTAGACCTCATAACGACTTTATCCATGTGCAGAAGTGTTCTGTACAAGATTTGACCACCAGTTTAGATACACAGTTAAGGCTGAAGTGATGGGTCATGGAAGGAGGGGATATCTCTGACCATCTCCAAAGGTGGCATTGGAAGCACTGAAAGTACAAGGTTCAAATCTCATGGAGGGAGAGGAGACATTTTGTAAGGGACCCCAAATAAAGGCCTTGATTCAAGAGCGGGATGTGAGCAGGCTGTGGAAAATGATAGGGAGGACAATGCTGCAATATTTTTATCCCAGTGGCCCAGAAACAGGGTGAAAGATCAACCCCTGTGATAGCATATCCAGGCATTCTGGAAGGGCTCATTGCATGTCTGACAAAAACCTTACTAATTTTGTATACCACAATCTGCATGAGCTAAGATCACCTCCATGCCCTCAATTTCAATCCAGCAAAGTGTGCAAGGAAGCAACTCCAGGCGAGGATAGATCAGGGTGTAATGATCCCAGCAGATCCTGAGATCAAATGACAAATCATCCAGTTTATTGTTAAATCGAGCACTAGGAGATCCACATCTAATGTCCCCCAATGGTGGAAATGTTCCTGAAACATCTCTCTGTTCAGGGACCACTTTCAGGGATCAGGCATGGCTGGCTGAGAAAATTAATCTGCTAATTTTCCCCACCAGGAGGACAGGGCTGGAACATATTGTTCTGCCCAGGTCTCAATAAATTCAACCTCTTTACACAAGACTTCTTGCTCCTTCCTGATGGTTGAAACATTCAGACATTGTCTGACTGGATCCAAATAGGATACTCTCCAAAATTATCACTCCGGTGCTGAAGGGACCAGATCGCCTGGAGCTGCAGTATGTTGATTAGAAGCTTGAATTCCTCCACTGACCAAGTCCCTTGAACTGATAGGGTGCACATGACTCCTTTCCAGCCCCGAAGGCTGATGTCTATCATCAGAATCTTCCAAAAGCTTGGAAAGAACCACTTGCCTGAGTGCATTGCCAGGTTCCAAAGCCACCACAACGTCCTGATTTATGGATTCAAGTGAATTGACTAAATGTTCCATTGAAAATTCCTGGAGTGTAACTTAGCAAGGGAGACTGCTTTGAATTAAGCCACCAAGCAGAATCAGAGAGTCAGTCGACTCCAAGTCTTGAGATTAAAGTGTCATGACCTGCCCAAGATACACCAGGTTATGTGTTAAATGTAACAGTGTAAGGAGTAAAGTAAAATAAGTTACCACCTCATCCCCAATAGTTACACCTCTGCCAACCTTTTCCCCAAGACAGGAAAGGAGAACTAAAAGCTTAACTACAGCTTTTGATATATTTTACATAGTTTGTTTGGCCCAGCTTGGCCCAAACAGACTATGTCCCTAACATGTGAGGCTGCTGGATGTGCGATATAAACTGTATGTAGCTGAGGCTACATATAGCATACTGCATTGTATTCCGGGTTCGAGCTGAGACTTTCTGTCTCATACTCGGAGCACAGTAGGGTCTATCTGATCGGTGGTCAGCCATTCAGAGAAAGCAATGTATTCTAGCATTGAATACAAAGCTTCCTCTGATGGCTGAGACAGAGAGGCAGGCTGATGATGTCACAAACGCTGACTCAGCCAATCAGAGGTGCTACAAAAGTATTATTATTATTAGTTACTCAAGTCTGTTGGCGTTTTGGGGGGTGGATGCAGGCACATTCCTGCACATAATGCAGTCTTGCCCCTCTCTCAAAAGGTTTTTGTATGGGGTTTAGGAGTATATCAAGAGTGATACAAACACTCCCTTCTGATTCATCTAAATAATGCAGCAAGAGTGTCACGTACCTGGTGGATGAGTCTGACTTATGCAGTAGGTAACCTCCCTTACGACCCTGACTCGGGAACCCCTGGCAGGTGGCTCGGGAGTGCAGGATGGCACGAGGGTCGGACTGGGTCACTGGTGTTGGTAGAAATCCGTTGATGCACTCGTGCACTTGAAGAGTGGTCGTACAGGTCGGGTCATAGAACAGGCTGGCAGTGTGGTACAAGAGGAGCAGGCAGATGGATGGTCGGGTTCAGGCAGGGTCGTCAACAGGCGGGGAAGCAAAGTACAGGAGGGCTTAGGCAGGAGAGTGGTCGTAGACAGTCCAGGGGTCGGTTGCAGGCAGAAATCAGCAAAGTCGGGCAGGCCAGGTCACAGGAACAGAGAATCAGAGTACAGATTGCTCAGGAACACACGCTACATGCTGTAGATCAGACAGCACTTGCTGCAGGGCGTGCACAGCAGAAATAGCGCCGTTTGGCACCATTTCCGGCGCGTGAACACGTGCGAACGTGCACATAGTGCCAAAAACGGTCAGAAATGCAGATTTTCTCTAACATTACCCCCCCCCCAAGGGGTAGCCTCCGGATGCCCAGCCAGGTTTTCAGATCCGGGTGAGTCCTCCGAAATGACAGGAGAAGTCCCTCTGCATGGACGTGTCCTTCAGGTTCCCAGGAACTTTCTTTCGGTCCGTACCCTTTCCACTTGACAAGGTACTGAACCAAGCCCCCTCTTCTTCTGCAATCGAGGATGGCCTCGACTTCGTACTCCTCCTCTCCATCCATGAGAGGAACGGTTCAGGTGGGGCCGTGTTCCTTCCGGGGAACTGATCCCTTGTTACTGGTTTGAGCAGGGTGACATGGAACACCGGATGTACTCGAAGCAAAGAGGGCAGCTTCAGTTCGTAAGCCACATTATTGAGCTTCCTCTTGACTGGAAAGGGGCCCATGAATTTAGGTCCAAGTTTCCGTGATGGGCACGAGAGCCTTAGGTTCCTGGTGGAAAGCCAGACCTGGTCACCAGGCTTTAGATCCAGTTCCCCCCGCCTCCCTCTATCAAAGGCCCGTTTGTTGAGCTCCTGCGTCTGAGACAGGGTTTCCTGAAGGAGTCGGTTATTTCTTGTGAGGAAATCAGTGATGTTCTGCACCACAGGTACGGCACTCTCAGGCACCACCTTGGGAAGGAAGGAGGGGTGGTAGCCGAGATTCGCCCAGAATGGTGACTGGTTGGTGGCAGAATGGACCGAGTTGTTGTAGGCGAACTTGGTTACCGGCAGTAAGGAGACCCAATCATACTGGGCAAACGAGGAGTAGCAGCGCAGATACTGCTCCAGGGTCTGGTTTGTTCTCTCCATCTGACCGTTAGTTTGAGGATGGTAGGCTGAAGAGAAGGCCAATTCTATTCCCAGGGTTGAGCACAGTGCCTTCCAGACCCTGGACGTAAACTGTACCCCTCGATCGGATACGATGTGGGTTGGTAGACCATGGGGGCGGACAATCTCCTTAACAAAAGTCTCTGCCGTCTGGACTGCTGAGGGTGTGCCCTTCATAGGAATAAAATGTGCCATCTTTGTAAGGCGGTCAACCATTACAAAGATGGTTGTAAACCCCTTGGAGGGGGGTAGCTCCACTATAAAGTCCATGGAGAGCTGCGACCATGGGCGTTCAGGGATGGCGAGTGGTTTCAGGAGTCCCCAAGCCTTGGTTCTGTCGACTTTGCTGCAAACACAGATGGGGCAAGCTCTCACATATTCCCTGCAATCCTTGTCAGCTGATGGCCACCAGAATGATCTAGAGAGCAGATCTGCCGCCTTGCGCCCACCAAAATGTCCTGCCAGTTTGTGGTCGCGCATAATTGTAGTACGGCCAGGCGCAGTTCCTTAGGGATGAAGATTTTCGTACCGAACCACCATAGCCCGTCTTGAAAGGTCACTCTGGGATCCGGTGAGGTGGAAGACCCATCAGCAGATCGCCTGATATGAGACAGGAGGTCCTCTTGGCCCAACAGAAAGCTGCGTCCCGGGAGTATAGTATCGGGTGGCGGAGAGTTCCCCGGTTCCAAGAACATACGTGACAGGGCATCTGGCTTCACGTTTTTTGACCCCGGCCTGTAGGTTATATGCAGCTGGAAGTGGGAGAAAAAGAGAGCCCATCTGGCCTGATGGGGCTTGAGTCTTTTGGCGGTGCGCAAGTATTCCAGATTTTTATGATCAGTAAAAACAAGTACTGGGTGCACGGCTCCTTCTAGCAGATACCGCCATTCCTGGAGAGCAGATTTTATAGCAAGAAGCTCCCTGTCTCCCACGTCGTAGTTGCGTTCCGGGGGTGTTAGTTTCCGGGAGTAGTAGGCAATAGGGTGCAGTGAGGCTTTTGGCCCCAATCTTTGCCAGAGGACCGCACCCACTGCCGTTTCAGAAGCATCCACCTCCAGTATGTAGGGCTGCGTAGGGTCTGGGTGCTTGAGAATCGGGGCTACTTGGGCTTCTGGAGTCCAGTGAAAGCGGGAAGTTTGCTTTGTCAGTTGGGTGATGGGGGCGACCAAAGCTGAGAACCCCTTGACGAACTTCCTGTAAAAATTGGCAAAACCGACAAAACATTGTACCGCTTTCTTGTCAGTGGGTGCCGGTCAATTTACTATTGCAGTAACCTTCTGGGGGTCCATTGTGATGCCAGAAACTGAAAGGATAAACCCCAGGAAAGAGATGCTGGAGCACTCGAACGCGCACTTCTCCACCTTAGCGTAGAGGCCATACTGGCGAAGGCGGCTTAGCACGCTTTTGACATGGGTTCAGTGCTCCTCCAGGGAAGGGGAGAAGATGAGAATATCTAAATACACCACCACAAACAGGTCAAGGAAGTCCCAGAAGATATCATTAACAAGGTGCTGAAAGGTGGATGGTGCATTACAGAGTCCAAACGACATGACCAAATACTCATAGTGGCCGAACCGGGTTCGTAAGTCCGTCTTCCATTCATCCCCTTCCCTGATCCTAATGAGATTATATGCTCCACGTAAATCCAGTTTAGAGAACACGGTGGTGTAGCCAAGCCGTTGAAACAACTCCGGAACTTATGGAAGAGGATACTGGTTCTTTACTGTAATCTTGTGGAGATCCCTGTAGTCAATACAGGGCCTCAAGGACTTGTCCTTTTTTTCAACAAAAAAGATCCCGGCCCCAGCAGGGGACGTGAAGAGCCGGATGAACCCTTTCTCCAGATTCTCCTCCAGGTAGGACTTAAGCGCTGCCAACTCTTTTTCCGAGAGGGGGTAGATTCTGCCGAACGGGACCTCCGTGCCAGGGAGCAACTCTATAGGGCAATCATAGGGACAGTGTGGCGGCAGGGCATCCGCCCCTTTCTTGCTGAACACATCAAGAAAGTCATGGTACTCGGCAGGGACAGCAAGGCGGACCTCCGAGTCCTGGTCAGAGTCCGGGCAAGAGGCTGCTAGGAGGGATCCCACCGGAGGTGGGAAGCAGTGGTGCTGGCAATAAGTTGAAAAAAATTGAACGCTGCCAGTGACCCAGTTGAAGTGAGGGAAGTGTGCCCGAAGCCAGGGGAGTCCAAGGATGACTGGGGACAGTGGAGACGCGATGGCGTCAAAGAGCGGTCAAGAGAGGGATGGTCTCATGGGTTATCAACCCAGATTTGATGGGTGACCCGTCGGCCAGGCGGAGGGTCATCGGACATGCCTTGGGCCTGAGGGGTATCTGATGTAAGGCTGCAAAGTCAAGGTCCATGAAGCAGCCACAGGCTCCCGAGTCTATAATAGCGGAGACAGAAACCTCCCCACTGGGCAGTTGCAAGACTACGGCAAGGACTGCATGTGTCTTGGGATCGGGCATGGCGAGTATTTCTCCTTGGCTACATGGCGGGACCTTACCAGACTTAACGGGGCAGGTCCGCACTGAATGTCCAGATCCTCCACAATACAGAAACATTCCGTTGTACAATCATCTCCGCCTTTCTTTGGAGGAGAGAGTTGGGCATTGTGGCTTTGCTGGCCAGGGTACAGGAGCCAGTTTGGAGGAGGAGGAGTATGTGGGGGTGCCAGACCTTTCGGTACAACGTTCCCGCAGGCGGCGGTCGATTTGAATGGCCAAATCGATCAAGGCGTCCAGGGTTGGAGGCACGCCCACACGAGCCAGTTCATCCTTCAGGGACTCAGACAGCCCCAGCCGGAACTGGGACCGAAGAGCCACATCATTCCATGCGGTGTCAGTGCTCCAGCACCGGAACTCCGCCACATAGTCCTCAGCGGGGCGGTGGTCTTGCTGGAGGGCATGGAGCGCGGCCTCTGCAGAGGCGGCTAGATGCGGGTCCTCATAGAGTCTGGCCATAGTCTGGAAGAATCGGGCAGGGCTTGTGGTCTCGGGAGCCGAGCGCTCCAGGAGGCGGTGAGCCCAGGCCTGTGGCTCACCCAGGAGGAGTGAGATGACCAACACCACTTTGGTATTTTCCTGAGAGAAGACACTGGGTTGCAGAGAGAAAAAAGTTCACAGGAACAGCGAAATGCCCGAAACTTCCCCTGCAAACCGCTCGGGCAAAGGTACTTCTGGCTCCATTGGTGCTGTGATGAAGGTATGCTGAGGGAGCTCCCGGACTTGGTCCTCCAGCCGGAGGTAGCCAGAGTGCAGGTCCCTCACCACTTGGGCAAGGCTGGTCACCTGCTCACACAGTTCCTTAGTAAGGGAGGCCCCCTGCGCAGGCTCGGGCATGGCTGTCTGATACTGTCACGTACCTGGTGGATGAGTCTGACTTATGCAGTAGGCAACCTCCCTTACGGCCCTGACTCGGGAACCCCTGGTAGAGTAGACAGGTGGCTCAGGAGTGCAGGATGTCAGGAGGGTCGGACTGGGTCACTGGTGTTGGTAGAAGTCCGTTGATGCACTCGTGCACTTGAAGAGCGGTCGTACAGGCTGGGTCATAGAACAGGCTGGCAGCGCGGTACAAGAGGAGCAGGCAGATGGATGGTCAGGTTCAGACAGGGTCATCAACAGGCGGGCAGGCAAAGTACAGGAGGGCTTAGGCAGGAGAGTGGTCGTAGACAGTCCAGGGGTCGGTGCAGGCAGAAATCAGCAAAGTCGGGCAGGCCAGGTCACAGGAACAGAGAATCAGAGTACAGATTGCTCAGGAAAACATGCTACAAGCTGTAGATCAAACAGCACTTGCTGCAGGGCGTGCACAGCAGAAATAGAGCCATTTGAACGCGCACAAACGCACACATAGTGCCAAAAAAGGTCAGAAATGCAGATTTTCTCTAACAAAGAGCTTGTGTCCCACTCAAATGGGAAGAACTCTCACCCCGGCCCCTACCCTGGGCATGTGGTTCTCGAAGATGCAAGAACTCTACACCATGGAAAAACGCATTGCCAGTAGCAATCATAAAACTGAGAAATTTAGGAAGACACGGTTTTATTGAGTAGACTGTATGTCCTCTTGGAAGTTTGGGGATGCATTCCTTAGCGTTTAGACTACCTGCATTTATCAAGGTGCGAAATTATACCTATACCCTTGGGTTATAATGCATTTGCCTTAGGGCTTCATGGATTTTGCCCCTGGACCCTCCTTTTCCCCTTTTCTCTTATCCCCAACCTTGCCCTCTCATATTTGCTCCCCTTACCCTCTCCCTTTTTCTCAGCCCTAATTAGCTGTGCATTTCCTTTCCTTATTTTGTGATTATATAGTATATACATACATTTAATAACAGCGGCAGCTGGTGCATAAGGGGTGCTTGGGCGCTGCCTCCCCGCCGCAGAGAAGGAAAAAAAAAGTCAGCCAGGCCCCCCTGCAGGAGGCGCCGGTACATTGACTTTTCTTTTTTTTTTTCCTCGGCTCCTTGCTGTCAGCTGACAGCAAGTGGTGAGCCGATTGGTCAGTCATTAAAGTCTATGTGTGTGCGCTGAACAAGTGCACACACATAGACTAATTGGCTGCCCCCTGAGCCATCAGAGCCAATGACTCTCTGTCATTGGATGCTGTGGCGGGGGCGGGACTACGGTGGACGTGCTGGCTGTGTGATTACACACGCAGGCACGGCACTCCCCGGGACTTCCGAGCACACAGAGTGTCAGCATGCTCTCCGCTAGCGCTGCCTCTGCATAATGTCATCCCGCTCTCTAGCAAGCCGATCTCTGCAACACTGACAGCCTGAGCCTGCTTATTAGATGGGGTAAGTGCGGGACTTGTCCCAACCTCGGGGTGGCGGGGCGGGACTGGTGACTGTATACCCTACCTGAGGCTCTGTATACTGCTATCTGGCACCCTGTATACTGCTACCTGGCACCCTGTATACTACTACCTGGGGCTCTGTATACTGCTACCTGGGTCTCTGTATACCCTATCTGGGACCCCTGTATACTGCTACCTGGCACCCTGTATACTGCTACCTGGCACCCTATGTACTGCTACCTGGGGCTCTGTATACCCTATCTGGGACCCCTGTATACTGCTATTTGGGACCCCTGTATACTGCTACCTGGGGCTCTGTATACTGCTACACTGTATACTGCTACCTGGCACCCTATATACCCTATCTGGGACCCTTGTATACTGCTACCTGGCACCCTGTGTACTGCTACCTGGAGCTCTGTATACCCTATCTGGGACCCCTGTATACTGCTATCTGGGATTCCTGTATACTGCTACCTGGGACCCTGTATACTGCTACCTGGGACCCCGGTATACTGCTACCTGGGACCCTGTATACTGCTACCTGGGACCATGTATACTGCTATCTGGGACCCTGTATACCCTATCTGGTGACTGTATACCCTATCTGGGACCCTGTATACTGATATATAGTGATCCTTTATACTGATATATGGGCACCCTGTATACTGCTACCTGGGGCTCTGTATACCCTATCTGGGACCCCTGTTTACTGCTATCTGGGATCCCTGTATACTGCTACCTGGGACCCTGTATACTGCTACCTGGGACCCTGTATACTGCTACCCGGGGCTCTGTATACTGCTACCGGGGACCCTGTATACTGCTATCTGGGACCCTGTACACCCTATCTGGTGACTGTATACCCTATCTGGGACCCTGTATACTGATATATGGTGATTCTGTATACTGATATCTGGGACTCTGTATACTGCTATCTGGGGCTCTGTATACTGCTATATGGTGACTCTGTATGCTGCTATCTAGGGCTCTGCATACTGCTATCTGGGGCTCTGTATACTGCTACCTGGGTGACTGTATACTGCTATATGGTGACTGTATACTGCTATATGGTGACTCTGTATACTCTTATCTGGTGATGCTGTATATACCACTATCTGTTATGCTGTATACCCTATCTGGTGATGCTGGGCTGTATACTCCTGATACAAGGGGTGGAAACTATAAGGGGTGGGGCTTATTGGAAGTGGGTGGGGTCAGAAAGGAAGGGCGGGGTCTGCCCCCCCATCCTAAAATTTCACCAGCCGCCACTGTTTAATAAAGTTGGAGGAAGCATTAGGTTTTACAATACCGGTTCTGGAATATACAGGAGTCAAATTGCAAGTAAAGAAATATTTACATATGATGTTGGAGGATGTCATCAGCAGATATTCAATATCTATTTCCTATTTAGCTGTGCTGTATACCTGTTTTGCTTTTTCTTCATAATTTATGTGTTAGGCTTTATTTCTCCTGGACAACTGCTGTACTTCTTTCTATACCTAAATTGCTATACTCCTATGTAAAACATTTGAAAATAAAGAATTTAAAAATATACAATTCTTCTATTGACATCCAGCCCCAGAATAAACCACGGTTGTAAAAACAATGGCTACAGTGGCTGAATCATAGTTAAAATCACAAAACATAATGTGTCATGATACAAAGACAAATAAAGTACATTACTGTTCAAACATTACCCTAATAATCCCTTCCACAGCTATATTTATCACAATATGCTCAATAAATTGATACTCAGCAGTTGAGCTGTAGAAAGCTTTATGTCCCCTATTCCTACAACTTGAGTGGTAGCAAGTCTACATCCGTTTATCAAAATGTATGTTGTGGGTGAGTTTTAGAGTTCCAATGCGTTTCGCCCAAAGGCTTCTTCAAGGAGGGGTGTTCAAAAACATATAGAAGTATGGTGACCCATTGTTTCGCAATACAAGCCAGCCTGGAAACCACATAACACAGGAAACATTGAATGGATCCGCTCAAAGAATTGGAGGAAGACGATAACATCAAGCCAATCAACAAAGTATAAGTCCAGGTCTCAGTAATTAAAAACTCTCTAGTCTTATTAACAGGCATAGGATATCCCCAAAGGAACATACTATAGGCAGACAAATAGTATCGTAAAATTGGCAGTAGTCTTCCAGCTATCTGTTGCAAAATTTGAATGTGGACAAAGTATCCTGTGGCATGTTCTGTGCTCCCCTTTATTCTAGGGTTGGATGTTAATAAAGAGTTGTATTTTAAATATTTGTATGTAATCTTATTTCTTAGAGAGATCACCCACCTTAAAAGTCACATATATTTAAGTTCTCCTTTCCCATCTTGTGGAAGGGGTTGGTAGAGGTGATGGGTTGAAACCAACCACTTTTCAGGTCCAGGATCCATACATAGTGATTGGTAATGTCCACCAAAGTCAGGAAACCCCCTGATGCAGACAATGACTGACAGCTTGAAATCCATCCAGAACTTGTAGACATGTTGAGTGCCTTTTAGTCCAAGAATGTTGGATGCCCCATTTTAGGCCTTTATGGACATTGAAAGTGTTGGGATAAAAACCTTGGAAGCTCTCTGATGGATGTAAAGCAGTGATAACTTCTTGGTCCAATAGACCTTTCGGGGTCCAGTGAAGATCCACAAGGTGTTGCAGGGACACTGGAGGGTTTAAAGCTATCAACAGTCATGATGATATGTGTGTTTATATAATCTTACCGAGATGTGTAGAAACAAGTTAATATAAAAAACTTTTTTTTTTTTTTTAATTGGAAAAAAAACAACTTTTTTTTATAATTTTTTGTTTCCTTTTTTTGCTACAAGGTCCCTTGGGACAGCACTTTATATACTGGCCATACTTTGGATGCATGCGATCCTTGCGTGCGGGTGTCTTGCTGCCTAGGAGACAGGATTGGGCGGTGATAATTTGGAGAGTAATGGGTTATTTATTTTTAAGTATTGTATCATATATGAAATGTAAGCATCTTTTTTGGAATAATTTTTGTAAACTAGACATTATCTACAGTTTTTTTGCTTTACAGGATGGCACAATATCCCTGAGGAAGAAGTTATTTAGAATGCGTTTGGATTTCCCATCCCATTTAAACAAACTACAACTACAAATTTGTTGCTGTGCAGTAAAGAATGGGTTTTGGGAGTACCTCCCAGTAAACACTCAGCACTTTATGTATACTTACTTGGTCTTGTGGAGCAATACTGATGTTTTTTATGACTATACTGTTGTATGGATTTAGATAAAATAGATTTTTTATTATTTGTTGCCTTTTCAAAGTCCCAATAGAGGATGCTCACATAGTATGTAATATGTAAAGGGATGGTGGCAACCCTTGCCCGTAACTGAGCAAACTATATTTTAGAATATTCCAGAATCAACACCAACTGCATAGCAGAACTGGAGATTGCAAACATTGACTGGAAAAATGTAAATCTCGGGATCTAAACTCAAAACCCACCTACACTATTGCTCCCACCTCTGCACCAAGATATGTGCAAGAAAAATAACTTTATGAAGCTGCCACTTTAAATACAATTGAATATCAACATATCTACTGCAGCAAAACAAATAAAAACATATGTATACACAGTAAATAGTGGCGCTACAACCAATTAGCATGTGTCATGAACACATAAAAGATTAAATTATATCACCCAGTGACTGAAAGTGAATAAAAGTCTAAAAAATAAAGTCCTCAAATTAACAGAACATAAGTTCTCTCCAACGGGGGACGTATTCAGTCTGAGATGGTGGTCCATGTACTGTCCACCCTTCGAGAGTTCGTATTAATTAAATAGTGTTTATAAAATAACTTGTAAAATACAAGACAATTAAACTCCTGAAATAAAAAATCTGAAAATAAGTGAAAGTCAGTGACCCACTATATTAAATTAGAAAATACACAAGTACTGTGTACGATTAACCA
>BLSH010025828.1:1764517-1778830 GCA_018402905.1 Glandirana rugosa
AAATGTATGATTTGGTCAGTTTTTGGATAAAGTCAATACCTGGAATAGCACCCCGCATCTTTGGTATCGTTGGCTGGAATAGCGCCCCCATCTTTGGTATCGTTGGGCGGAATAGCGCCCCCATCTTTGGTATCGTTGGGCGGAATAACGCCCCCATCTTTGACATCGTTGGGCGGAATAGTGCCCCAAGGGCCGGATAAAGGCAAGCAAAGGGCCACATCCCACTTCCCTTCTCTGTAACACAGCAGGAAGTAAAGGGAAAATCTCTGCTAGGCAAATGTTACTAGAGCAGGTTTCCCTGTTGTAAGATGTCACAGAAAAAGGTGGTAGTGGAAAACTTGTTTTTGCCATACTTTTCTGGCCTGGAGTCAGTAGTTACCAGGACCAATTGTGAGGGTGCAGTTTCTCAAACAGGTGCACCTACCTGTTGAAACACATTAAAATGCACCCGTTTTACTTTTGATGCGGTTTTTGAGTCACGTGACCTATAAAAAAACCCATAGGCATAGTAAAATCACTTTAAACTTACATGCATTTTTGGCACCTTTTTCAGACATCACCATTTTCGGCTGATATGTTTCAGCCACTGAAATTTCGGTGCATCTGTAATTTTTTATTTTTCTGTCTTTAATGAATTCATTGCTGAACTATTTAATGTTGCTCTGGTGCTGTAATACAAGAATTCATTAATCAGAGACAATATTGCTATGTGAACTAATAGACTTTTGTTGTCCATAACTGAAATAGGTTTTTGACTGGTTTAGTATGTAAAACCTAACCATTAAACTTGTATTCCTCCTTTTGTGTCTGTCAAATACACAATTATAATTATTTTTACATCTGATTGATAGGTAAAAGAAATACCTGTTCTTCGTGTCTACAATTTAGTGAGCTTGTAGTCCTGTTCAGCACTTCTCCACCCCATTAGTTTTCAGCCCTGTCCCGTTTACCTATGTTAACCACAGAAAAAACTTCCACTATTTTAAGATGAGGGGAGTGGGAGGTCATCTGTAGTCCAAATGAAGGGAGCATAGCTTAGGATGACAATGTCGCTCGTCCATACACCATATAAGTGACCGTTGTCACCCTAGGACAGGAAGTGTTTTTGGCAGGATCTTCAGGTGTAAAAGAGGGGATAAAACAAATGCAGTTACAACATCTAAGGTTTGGTAGGCTTTGATATATTCTGAAGGGTGTTCACCTTTTCATTTTTCCTGCAAGGTGAACTTATTCTTGAAGCTCATGTTGCTGAACATTGCCAACATATAAGGAAGTAAATGTAAAAATATGGTTATAACCATATTTATATCTTATTATACTGAGGACCATTTATAGGTGTGGATTACAAAGCCGGTGAGTTCCTGTGTGACGCAAAGGGGAAGCACTAGCCAGTTCTGTCCTTTTTTTTTACCTGATAGGTGGATACTAAATCTATTCCTATTGCTGTGTCAGGTGTCTGAGTTGTGTACACTGTGTCCTTGAAACCAGAGAAGCAGAGAACCAGACTTAATGTCACTAAATGTCCTAGTTAACCTTTTCACTACCAAATGTCGAAGCTTAGGATATTTGTTGTGCTGTATTCTACCCTCAAACTACCTGGGGATCATTAAAAGAGAAGTTTGGGCTTGTGTTTTTTTTAAATTATACGTACCTAGGTGGATGCAGCATCACCTGTCCCCCGCTGTCTCTAAGGGTGAGAACCGAGCAATCAAACTAGGCTGATTGCTCAATTCTCCCTGTAGCTTTGAGCAGAGAGGTGGGACTATCCGTCACCGCTGTCTGCTCCGCCCCCACACTTTCAGCAGTCCCAGTGATTTTAAATACCCGCTCTTCTCCATCAGTGTTTCTAGGATGAACCAGATGGGTTTTGATTGGTCGGCACCGCCACATGGGCAAGCATGAAATCCTTCAGAGGTGCTTCTCTCCTCCTGGCCTTTGCCCAATTCCGGGTATAAAAAAAATTATTCCTTGCTCAGGAGCTGTGCCTACTGTGTCCGCTGGCCACCCGCAATCGCTCTCCAGCAGTGACAGAACGTGGATCTGTGTGTGTAAACAAGTGGATTCCCGTTCTGACATGGGAGAGGAGAATGATCGTATGTTCCCAGTATTTGGGAGCAGAGGTCATCCCAGCCCCCTCACAGTTAGAAATACCTAGTAGGGAACACTGTTAACCCCTTGATCGCCCCCTAGTGTTAACCCCTTCCCTGCCAGCGACATTTATGCAGTAATCGGTGGCTATTTAAAGCTCTGATCGCTGTATAAATGTCATTGGTCCCAAAAAGTGTCTGATCTGTCCGCTGCAATATCGCAGTCCCAATCAAAATCGCAGATCGTTGCCATTACTAGTAAAAAAAAAAAGGAAAAAGCCATAAATCAATTATCATGGTTTGTAGACGCTATAACTTGTGCGCAAACCAATCAATCGCCTGTTGCAATTTTTTTTTTCTTTCTTTTTTTTTTTCTTTTTTTTTTATTACCAGAAATATGTGGAAGAATATATATCGGCCTAAGCTGATGAATACATTTTTTTTGGAGATGTATTATAGCAAAAAGTAACAAATCTTGTTTGTTTTTTTTTTTTTTATGGTTGCACCGATACCACTTTTTTGCCACCGAGTACGAGTATGATACTTTACCTTGGGTAGTCACGATACCTGTTACTGATTCATATTTTTTGGTCTTTTTTTTTTTTTTTAAGGGAAATGAAGAATTCTGTTAGTTTTCTTTGCAAAGTGAAGAATTGGAACTCCAAAAGACTTATGAAACAAATAAAATGTTTTGTCAAAAAGTTCTGAAAGCTCAAATTGCACAGAACATAAAATATACTTAAATTATAATGTCAATGATGTGGGTGTGGGACATGTACAGAGGTAACACTCACTGGCTGCCATTTAAGCTGAGAGAGACATGCATTGCTTGTTGTGTGGGTTGGACATGTACAGGTAACACTCGCTGCAAAGACGGGAGAGGAGACATCAACACAGCAATCACTCACCGATCGCCATGCGGTATATGGTGTAACCGTGCCGATCACCATTAACAGACAGCCTGGAGGAGACAGACAGCATCACAGCCATAGACAAGTGTCATGTATCAGCACTCACTGCAAAATGGAGGGCCAGAAATCTGCACCGCCGACATCACTTCCACTCACTTCCTGTATCGGTTGCCGGTATCGGCCAATTTTTGCGAGTACTGATACTCACGAAAAGGCAGAGTATTGGCTCTGATACTGATATCGGTATTGGTGCATCCCTAAACCAAAATTGTTGCTCTTTGTTTATAACGCAAAAAATAAAAAAAGCAGAGGTGATTAAATACCACCAAAAGAAAGCTCTTTGTGGGGGAAAAAAGGACGTCAATTTTGTTTGGGTACAGCATCGCACGACCACGCAATTGTCAGTGAAAGTGACGCAGTGCCGTAATGCAAAAAGTGCTCTGGTCAGGAAGGGGGTAAATCCTTCCAGGGCTGAAGTGGTTAAAGTGTTAAACTGAGGGTTTAATATCACCTTAACTCATGTTTTTACTAAATTTAAAGCTGAGCTTCACCCAAAAGGGGAAGCTCTGCTTATCTGCTTCCTCCTCCCCCTTTGGTGCCACATTTGGCACTTTTCGGGGTGGAGGGGGGGAATGGGTACCTGGTTTTGACAGTTACCCATCCCCACTTCTGAGAGACCTGGCTGTGGCAAGGTCCCCCGGAAGTTTGGCCCCCCTCCTTCCCTCGCCGCCGGGGTCATTCAGAAAGCGCAGCAGGTGACAGGCCGTGAAGGCAATGGCGGTGCAGCACCCGAGAGCCAATGGAAACATTGGCTGGGGTGCCGACACCACTGGATTCCAGGACAGGTAAGTGTTCTAATTTTAAAAGTCAGCAGCTACAGTATTTTCATGGAGGGGGGCCTGGACCTCCTCTTTAAGTTGAACTTGTGATTTGTACTATTAACCGCAATAGTTTCACTTTAGTACAACTGTGTCCCTACTAAACATAAGCTAATGTCTGAGGGCTGGAATACAGACATTAATAATTTAATATGTGTAACTTTTATACTTTGTTAAAACTGCATGTTTAACCACAATGTGTAACATTAAATTCTCTTCATAGTTAAAAAGTCTGAATAGGAATGCTGGGCCATAGTTACAGTAGATATACGTTGATTAATCATAGTCAAGTAGAAATTTTTGTCAACTTCACATATGTATATGGGTGGATCGCATTCCTCCAGCCCTGTGTATACTTATTTATCTAGGCTCCATAGCTGTTTGATAATTTGCATTGTGACTTGTTTTTCTGACTGTGCAAAAGGTGAGACAATATGAAGCTAAAATGATCTAACCTGCCTGCATAGTTTTCAACTGTATGATTCAATGCAGTCACTTATAGCAAGGTGTTGCTTATGTTGCAGAAAGGTTCAATAATGTTAAATTTGTGTACATCTACAGAAACAAAGGTGTTTTAATATTTTGTGCCTTTCGTAATGATCCATCTTCAAGAGGAGCTTGTCTCCCCTCAAAAAAAATCAGCAGCTACAAATACTATAGCTGCTGACTTTTAACATAAGGGCACTTAGCTGTCCAGGGGTTCGATGATGCCTTCACCCGAGCCTGTTCTTTACTCAGGCAAATGGGCTGTGAAACATTGCAGCTTCACAGCCAGATTCCCACTTTTGTGAATGGTCCTGTAGTCTTCTGGGACCTGTGATGTGTCCCAGAAGCTGTGGGTGGGGGTGGTAAGGTAAGATTCCAAGCGAAGTGTAAACTACTGCTGTCATATACAACAGGCATCACTAAATGGTGGACCACGGTCCAGATCCAGACCCAGACCTCAGCCTCGCCAGATAGTTGCTTGAGTGTCCACCCCCCTGCCGTCAGCTCGCCTGCACGCCAACATCTTTAATTACAAGGGAGACACAACAGGTCTGTCTTTCATCATCGCAGCACCCCCCACACTGTCCTACCTTATTCACACAAGATGGGGGGCCCTTTGTCCGGACCTGCCGTGCTTCCTGTGTTGTGTGAATAAGGTAGCCCAATGTGGGGTGGGGGGGGGAGTGCTACGATTTTACGAGAGGGACAGTCTGTAATCTGAACCTTAAATGTCAGAATGAACCTGAGAGTGAAAAAGTGCCACTTGTAATGTTTTTATCATATCATTTTTTTTTTTTTTGTAGAAAACATGACATTATATGTGAAAAGGGTAGTGGATTGTGTGATGGTCTCTTATGGTTGATCATAAGGATAGTGGGGTGGGCTGGTGAGCCTTGCCAGCCTATTTTCGGTTAACAGCTCAGTGGAGGTTGCCCTAAGTGTTTTGATTCTGTAAGCTGGACTGCCATCCTCCCTACCATCCTCCAGAGTCGTCCACCTATTATTGTGAGAAATTTTCTGCCACAAGCCCCCCATACTCTACAGCAAAGTACATCACTGATCTTCCTCTTGTTGCTTCTGCCCTGAGGAGGAAGACCAGTATGGTGCCTGATGGTACATGAGAAAGCTCAGGCCTTTTTGGTAGATCTCAAACTTTTTTGGCACTTAGTGCTTATGCCTCGGCCTGCCAAAAGCTTTCCTGTACCTTTTTGCCTATTCAGCTTGTGTTGTACAGTCACTGGTCTCATCCAGAAAAGATCTTTGCTTCTCCCTAGCATTTTACTCAGAAATATTCTATTGAAGTGGGGATCCTGAAGACATGGGCTGTCCCAGTCGTAGACTAAGCCATCTCCAGTCTTAGGAAATCTTAAAGTGATTGTAAACCATTACATTCTTTTTCATAACAAACGTGTCATTCAATCCTGCTCTGTGCAATGGTTTTGCAAAGAGCAGCCCCGATTTTCCTCTTCTTTGGTCCCCCTGCTTGCTACTGGGGAACGGATGTGGACTTTGTCCCGAGCCAGCTCTCTGTGTCCATAGAAACACAGCACGTGGCTTGGCTCGTTCACCTCACTGGCTGTGATTGATGGCAGTGGAAGCCACTGCTGTTTCTGAGCCTATGAGAAGCGAGAGAGCTGGTGCTTTTCTGCACAGAAATGGATCAAGATCAGGCTCAGGTAAGTACAATAGGGGGGCTGCACTCAGGTTTTTTACCTTAATGCAGATAATGCATTTACTTTTGAGTATATCACTTGCCAGGTAAATTGCATTTTACCTTGCCATTTTAGCTGTCCTTGCCAAGAGAACACTCAGTGACAATTATCGGATTAAAAAATTTGAAATGCTGGTTGTACCCAAGTTGATCAGTCAACTTTGGTACAATCAAGCCTGCCCATACATGGCTCGAATCAGCAGGGACTGGCCGAGATTGGAACCGTCTATAGTCTGCTTTAGAATACTGTGTAGTTTTACACACTGAGTTTTCCATTTTTTTGCTGCCTCCTTGTTGAGATGGCATTTATTTCCTCCAGTAAAGCTGTACATTTGGGGGGCATTCTATATTTTGGCATTTTGATAACATGCTTTCAAAATATGCCTTCCCAGTACTCATATTCTATAAAATCAGTAAAAGTGCTTTTCATAAACCTAGTTCTATATATTGTAGTATATCTTGTTATTTTAATTTTTACATTCTAGATCATTTTAATACTTTTTAACCTTTTCTTTATCTTTCATTTACAAATCTACTTATTTCTAAAGTGACAGAATAAATATAATTAGCGGAAGCAGTACTTGGGAAGTTGAGTCAAATGCTTGTTTAATGTAACAATAGTTGAAAAATAATGCCATGTATGTGATGTACATATTATAGCAATCTGCTTACTATGTTTACAGAACCCTGCTACTATCACTAGAATACTTCTGAGTCATTTCAACTGGGACAAGGAGAAGTTAATGGAGAGGTAAGGACTCGCCTGTCTGGCTCTAACGTGAGGTAACCCCTTTCTTTCAGCCTATGCTGTAAATGCACTGGGCTGCAGCTGATTTTTTTTCTTTACCATTTTCTTTGATTATTATACAAGGATTAAATGAGACCCGAACAGTCTATTCAACATCGGTGCAGCTGAAAAAATGCTAGAGACCTAACAATCTTAATCTTCTGTCTAGTATCTGAGACAGAGACACAAGAGACTTGAAAGGTCTGACGTGTGTGTGTGTGTATAAAGTAACAGGATAGATAGCTGGGACGCAGTCCCGTATGATGGGGGTTATGTATAGCCTGTACATTGGAGACACAGTTGTATTTTGTGGATGTTCTTATAAATGTGAAATATTTTAGTCACTTATTATCGGCCTGAACAAAAGAAGTTCCTTGGTTCCCCCATTGAACCTAAGGGCCCTTTCACACAGGCTTTCCGTTCAGGTCCGCCTGTCCGTTTTTCAGGTGGACCTGAACAGAAACTCCATGCAGCCCTATGGAGCTGCGGATGTCAGTGGAGACATGTCCGCTGAAATCCGCCGCTCTCCGATCCTGTCCGTGAAATACAGACGGGTGGAGATCTGTCTGTAGAATCGGATGAAAAGGGACAGGCGGTCCATTTTCATCCGATCTCCATAGAGCAGAGCGGGGTTCTGACAGTTTCATCTCTGCTCAGTGAGCGGAGACGGAACTGTCATCCGTTGGCTCAGCGGGGAGCGATCCCCGATGAGCAGCACAAAATCCGAGAACGGAAAGCCTGTGTGAAAGGGCCCTAACTGGTCTGAATAGAGGGATCTGCATGGCTATTATACTCGGGCAGCTGCAGCACAAGTGAATATCCGAATTTAAGGGGTTTTAAACCCTCAGTTTTTCACATGCATTCTATGCATTAATGTGAAAAACCTTTTGTAGTGCAGCTGCCCCCAGAGCTCCCCATTTACTTACCTGAGCCCGATCGTTCCCGTGCCGGGGACGAGCTCACCCGCTCCAGCCAGTGTCTCAGGTCCTCATTGGATAGATCAATAACAGCGCAGCCATTGGCTCCCGCTGCTGTCAATCAAATCCAGTGACACTGGAGCCGGGGGACTGGGCCAAGTCCTGCTGTCTGTTAAGGGATGCAGAAGCAGGACTCGGGAGCGTGCCCGCACGAGTGACCCCAGGGAAAGTACTTGCCTGACGGGTCACTCGATGCAGGGAGGAGCCAGGAGCGCCACTGGGGGACCCCCGAAGAGGCGCATCAGGCCACTCTGCAAAACCCTTGCACAGAGGAGGTAAGTACAACATGTTACATTAAAAAAATACCTGAACCTTTACAATCACTTTAAATGCGCACAGTGCTGCACTATCAACAATAATAATCATGTAAATGTGTTCAAAATTTTAGCAGGAATGCAATACACTAAAAAAACACAAAAATCCTTGAACGTATCCAGCACCCTATGTAGGAGTGGCAACTTAACCAAGTCTTTTATTTTTATGGTTTGGGGCATACATTTCAATCCTGGGTCCATTCCACAAGTAATATTTGCATGAGATGACTGATGTCTGCAATATGTTCTATGTTTAGGTTTTTAAAACCTATGTATTTTAACATTTGTACAAATAAAGTCCTGATTTTTTTTGGTTGGGATGTTCTTTGTGGTTACATAGGATGTGGTACCGGGCAAATTTATTGTCCAATATTCATAAGGTCTCCTACATTTGGACTACTTCCCATTTCTGCTATTTATTAATAAAACCCAAAATCCTTATTGCATAAACCCAGTAAAGTTTCTGTATGTGTAAGACATGAACACTGCAAATTTCCTGCAAGACACCACTGATTTTCTGAACAGGCTCAACAATTTACAATTACCACCAAATACACTTCTAGTCACTATGGATGTAGAATCTCTGTACAGTAACATCTTTCACAAGGATGGGTTTGGCCGCATGTCACAGATTTTTATCATCCTCGCCAAATGACAAATACACTGCTGAGGATGTTACACAGCTCATCAAATTCATTCTTACACACAACTACTTCACTATCAACAATGACATCTATCTCCAGTGTATGGGTACAGCTATGGGAAGTAAAATGGCACCCCAATATGCAAATTTATTCGTGGCTGACCTGGAGGACCAATTCCTGAACAACATAAGCAATACAGATATTATCGCTATATTGATGATATCTTTATGATATGGACTGAAGGTGAAGAAAATCTAAAACAGTTTTTCCCATTGATCAACACCTTTGACCCATCTATCAAACTAAAAATGGATTATTCAAACACACCTCAACTTCCTAGACTCTACAGTATACATCAGGGATGACCCCTGATGGGGTTTACTTCCTCTATATTCCCCTGCAAAGTAGAAACATAATGGGCTGCTATGCATCACATTGTAGCCCATTATGTGGCACTTACCTGCAAACGAGGCCTGCGACATCCAGCGATGTCCCCACAGCAGGGATCGCCCATTTTTAGCCCCTCTTCCTTCCGGGGCAGCGACTCCGGCTCTGTGACTGGCCAGAGTCGCGTGACGCACTCCCGCCGGTCACGGCGCGATCCCAGTGAAGAAACTGCATGGAGACCGTTTCTTCACTGCACATGTGCCGAAATGACGACGGCACAACTAGTACACTGCATATCTCCTGAACCGCACAGGTTTGGGAGATATGCAGGGCACCTACAGTTAAGCCTTATTATAGGCTTACCTGTAGGTTAAAGTGGTTGTCGCGAATTGACAACCACTTTAATATATTGATCCTGACAAAGTTCAAAATGGTCTCCTGTGTGATCAGATTAACGTCCCCTCAGCCCGATCATTAGATCCTGTTGTGACCTCTGAAACTATGATGAATACCAGCAGCTCAGATAATGAGTGGATGGGCACAATTCCCATGTTAGAATGCAATGTAATCTGATATAGTGCTCACTATTGTTTCTATTACTAAAATCCTAAAAATAAAAAATCACTCACATATTGAAAGACAGTGAGAATGCATGTATAATTTCAAAGTGCACCCATCCGCTTGGATTGTGGCAGATGGCAATGGATTCTGTCAGTGTAATCCAGCTCCTTCGGCCATCAGCTCTCTCGACCCTGTGAAACTATTCCCAAGTCATTCCCAAGCACCATATGATAGTATGACAAAACATGTAGGGTGTGGCCTGGGCATGGTTACACAGGACAGAGAATGGATGGCCGGAGAAGCTGGATTACATAGACAGCATCCGTTGCAATCTGCTGCAATCTAAGCTGATGGATGTATTTTGAAATACATGCAATTCTCCTTGTCTTTTAAAGCGATTGTCTACCCATTTAAAAAAAAAAAACCTGCAAGACAATAGCATAATGAGCTAGTATGCACTGCATACTAGCGCATTATGAAATACTTGCCTTGGAACGAAGATCCGTCAGGGCTGCTCGGTCCCCTCTGAGGGAGCGGACATCTTCCCTCAGATCTTGCTTCCGGGTATGCGGTTTCGGTGTTGTGACTGGCCGGAGCCGCGATACGTCACTCCTGCGCATGCGCCGTAACGCCAAAGCTCTTTAGAGGGGGAATATCTCCTAAACTATATAGGTTTAGGAGATATTCATTTTACCTACAAGTAAGCCTTATTATAGGCTTACCTGTAGGTAAAAGTCAGAAAATAGGGTAGACAACCGCTTTAATAGCGAGTGGCTTTTTATTTTTATGTTTTAATT
Source organism: Glandirana rugosa (assembly GCA_018402905.1). NCBI lineage: Eukaryota > Metazoa > Chordata > Amphibia > Anura > Ranidae > Glandirana > Glandirana rugosa. The sequence goes on from BLSH010025828.1 coordinate 1,775,058, forward strand.
GATAAAAACAATGAGCACTATGTTGGTTTCCATTGTGTTTTAACATGCATTAAAAAACACTTGAGATCAAGGTTTTACTCCCTTAATGACCAGGCATATTTTGATATTTAACACTAAGTTACTTTAACTGGTAATTGCTCAGTCAAGCAATTCTGTAGCCAAATGAGATCTATACAAGAGCTTTCTTTTGGTGGTATTTGATCACCACTGGGAGATTTTATTATTTGCAATATAAATGATAAAGGACCCAGAATTTTTCAACTTTTTTTTTTTTTATTACTTTCTGCTATAAAACATCCAATTAAAAAAAATATTAAAAAAAATAAAATTTGTTCATACATTTTGCTACATGTCTTTTGAAAAAAAAATCCCAATAAGTGTATATTGATTGGCTTACGTGAAATTTATAGCGCCTACTAGCGATGGTATACTGGGATTTTTATTCTTATTTTCTTATACTACTAATGGTGATGATCAGCAACTTATAATGGGACTGCAAAAGTGATCAGTGATAATATACACTGTCACTGAACTAATGACACTGGCTGGGAAGGGGATTAGCATCTAGGAAGATTTAAGCGGTTAAATGTGTGCCTAACTGTGTGTATTATGTGTAAAGTGTGATGCTTTTACTAACCGATCTCCCAAATTTGAGAGACAGATCATTCTCTCTGTACAGAGCTCTGTATTGATTGTCAGCACAGAGCTCTGGGCTGTGATTGTAAACAGCCAATCAGCAGGGTCCCGTCTGTGAATCATTGGTTGGGACTTGCTGACAGGCTTCTGCTGTGTACAATCACAGCAGGTACTGGCCGGGGCCATGCATGTATGTGCCCTAAACCCCGGAAGTGGGTAACGTCGTACGGGTATGTCGCTTTGCCTACACTGGCTGCACGTCCGCAGTACATTGCAGGCGGGAAGTGGTTAGGAGTGTTCTCAGATCCTGCCTGGCCAGGGCTGGGGTTTGGGGAGCTGCTGAATGGGCTTCGTAGTGTCAAAGGGAATGAAAAAGAGATTTTTTTTGAACACGGGAAAAAATGTAATGTTCAAACAAATGCTTTCTAGCTTATCAAACTTGAGATTCTCATTTTAGAAGTGGAATGATGACAGGGTCTTTTAAGCATTTAGGTGTGGTAGCCCTAAACATTTGTTTTTCTTCTCTGCTGCTAGGTATTTTGATGGCAACTTGGAGAAGCTCTTCTCAGAATGTCATGTCATTAACCCTAGTAAGAAATCACGAACACGGCCCATGAATACGCGTTCCTCTGCCCAGGATATGCCCTGTCAGATCTGCTACTTGAACTATCCAAATTCAGTAAGTGTAACTGCAGTGAGGTTTGTTTTTTGTTTTTTTGGTTTGTTTTTTGCCTGCCCCTCACTTTTTCAACTGACACGCATAAATGTATTACAGCCGTAACAAAAACTGAATTGTGGTGCATAATTGATCTACATATAAGAATTGCCATGTCTTGAGCTACTTTGTTTCACTGATCCACGTATTCCCTTCAACAAATTAAAATCTGTATGTATTTAATATATTAAAAGCAGTCAAGCATATACTTTGACATAGTGTGAATATTATCTACCTTGATGATAACTGCAAGCAAACATGCAAGTAGGTAAATTAATGTGTATATACTGCTGTAAATGGCCGACATATTTAGTGCTGTAAATGAAAGTAAATCATAATATAAGGACTAAACATAAGGCATAGCTAATATATAACCATTTAGATTAATGTACTTTTGTGAACTGGTGATAAAGCTACTCTTTGCAGAAGCCGGTCTGAGTCCAAGCCAGACTAAAACTGGCCATACGTGGTTAAAAATGTTCATATAGAAATTCAGAAAAATCTGAATATTCTTTCTTGCCATCCAATCGACTAATTTCACATGAAAACCCTTGAGGCTGGGTTCACACCTATGCGAATTGTATGTGGCTTACATCGCATCCAATTCGCATGACACTTGAAAACACATTGTTTTCAGTGTGTCAGGTTCACATAGGTGCGGTGCATTCGCACTCAACATTGCACATAAAACGTGTGCGTTTTCTGTGCAATGCGGTGCGAATTCCCAGCCTATTTAGTTCAATGGGAACGCATCTAGCACGGAGATGCGCTCCGCACTGAACTGGGATATTTTCCCCTGCCCGCGGCCCTTCCCCCTGCAGCTGCCGCGCTGTGAGAATGGACAGGAGCCGCCCCTCCGCTCCTCCTCGGCAGCAGACAGGCTGGAGTTCGCACCGGACTGGTGTGAATCCAGTCTCACGAAATCCCATATGTATTAAACAGGTTTCATTATAATACAGTATGTGCAGTTTTCCTGAACAAAAACCCCATTCACAGAGTTCCCGCATAATGGAAATTTTCAAACAAAATTCTACTAGTGTTTGGGCAAGTCCTTTTAACTGCCATTGGCTAGTTGATTTCCAAAGCTATTTAGGCTTCTTTTAAGCTGGCAAAGCACAGCCTTTACTGGGGGCGCGTGGCCGGCGACGGAGGTGTATGGGCGCACACTAGCAGAGCTCCTGTGAACCGGGACTCCCTGCAGCGGCGACGGAGAGCGGAACCGAAGGCACCACCGGAACCAGGAGGGTGAGAGGAACATGGAGACATCCATGAAAAAGCACAAGTCGCGGGATAAACCCCGCAAATTGGAAGTTTTCTGCGGCCCAGCACTATACCCCATGAGGGAAGATGGCGCTGACCCCTCCTCCTCAGTAAAACACAGCCTTTACTGATGCATGTAATGCTCAGTGTCGCCTCCCCCCCCCCAATAACCTGAATTGTGCGTCTCCACAGCTTGCGTTTCTCTTTATGGTTCACAAGATCTTATCACATATAAACAGTGCATTTTATGTAACACAGGTCATACCTAATGGAAGCAGTAGCCAGAGGCAATTTAGTAAAGGAGAATTGTAGGACTTTGTTAAAAATGTTGAAACAATTTTATTATGAGGTGACCTATTGTTCCTGTATAAAATGTGTAAATAACTGATTCTTCATGGTCACAGATGAATACCTGATTAAAGAGAAAAAAAATTAATTTGTCCCAAATACAGCAGTGACAAAATTGCCTGCGATATTTAGCAGAATAATAGCCTATTAGCTCATTATAATATACACCATTTCTTTGGGAAACTTTTATTGCACCCTTGGTATTTGTCCCCCAAGATAAGCCTCACTTCAGTATCAGTGCTGCAATATGAACCTCTCAAACACTGTAAGTACCACACCAGCCCCCACCTCAGTGTTAAGCTGGCCATATTCTGTTCGAATCTCGGCTGGTTCAGCAGGAACCGGCCGAGATTCGAACTGTTAATGGGCAGGTTGAATGTACCAAGTTGATCGATCAACTTAGGTTCTACTAGCCTGCCGGATTCTCTTGTGATTTTAGCAGGTGCTAGCATAGCATGGCCCACATTAGTTCCCCAAAACATGCCCCCTCCTTATTAGTGCTTTTCAACAGTTCCCGCAACAGATGCTACCACAGATAATTTGATGCAACAAGAAGATTGATGCATCCCCAGTTGAGAAAATAAAACTAAAATGTTTCCACAACATGGCAGAAAAAGTAAAAAATTCCGATCCCAAATGGGGAACTAGTAATAAGTGATTTTTTTTTTTTTTGATCCACTGGAATGCAATAGTGATGTTCTGATCCTCTTGTTTCGTTGTATAAGGCAGAGGGCTGTATGTATTGTGCATTCAGAGGCAATGCAGAGTTGCCTCCCCCGTACAAAACCCCTTGATTACACCCGGTACGATACGA
>BLSH010025828.1:1789780-1803777 GCA_018402905.1 Glandirana rugosa
TCCCGTCGTGACCCTCTATCTATGGTGATTTCGCAAACGAGACATCGGATCCAAATACACGGAAGAAGAGGAATAACATAGAAATAGTTCAAGTACAGTAATTAGACTTGCGTTAATGTAGTTTCATCATTTTACACACGAAATGACTTCTAAACTTAACATTCCGGACGTGGAAGTCCACTAACCTGTAACCGTTCAAAACCTCCTGTGTACAGGGGATATTGGGATGAGGCATTCAGGGGTCAAAACATCGTTCGTTACGTCTCAATGTTTTCCCACCCGGACATGACATAAGGTTCAATAGTTTAATTGTCTGTTCAGTTTTAAGGAAAGTTGAATTAGTACGTCATGTCCTGTGTACGTTAAATAAGTATGTGGTACCGTACAGGGGTTCTTATGTTTCTCACCCCGTGTTATTCCGTTTACCTTCCTGTTTTTTGAGCCTGTTGACACCGTTCCATTTGCCTTATTGTGCCCCACTCTTTGTATTCTTGGGGACATGCCATGGTGTATGAATAAATTGCATGTGTCCTGTACTGCATGATTAAGTTGAAAGGAATTTTGACTTGTCTGTTAATTTGATAACTTGGAATACAGTACAGGCCCACCCTTTTGTAACTCTGCATTGCTTGCTACAAAACTGGGGACTTACGGAGTAGGGTTATAGGGGACATGTGTCCTCCAAAACTTGCCAATGTCCAATCACCTGAAGGTGCAGGCCTTACAATTCAAATCTTCAGTAAAGCACACATTTTACTACTTTGATGTAATTGCGTTCAGATTAATGACATGAACTTGATAAAGATACAATAAGGAGAAGGCGGCACATAAACCTAGGCTACAGAGCAAACGCTTTAGTGGTATCTATCTCCCAGTGCTGCCCTCTAGGTGTATAAATCAATGAATTTCACACTCCCAGCTCCCCCGCTACTGAATCAATCCAGCCCCCCCAAACCTTCCCAAACTTTTTTGGGCAACCCCTTGCAATAGATGTCAATTTTATCAGTGGCAAGGCTTTTTTAATCATATCCAACCACATTTGTATTGAGGGGGGGGGGGGATTCATCCTTCCACCTAACGGCAATAGCTTTTTTGGCATAGAAGAATACTATTCGTAAAAGGGTCTTATTGGAATTAGTGATCTCTTCCTCCCCAAAGTGACCCAGCAAGCATCTAGCCGGGGAATATATATTCGGTAGCGCCAATTTGTCTTCTAGTAATTCCAGAATTTCTCTCCAGAAGTGTTTCACCTTATGGCACTGCCAAATCATATGAAATAAGTCACCCTCCGCCAAACGGCAACGGTGGCAGTCAGGCGATTCCCCCCTGCTCATTTTATATAATGGTGAGGGCGTATAATAAACTCTATGAAGGTAGTAAAATTTAGTTAATTTGTCCCTAGCAGATATTACAGTGGGCAACGTATTTCCAAGTATCTCTGACCACGACGACTCATCCAAATCTGGGATGTCTTTTTTTCCATTGAGTTGCTATTTTTTCCACCCTGGTGGAGGTAGAAGTCAGCAGTAGGAGATAGTATCTGGAAATGAGTTTTGTATGATCCTCTTCAAACCTCAACCTCTCCAGTGCGGTGGGGGTGAGGGACACCTCACGCAGGCCAAACTGTGCCGCCACAGCATGCCGCAGCTGGAGATAGCAGTAGAAAAACTGGTTCAGGACTCCATATTCTAGGTGGATATCTTGAAACGATTTAAGCACCCCATCAGTAAACAGCTGATGGGCATACTTAATACCATAAGTCGACCAGTACCTAGCATCTGGAATTTTGTATATTTCCCTCAGCTGAGCATTACACCAGAGGGGATTGTTAGGAGATGTATTAAGTGATGATCCTCCTGTCTTATTATTACAAATATGAAAGATCTTATAAGCTAATTTAATCAGTTCTGCCCCCCTTTGGGGGTACGGGCCATTTCTATACAAAACATTGATCAAGGCCTCATAGGACCCTATCACCGCTGCCTGAGTGGCTACCGACGCTATTTCAGCATCAGGTAAAAACCACCACCAATGAATGTGAGTCGACTGCGAAGCAAGGTAGTAAGTATGGAGGTTTGGTAGAGCCAGCCCTCCGGCTTGTTTAAGTAACTGTAGCGTTTCAAGAGAGATCCTGGGTGATCTATCCCCCCATAGAAATGACAAAATTATGGAGTTGATTTCCTTAAAAAGAGCCTTTGGAAGATATACAGGGGCATGCCAGAACACATAGAGGAAGCGTGGCAGGTAGATCATTTTAAGGATAGCTATACGACCCATGATGTTCAAGGGGAGCTTTGCCCAGGTCTGCAAATCTCGCTTCATTTTGGTGATTAAAGGGGTCAAATTATTTTCTATATATTTATCTAGGGGCAGCTGGACCTCTATACCCAAATACCTGAATTTGGACACTAACTGTAAGGGGATATCGGAGGGCATCGATGGGGTATACTGGGGATCAAACATAAAGAGCACGGACTTGTTCCAGTTCACCTTGAACCCGGAACAAGATCCGAACTCTGTGATAAGGTCCATTGCCCTAACCAGGGACCTACCTGCAGATACAGAAGCATATCATCCGCATACAGGGAGGTTTTCTCCTCCAAGGAGTTTATCCGACAACCCCCCACCCCCTCTTCCGCTCTCAACTTCACTGCTAATGGTTCAATGGCAAGGGCAAACAGCAGGGGCGAAAGCGGGCACCCCTGCCGCGTGCCCCGCTCTATCTTGAACTGTTCAGTAATAATATGGTTAACCCTGATGAGGGCCACAGGGTTCGTATATAACAACCTTACCCAAGTTACAAAGTTAGGCCCGAAATCCATCCTTCTAAGGAGCGCTAGCAAATAAGGCCATTCAACAGAACCGAAGGCCTTATGTGCGTCCAGGGACACCACAACCCTGGTATCCGTCACTGGTACCTCCGTCTGGAGAATAGTAAATAGTCGTCTAAGATTAATGGCGGTGGAGCGCATCGGTATGAAGCCCGTCTGATCTTGGTGAATAAGGGAGGATATTATTTTGTTCAATCTTTTAGCTCATAATTTGGCTAGGATTTTTCCGTCCACATTGATCAATGATATCGGCCTATATGACTCGCATAGGGAATGATCCTTATGAGGTTTAGGGATCAATACGATCAAAGCCTCGCTAAGGGACTCGGGAAGTGACCCCCTATCAAAGGCCTACCTATATACCTCCAATAGTTTCTGTGCAAAGAACTCATGATACGTGGAATACCATTCCTCAGGATAGCCATCAGTACCCGGCGTTTTGTTAGGTGTAAGTGAGTGCATTGCTGCCTCTATCTCCTGTGCTGTAATGGGGAGATCCAGTTCTCCCGACGCCTCCCTGGTCAACACACGCATGGGGATGTTTTCAAGATAGGTTAGGATTTCCTCCTCCCCACACCTCACATGTGAGGTGTAGAGGGAGAGGAGTAAAACTGCACAAAAGCCCTCGCCATGTCCTCCAGGGATTTACAAAGAGTCCCTTTGTCATCATAGATGCAGGGAATAGACGTAGAGAGAAGTTGAGCGTGAGCCAAGTAAGCCAACAATTTACTATTCTTATCCCCATATTCAAAAATTCTCTGCGATTTGGTATGGCAATTTTTTTTTTAGTTTTCTCTATCAGAGTCAAGTCTAGTTGTGCAAGTGTACACCAATTCCTGAAGTTATCTGAAGATGAACTTCTAATGTATTCCGCCTCTGCGGCTGTGACTGCCTGCTCCGCCTCTCTAATTTTACAGTCTCTGCTCTCAAATTCTTAATTGTTTTGGCAATAGAGCCCCTAAGGGTAGCCTTAAATGCATCCCATGTAATATGCAAGGGAACCTCCTCCCCATTCTCCTCCCAGAATGATTTGATGGCAGAGGCCGTTTGGCCAACAAAGCATTCTTCCTGTAGCCACAGTGGGCTCAGTCGCCACACCCTGTGTCCAGGCGACTCGCCCAGGATAAAAGTGCGCAGTACCGGCGAGTGGTCTGAGACCACTCTAGGTAGGTATCGTATATCCAGCACCCTATGCAGCACCCCCCTAGATATACAGCACATATCAATTCTTGACAAGGTGCCGTATGTGGAGGAAAAGCAGGAATATTCCTTAGCCTCCGGTTGCTTCCACCTCCAGGCCTCCACCAGGTCGTATTGAGGCAACAGGGTTGACAGGGGGGCCCTGCATCTAGTGGTGGTGTGTAAGCGGTCCAAATCAGGAGAGAGTACCGTGTTCAGATCACCTGCTAATATAATAGGGCCCTCCGCCACTTCAAGAATTTTAACCATCACATCTTCCATTGTTGCTCCTACAAAGGGGGCGGCATGTATATCGACACAAGGGTATATGGCATATTATCTATCAATATAACTGCTACTGCATATCTACCATACGGGTCAGTGATAATACCCTTAGGGATGCACGGAAGAGATTTAGCTTTAAGAATTGATACCCCCTTTGCATAATTGGAGTACATGGAGTGGTAAGCATGAGCAATATGTGCCCTTTTAAGAGCTAATATCCTAGACCCTGTTAAATGCGTTTCCTGCAGCATAATTACCTGGGGTTTATACCTTAGAATGTATTTAAATACCAGAGCTCTCTTGATCTTAGCATTCATACCCCTAACATTCCAGGAGAAAACATTAAGAGTCCTTACATTAGATCCCATGATCCCCATCAAGGAAGAGATTTAGGCCATCACCAGCCGGCGATGGCCCTAGGTGTGCAGGACAAGTAACAGACAATGTTCCAGGTTGCAGTACTAGCCAATGAAACCCAGCATTATTCATAGGCCGTCAGTCAAAGAAGTTGGAAATCCGATGGTTTAAGTAGTTCAGTACGGTGAAGAAAATAGGTGACAACAGGTCAACCAACCAAGAAGTGTTACCCAGCCAGTCACTTACTCTGTAGGTGCGAACCTCAGCACCTTTACGAACCAATTCCATCCCCCCCCAGCCTACCCGCAAACCCCAACATTTTGCAGGTTTTTGCCCCTTTAACCAAGAACTTAGAACCAGTCACACCCCAACAAGGGGAGCCCTCCTGTGATTCAGGCGAGGATGGAAAGTTGGGGGACGAGGTGGGGCCTGTAAGGGAGCCCCCACTTACCACACCATAGTTCAGCATATATTCGCCAACCATCCATAATTCAAACAAACAGGGACAAACGAATATGGCTCAAGAGGCTTAAGTATTAATGCCCTTCACTGTAGCTGAGATCTTGCATTTCCAAATGTCAGGTGAGAGAGCAATGCATCCATTTTCAGGCGTTGCCCAGGGAGTCCAGCCACGCATCAGCCTCTCTGGGGGAGAAGAAGAAATTAGTCTTTCCTTTGTGGACAACTCGAAGCTTCGCTGGATAAAGCAATGCCATATGGTAGGTTGCGTTTTCTCATCCTTTGCTTGATATTTAGGAAGGCCGCCCTCGGTTTCTGCGTGGCTGCCGAAAAGTCGGGAAAAATGGCTATACGGTTACCATTATACATAATATCCGGCAGGTTCCTAGCACGCCTCAGGATGAGTTCTTTATCTTTAAAGTAAAGGAACCGGGCCAGCATGGGCCTGGGCTGCCGGCCAGGAGGGGCAGCCCGTAAGGGCACGCGGTGAGCTCTCTCAATAGCAAACATGTTGGAGAATCCTTCCCCGCCAAAGGTTTGTGTCAGCCATGTCAATAGAAACTCCTCAGGCTGCTTCCCCTCCAAGCCCTCCGGAAAGCCCAGGAATCTCAAATTGTTCCTGCGGAGACTATCTTCTATGTCTCCCAGCTTGGCCTCCTGGGACCTGTGGTCTGCTGCCATGTCTCTAACTGATATCATGAGGGGGTTCAGGTCGTCTTCTATGCCGCTGATCCGCTGCTCAGAGTTAGACACCCTGTGCCTGATCTTGTGCACATCCTCCTTCAATAATGCAAAGTCTATGCGGATGGTGTCTATCTGTGTAGTAATTGATGCATGTGAGGACTTAATGGCCGCCATAATATCTGCCAGGGAAGGTTCACTCACCGCTTCCACTACCGTGCCCTTTGTCGGTGGAGTGACCTGGCATGCCAGTTGATCTGTCCCCTCCATCCACTCTGTCTCTCCCTCAGCCCAAGGCTGGGGGTCCCCGTCCTGCGACTGCTGCTGTGAGGCCCGCGTGGTGCCGGCGCCATCTTGGCCGTCCCCATGTGCGAATTTAGAGAGTCTCTCCGCGGGCGTAGGCGGCATGCTGGGCCCAATTTTCACCATCACTAGATGCAGGGAGGCTTCAGCAGTCGATCAGTGCCGTCGTGAGCGAGAAATCGGTGGTTTTGGCTGTTCAGGATCTGTCAGGATGATTATGCAGTACGGAGCTCCGGCTTTCTGCTGCTCACATCCCGGAATTCAGGCCACGCCCCCAAAATTCCTTTTTAATGGTACCCTGGAGTTGGGCTCGGTTCACACTATGAAACACGTGAATCGCAAAGGAACCGCGCAGCATTCTTGCTCACATTCTTGATTCAGTGCTCTGGGATTTGAGCCCATTCATTTTGAATGGGCTCAGATCGCACCACAAACGTGCATGCAGCTATTTTGGATCCGCACTTTAACCTGATCGCATGGTTGTTTTGTACCATGCGATAAAGTGCCAGCAAATGCATTGCATCTGCAAGCCACGTTTGGGGTGTCATTAAGATTGCACTGACACCTGCTGCAGATCGCAAATGCAGTGCAATCTGAATGTGGTATGGGAAATATGCACAGATCGTGGCGTTTCCCGCACCGCATTAGTGTGAACCTAGCATAAAACAAGCATTTTAAAGTGGATGTAAACCCGAAAAAAAAATTAATAATTCTGCCTGGTAGAGTATAGCATGTTATGTCATCTCTGCCTAGTCTTGCCACAAAGCGTTAATCCAACTGTGAGTAATGAGCTTATCTTTTTTCAGGAAGAGAAAGTCCGACTAACAGGGAAATACAGTCAATCCACCCCTTGCTCTGTGAGTGACAAGCAATTTGCTTATCTCCTTCACACAGCAGAGGAAGTTTTACACGCCCCCCTCCCTCCCTTGTCAATGTCTCAGTATATAGGTGGGTGGGGAGGCTTGGGACATCACAACTCCACCCACCAAACTCCAGCATACACAGACACCCTCGGATTTCAGAGTTTTACAGAGGTGCTAGTTCTTACAGGAAGGACATTTGCAAGGTAGAGATAGATGCAGGAGGCTTGCATTTATATATACATTAATACTGTGTCATTTAGTTTAAACTGGGTGGGTGGTGGTTTTACATCCACTTTAACGCTGGCAAAGTGGGGAGAGCCCAACTGCAAGGTAGTTTTAGGCCTCGTTCACACCCTGTGAAAAAAGTGAGATTTTCTGCATGCGTTCTTATTTTAGATGTAAATTTTTCTGCGTGCGTTCTGCAAGGGCACAAAGAAAATAATTGTTCTCTGTGCCCTGTTCACACTACAACACTGGTATCACGTGCTGATTCTTTTTGCGCTGGAATCTGCAACATGTATAACTCACTAAAACGTACATGAAAACTTATGTAAACTCGTGTCTCTGCAAGTAAAATCTGCACGTGTTTTCCATCAGTTTTTCTGCACATATGATGTGCACAAGGCCTTTAACTTTCCCCAGAGTTCACCTTCAAAGGTACTTGCAGTATCCAAATGGTGCCTGTACGTAAGCACTACTACCTTAAAAATGTTAGGCCAGGTCAGATTAACTTAAAATTTTTGCTAACGCTTTCTGAAGAAACTTTTACTTGTATATTATATTTATTGCTTTTTCTGTGAGTCACTTTTCAAATGTATTGGTCTTAAATATCTTTAAAAACAAATACAAAAAATACTTTTAATGAGAACTTGAACTGTGGAAGCTGTTCACAAAATGGTAATGGGAGCGCAAAGGGTTAAAGACCAATTCATATAGCATGTAGTCTCGATGCAGTTGATCTTTTAGACATTACTGACTTGCAATGCCCTGTCTCTGTATAGAGCTGGCTATCTTGGCAGAGGCAGTGATTTTGGTAAAAGGTGTTTTGTGCCGCGCTATCTGTGTAGTACAATTGGTATTATGTGAATTAATTGTGATTGTGTTAGGTGCAATAGTGTCAGTGATGAATAAATTTATGATTAAACATTTCTTATTCGTGCATACTAGTGATTAAAATATAAAGCCGTGGTGGCTTACATACATATATACCAAACCAAAATTTTCAGGTCAGTATGTGACATATACAAAAACAGTAATTAGCACTTAATGATTGGTGACAGTTAAAGTAAAAGTTTGCAGATTATGCCGGTGATGATACACTTAATAAAATTATACAAATAATAGTCCATAAAAGTTCTGTCAGATGGATGAATTTAAAAATCTCTTAAGGGCGATACATATTGCTGCGCTGGGTAATACATCTGCAGTGATTGTAGTTGTGACTGATCCTTAAGTGTGTGCTAGTCCCTCACCTGAGGTGTGCTAGCAACCTTGCACATAAAGGTTTCTTTGTATGGGTGATTCCTTGTTCCTCCTGTGGGGATCTCCACCTTTTCTGTGTGCTGTCAGCTATGTTGCTGGTGACTTTTTAAAACTAGTCATACGGAGAGAGACCCTCCCAATCGGGTGGGTGCAAAAAGAGAGAGGACTTTCCTTTGTGTGATATTATTTTGTTTAAAACATTTATGTAAAACAAGCTTTTAAAATCAACACTCACATTTACAAGTAAAACGAACGAGCGTTTCTCCTAAGAGAGCCCAGCTCGTTTGCATTCAGTCTGAGCTTCCAAACACCTCTGCTGTCGCCGCCCTACGCGCTGCATCACGCCTCACGTGACTTCATCATCCCCATTGATTAAGTCACGTGAGGCGTGATGTAACGCGTAGGGCGGCGACAGCAGAGGTGTTTGGAAGCTCAGACTGAATGCACACGAGCTCGGCGCTCGTAGGAGAAACGCTCGTTCGTTTTACTTGTAAATGTGAGTGTTGATTTTAAAAGCTTGTTTTAAATAAATGTTTTGAACAAAACAATATCACACGAAGGAAAGTCCTCTCTCTTTTTGCACCCACCTGATCAGGAAGGTCTCTCTCCGTATGACTAGTTTTAAAAAGTCACCAGCAACATAGCTGACAGCACACAGAAAAGGTGGAGATCCCCACAGGAGGAACAAGGAATCACCCATACAAAGAAACCTTTATGTGCAAGGTTGCTAGCACACCTCAGGTGAGGGACTAGCACACACTTAAGGATCAGTCACAGCTACAATCACTGCAGATGTATTACCCAGCGCACCAATATGTATCGCCCTTAAGAGATTTTCAAATTCATCCATCTGACAGAACTTTTATGGACTATTGTATAATTTTATTAAGTGTATCATCACCGGCATCATCTGCAAACTTTTACTTTAACTGTCACCAATAGAGTTGAGCGAACTTCTGGAAGTCCAGGTTCTGCTGGTTCGGCCGAACTTCAGGACAAAGTCTGGGTTCGGGTCCGGACAGAACCCGAACTTTGTCCCGGACCCCGAACCCCATTGAAATCAATGGGGACCCGAACATTTAGGCACAAAAATGGCTGTAAAAAAGTCATGAAAAGTCCTAGATGTCTGCAAAAGGAAGGAAATGGGGGTAAGGGTGGGACAAGTGCCCTACAAAGAAATGGGGACAGGGAAATGGCTAAAAGCATTTTTTTAAAAATAATTTCATAAAAAAAACAAAAATGGAGGTGGATGTGGACCATCTTCAAACTGTGTCTGAAAAGTATTAATTAACCGTAGAAGCCATATAACTGTTATAAAATCATCTTCAAACTGTGTCAAAGTATAAATAAGCCGGGAGAACCCATATCACTGTTCTGCAAACATCTGGAAACTGTGTGTAACACTTTAACTAAAACCGGGACAGACTGAACTACTGTTCTGCAAACATCTGGAAACTGTGTAACACTTTAACAAAAACCGGGCGAACCCATATCACTGTTTTGCAAACATCTGGAAATTGTGTGTAACACTAAAACCGGGACAAACTGAACTACTGTTCTGCAAACATCTGGAAACTGTGTGTCAACCGTATGCAAAATGACGGCCGGGAACTGGCTTAGTTATCCTGACTGGACGTCATATGACATCCTCGGGATAACAAGCCGCCGCGCGCCCGGGTGGCACGCATCGCGGCGATCGGTGGTGTGGGAGGTCAGTCTGACCCCCGCAATACCGATCTCGGTAAAACGCTTTGATCCGAAGCACTTTACCATGTGACCAGCCGTGACCAATCACGGCTGGTCACAGTGTAATACAGGAAAGCCGTTTATCTGCAGACCTGAGGAGTGGAGAGCCGATCGGCTGCTCTCCTGACAGGGAGGGTTTGTGCTGATGATTTATCAGCACAGCCCTCCCTCGGATCACCACCCTAGACCACCAGGGAGCCTGCCCAGGGACTACCAGGGATGTGCCCACCCAGGACCACCAGGGAGCTGACCAGGGACCACCAGGGAGCCGATCTGGACCACCAGGGAGAACCCCCTAGACCACCAGGTAAGTGACATAATGCTCAGTGTGGATGGCACTTAGTGCCACCATCAGATGCCACCCTAGACCACCAGGGAATGAGCCCCTATCAGTGTATATGCCCACCAGTGCCCCTATCAATGCATACTATTGCCACCTGCCCATCAGTGCCCAGTGCTGCCTATGAGTGCCAATCAGTGCTGTCTGAGTGCCCATCAGTGCCACTTAGCAGTGTCCGTCAGTGCTGCATATCAGTGCCTATCAGTGCCACCTCTCAGTACCCGTCAGTGCTGCTTATCAGTGCCGCCTAACAGTGCTCATCATCGCTGCATATAAGTGCCTCATCAGTACCGCCTCATCAGTGCCAATCAGTACTGCCACATCAGTGCCCGTCAGTGTAGCCTCATCAGTGCCCACCAGTGATGGAGAAAATTTACTTATTTACAAAGTTTTGTGACAAAAATAGAGAATTTTTTTTTTTTTCCCAAATTTTCGGTCTTTTTTTATTTGTAGCGCAAAAAATAAAAACCACAGGGGTGATCAAATACCATCAAAATAAAGCTCTATTTGTGGGAACAAAATGATAAAAAATCTGTTTGGGTACAGCGTCGCACGACCGCAAAATTGTCATTCAAAGCGCAACAGCACTGAAAACTGAAAATTGGTCTGGTAGTAGTGTTCTAAGTGCATAGTATTGAAGTGGTTAAAAATGCTTTTAGTTATTTCCCTGTCCCCATTTCTTTGTAGGGCACTTGTCCCACCCTTACCCCCATTTTCCTTCCTTTTGCAGACCTCTAGGACTTTCCTGGACTTTTTTACAGCAATTTTCAGAACTTTTGGTAAAATTACCAAAACCCGGACCCGAACCCTGACTTTTTGTGAAAAGTCCGGGTCCCGGACACCCCAAAGTTCGGTACGGACCTAAACTTTACAGTCCGGGTTCGCTCAACACTAGTCACCAATCATCAAGTGCTAATTACTGTTTTTGTATATGTCATATACTGACCTGAAAATTTTGGTTTGGTATATATGTATGTAAGCCACCACGGCTTTATATTTTAATCACTAGTATGCACGAATAAGAAATGCTTTAATCATAAATTTATTCATCACTGACACTATTACAATTAGTTCACATAATACCAATTGTACTACACAGCGTGGCACAAAACACCTTTTACCACAATCATACCTAAATAGTCTTGGATAACTATTGAAGTGCCAGCAGCTGTCTACACTTCTCAAACAAATTGTCCACAATTAGAAGGAAAACCTGTTCATCAAGTGGCAGCGCAGAGGTACTCCCTCATTCCTTTAAGAGGCAGTGATTTGCTTCCCTATGTCAAAGCTGGTGATCTGACTGGCTGAGTTCTATCCAAGAAACAAATACTGAGGCAGGGTGATGTGATGTTTTCAAGAAGCTATGTACAAGGTACTTTCAAATCATCCCACCAGCTATGCTGTGTCTGTATTGCATTGAGAAATACATAGACCCAGTGATGTCACTGGTTCTAAAATTCGGTATGCCATGAAAAAGGACAAGTTTTATTTGAAAATATTATTACAGCATTTTTTTTTTTAATGTGATGAGCATATTTTATCCCTTTTATCTGTCTTTATACCCTGCAGTGTAATAGACTTTTGAAGTGGTGTCCTGCTCCAGACTGCCATCACGTTGTTAAAGTTCAATATCCTGACGCCAAACCCGTACGCTGCAAATGTGGCCGTCAGTTCTGGTGAGTTGAATATATATGTTTTCTGCGCTACTATGTAAATTCAATTTCAGTTAAGATTTTAAAAAAAGAATAAAAAATAGAGTGAATGAGGTGCTGCTTAACACTTAAATGTATTCCCACATACATAGAAAAAAATAGCTCCACTCTGGGTCGAAGGGTTCCTAATCCCTTGTGTGGTGTTCCTCATAGATAAATATCATAAGAGCAAAGTGCATTTGTACATGTGCGTTTTTTTTCAGTATTTAAATAAATTATAGTGTTTTATACAGTAAGCACTATGTCAGTTTTGTCTTTGCGCTTATAATATTTATCTCCTGAACGCTGCACAAGGGCTTAGGAACCCTTGGCGGCAGTTTGCTGGATTTATATCCTTAAGGGGAAGGCGTTGTTTGACCCGCTTGTGGTTCGTCCTGGAAGGTCAGCGCATAGTGTGACCGGTGGAGTGCATTGTGGTGTGCACAATAGTCACGATGTGGAGAATCATACACCAGCACAATGTATATGGATGGAAACATATATTGAATGGATTGAATGAATCAGCACAACAATTTTATTCTAATTTTTATGAACTTTATGGACATAGTTGCTTATGATCAGTTTTTCAATATTTAGAGATTAACGTGGATCCCAGGCGGGGTGCATATATTTGTCTTTCACAGAGTTCTGGTGAGTTACTTGTGCAGGAGCTGCAACTTGTGGTGAATGCATAGGTATTGTTTATGCCTAATGTATTTGTAGTGTAAAAACAAAAATGAGTAAAAAAAAAATGCAAATTACTGTGCTACAAGAAATGTTACTTTCCAAAGAAGGCAAAATTAAAAAAAACAAAAACAAAATAATGCAGTGCACTTCTTCAATACATTAACATTTTCCCATGTCTGTCCTTTTTAACCCTGGTGATGGGTTCTCTATAAGACCACAGTGGTAAAAAGATCCCACATGTGGAATCTTACAGCAAGTTTACTGTGAATATACTGGGCACAGATAGATTGTGGGATGGAACACCTGGGATCCCGGTCGCAGGAATAGCCGGAGGCAGCAACTGGTGTTCGCTCATCTTCTGCCACGTTCCATCCTGACATGGTGCTTCCAGACACCCAGGAGGAGTAGGTGAGCCCAGGACACGTGGAAAGGGGGGATTGGCCACTTATGTCAGCAGCAAAGGAGTTAAAGAACATACAGGTATAGAAAAATACCTACAGTGCCTTGCGAAAGTATTCGGCCCCCTTTGAACTTTGCGACCTTTTGCCACATTTCAGGCTTCAAACATAAAGATATAAAACTGTAATTTTTTGTGAAGAATCAACAAGTGAGACACAATCATGAAGTGGAACGAAATTTATTGAATATTTCAAACTTTTTTAACAAATAAAAAACTTGCAAAATTATTCAGCCCCCTTAAGTTAATACTTTGTAGCGCCACCTTTTGCTGCGATTACAGCTGTAAGTGGCTTGGGGTATGTCTCTATCAGTTTTGCACATCGAGAGAAAATAAACAATTTTTTCAAACTTTATAAGTTATTTAAAGCAAGGTGAAGTACTAACACAGAGTGAACAACTAAGAAGTGTTTTTTAATGTCAAAATATAGAAATACAAACTTCGGACTTTACACCGTTTTCCAGCGTTTCAAGTTTCCCCCGGCTTATGAAAGCGTTCCGTGACATCCATAAAAAGATATGGACATACAAGAAATTGAGGAAACGACGACTGTATTCACCGGTTAGGGGGGAAAGGTGCACAGGACCCGAGTGGATGAGGAGGACCCACAGACCTTCGTGGTACAGTCCTACCTTG